>CM062815.1:261554017-262154017 GCA_031772625.1 Pinus tabuliformis | reverse complement strand
AGAATGGGTGCATGGCTTTATGCATACCGTGGGGACAATTCCTCAAAATTGGTATTTGGAAACGGAGCTTCGACATGGCTGATATCTGGGCAGAAATGGTTGATGGATTTATAATGACATTTAGATTCAAAGATGATTTTCCACATATGGATGCATCCCTAGTTAGGAATAATATTTTTTAAAAAGAAGTTCCAGCTATCTAGAAACCTAATTGGGTTGCGAAAATACATAATGTAATGGAATGCTATAATCTCACCATGGAAGAGGATGAAGATCCTTGCAATTTTGACATCAAAGAATCAGAAGGTCATCATGAAGTAAATGGTTTTGAGATAGAGATGCCTGATATAATGAAGCCATTGAAGATGAAGAAGGTGAATATAGGGTCAGAGGATGAACCAACGTATGCAATAATCGGAGATTAGAGGCATGAAGACATAGTTAGTAAGATAACATATCTCTTGCATGAATTTTGGGAGTTGTTCCCCACTAAGATTTCAGATATGAAGGGCATAGTAGGGGATTTGGGAGTTACGAGGATTCCAATGAAGCCTAATGTGAAGCCTGTGAAGTAGAGACCTCATAGACTGAATCCAAAGTACAAGGAGAATTTGAAAGAGGAATTAGACAAAACGTTAGCAGCTGGGATAATCGAACCTGTCGAAGAGTCTGAATGGGTAAGCCCCATGGTGGTTTAGGAAAAGAAGGAAAAAGGGGAAATCAAAATTTGTGTTGACTTAAGGAAATTGAATAATGAATGCCTACATGACCCCTTCCCTACACCATTTACAAATGAAGTATTGGACACTATGGGAGGATAGGAGGCCTATTCTTTCATAGGTGGCTTTTCAAGATACCACCATATCATAATTGTGCTAGTAGATAGACATAAAATGAGTTATTCTACAGAGTGGGGCTCATATCACTAAACGGTGATGCCTTTTGGATTAAAGAATGCACCCACTATCTTTTCTAGAGTTGTAGTTGCAACCTTCAAAGCATATATACACAAGTTTCTACAAGTATAATTCGATGATTAGACAGTCTTTGGGCTATTGAAGAAACATGTGGAAAACTTGAGGTCGATGTTAGATACATGTAGGTAGTACCAGATATCATTGAACTTGAAGAAGTGCATCTTTTATGCACCATTTGGGATACCATTGGGACATGTAGTTTGTAAACATGGATTAATGGTGGATCCCATGAAGATCACATTTATTGTGAACCTTCCAACACTAAAAACAATGAGACAACTCTGTATGACATTAGGACACATTCGCTATTACAGAAAGTTTATAAATGGGTATGCGCAAATAATTGCCCCGATGGAAAATTTTTTGAAGAAAGATGTGACTTTTCAGTGGGATGAACAATCCCAGAAGAGCTTGGATGTACTGAAAGAGAAGATGGTAATTGCGCCTATTCTAGTTTTCCTGGATTGGAAGAAGGAGTTCCATGTACATGTAGATGCATCCTACATGGCATTGGATGTAGTGTTAGCATAGCTAGGAGCATGAGAAATTTACAATCCCATAGCATTTGTAAGAAAAAAGTTGTCCAAGGTGGAAAAGAGTTATAACAAAACAAAATGAGAGGGATTAGCTATGGTATATGCATTATAGAAGTTCAGGCACTACTTGTTGGGAGCGCATTTCAAAATGTTCACCGATAACTCTGCGCTGAAATATTTGATGAATAATCCTTTTGACGAGGAAATATTTGTCGATGGTTGTTATTATTCCAGGACTATGACTTTGAGGTTGTAGTGAAGACAGAAAAATTGAATGTTGGGCCTAATCATCTATCAAGAATAGAGATAGGAGAAGAACCGACAAATATCAAAGATAACCTACCCAACGCACATGTATTTGCAATTAGAGTCACAGATGATCACTTCACATATATTATTTAGTTTCTAGAAACAAGAATGGTGCCTGTGAAGTCCACTATGAAGCAAAAGAAGGAGTTGGTGGTTCGATCACCTAATTTCTCATTGATTGGTGAACACTTCTACAAAATGGGACTAGATGAAGTATTATGCAGATACATCCCTGCACATGAACAATAGAGTATTTTGATAGAAGCTCATCGCAAAGTTGCAGGTGGACTTTATGCATGAAAATCCATTGTGCATAAAATATTTAGAGCCGAGTTATGGTGGCCCATAGTACATAAGGACGAAATTTTTTTTTGTCAAGCATGTGATGTATGTCAAAGAATAGGGAAGCCATCTAAAAGATACAAGATGCCACTAATACCATAGGTAACCTTGTAGGCCTTTGACAAATGGGCTATTGACTTTGTTGTACTTATCAATCCGTTACGAAAGAAGACTGGTGCGAGGTAATTAATCATTGCAACTGATTATTTGAAAATATGGATCGAGGCACAACCAATGAGGGATTGTAGCACAAAAATTTCTTCAAATTTCATCTTTGAATACATATCGTCCAGGTTTGTTTGTTCAAATATCTTGATGAGTGACTAAGGCACACATTTCTTGAATAAGACCATTGAAGCACTAACTGAGGAATTTAAGGTTTATCACGAGATGATCACTTCTTATCATCCTTAGGAAAATGGAATAGTGAAAGCTTTGAATAAAATTTTGGAGAATCAATTGACCATGGTATGCAATGTGAAAAAGGATGACTGGGATTTAAGGATTCCAGTGGTGTTATGGGCAGATAGAACAAAATTCAAGAAATTGACAAGACTGACACCTTTAGGCTAGTATATGGACAAGAGGCAGTTATGCCTATGGAATACATTCTACCAAGTTTGAGAATTGTAGCTGTCATAGATATGGCGACCCTAACATTATGAAGGAAACGATGTCATAGATACTAGCTCTAGAAGAAGACAAGTTCATAGCATGGTCCTATCAGTATGTCTAGAAAGAAAGAGAGAAAGATTTGCATGGCAGGTGTATAAAGAAGAAAAAAATCTGGGAAGGAGATGTTGTATTATTATACAATAGAAAATTCGCAAATTTCCCAGGAAAATTTAAAACACACTAGTTAGGACCATATATCATCAAGCACATCTTTGATGGTGGTGCAGTTTAGCTAGTGAAGTTGAATGGTCAGCTAATTCCTAGATGAGTGAATGGTAGCATATTGAAGATATATAGGGATGAATCTATCCTTGGAGCTGCACATTGAAGAAACGAACGGAGGAAAATCTTAGGGCCACTTACAGTTGAAATTGGGCACGAGACTATAAAATACACTACAAAAGGGGACTTCGTGGAAGGAAGATTATTGCGAGATACTCAGGAGTCTGAAAATTTCTTAAGTAACTGCGGTAATGAAAAGGTGAATGTGCCATGAGGGAAATTTCATCGAATTTGACTGGAAATATGACCGTTGGAAGGAAAAAACTACCGTTAAAAGGAAATTTCCATTAAGGGGCATGAGAGAAAAGAATATGCATAGCTCAACTGGTTGTATCTAGCACCATACCTACATTAAATGAGAAAAACTTGAACCAATCATGGGGTTGGAATTCAAATTCATTATAAAAAGCATATCCCATGCCACATTTTACATTTTGTTTTCTAGAGAATTTGAGAAGTTGCATATAAGTGTGAATAGAAGAGAGCTAATGTATGTCTGAGAGGAGTTTTGAGGAGCTTGTTAGAATATTTGCAGAAAGAGGATTAGAGGGTATTATGGAGGCACAAGTGTTGAATGTACCCATGTCCCTAAGGCATGTGAGGTCACCAAGAAATAAGGTACCCACAGAACCACAACCATAGAAGAAGTAGGAGAAGGGACCATCTGGGGTCTTTGGGGTGCAATTAATAACATCCCCAAGGAAGAAAACACAAAAGGAAGTGCACACGAAGAACAAAGAAGATAAGGGGAAGAAGCCTGTGCAAAACGGAAAGAATTCAATGCAGCAGAAGGTGCCCCAACAGATCAATGATAGTGATGAGGAGGCCAAATTTCACTGCATGGAGATAGAGGATAAAGAGATTCCCATTGTGCTCCCACCTTACATGCCACCACAAAAGTCAAGCGCTAAGTGGGTTAATGATCGAAAGGATGGAAATTTTGGCACGTTAACTCCATTTCTACCAAAGGAAGTGTCATTTGATGGTGAAGTGTTGGGGAAGATCCCAAAGTTTAAGATGGAAGTCTAGGACTTTAACGATCAGAGAAAATACTCGCAATTTGAACCAAGTAGATATGTGAAGAAGGTTCAGTACACAAAAAGTGGAGTCACAAGGCTGGAGCCATATGAGTGTGCTGCAGGATTATAGAGAGCGAGTGTCTTGAACCTACCGAATGTATCACACTTCAGTAGAAGCTCATCCAATACAGCCTGTGTGTGACATCTCCTCACACTAGTACATGATGGATGCCTTTGGCTAGGGATGAAGATATCGATGAGTGAGATGTTAATCAAAAGAATTAAATCGTTTCCTCATGATGGAAACGACCACGTGGAAGAATTTATGGGAAAAAATAAGGGCAAGGAGATGGCATAAATGATGAAGGAAAAGTTCATACTAGTGAAGAAATCACATGCATGGGATATCAATTCCATCGATGACCAAGGAGTGTGCTTTGCCACACACATCTTGGAAGGTAAGATAATGTGGAAGTGCAGGGCCAATGAGGTACCTACAACTGTAGTATCTTTGGCTGCACAGTGTAGTGAAGGGGTCTAGTTTAACTAGGCTACCTATCTATGCAAAGAATTTTGATAGATTGCAGGGAATCATAGGACTGGAAGACATTCCACTATGCTTGAATGATAATCCTCATCATGCTAGTTGCATGGAAATAAATATAAGACTCGAAGTTTCCATATGTCAAGATGGATATTTTTGAAGCAGTGAGGTATGCCTCCCTTTGGTTTACTAAGGAGCCAAAATGCGCAACAAATAATAGGATTTTCTTTATGGTGATGTCAATGGATCTACACATGGTTGTGAATCAACATCCAAGGTTGTCACCTAGTTTATATAAGTAGTATTGTCACATTGTGGAATTCAAAGCGGACTTTCACAGAGCCTATGTAAAGGAAATAAAGGATCCAACTAGGACACGGAACACATTGCCATACATAGTAACTGAATATGATTTTATCACAGTAATAAAACATGGCCATAAGACTGGATGAATCCACCCAGTGGAGTTGTTGGAATAGAGAAGGGTATCCCACAGGATGCAGGTATGAGTGGAAAGGATGTAAAGATATAAATAGAGGAAACATAGCAGGAGCATGAGGAACCTCTCAATGATGCAGTAGTATCCGAGGAGTCACCTTTTATTATCAAAAAGAGCGTACCAACAATTGTGGTATGCAAGAGGAAAAAGTAGATAGAAGATAAGTCCAAGGGTGCAATACCGTTGGTCCTCACTTATGGGGACATCGACGAGATCGATGAGAAGGTTTGGGAGATCACCACTGAGACTTGGGATAGAATTAACGATCACTATAGAGAAACCTTGGCTAAGGTACAATAGGGCATCATGGATCTGAAGGAATTTCTACAAATAGAAAAACAACTAGAACAAATAACTCAGCCACTGCAGGTAGAGCAAATAATAGAGAAATAATTTGGCATTATAATTTTTTAGGTGCTAGCTTGGGCACTACAGGTAAACACACTAGAGGACAAAGAATGAGGCAAAGCATGGAAGATTATCAACATTAATATTTCCGCATTTCCATTTAGGTGTTGCATGAATTCCATCAAATTTTAACAACTGAGCTGCAGGATTAGGAATAATGAACCTCAGTGTTGGTGATGCATGTGGAAAAGGAGAAAGTTGCACTAAAGAATGAGTTGGAGTACGTGGATAAGGAAAGACATGATGCATGGCAGTGATGACAATAGTTGGAAAAATCCATCGACGACACTTGTAGCATAGTCCCAGACGTGAGGGTCAATGAGGAAGAACCACCAGTAGAGAAGGTTGCAAATCTCACCCTTGCCATCAAGGAATCAAATAATACACTAGAAAAGATAAAATTTGAGTATGAAATGTACATATAAGGGCTGCAAATAGGGTTGCAACTAGACATGCCACTAGAAGTGTGGGAGTAGAAGCATTAAGACTTAAAAGTAGTATTGAAAGGCATATCTGATATAGTGGTGGACTGCAGGAAACTAATAGATGACACTATGCATATTTGGACCTCACTACAGGAGGATCTGAACATCTAGAAGATCAAGGAGGAATTATTGGTGAAGCAAAATCACACGACAAGATCTTGGTAATTGTGGAGACCCTACCAATCTTGTGAGTCTCATAAGTTTTACCCAAGGAAAGAACCTCCAAAAGAAGATAGATGGTCTTTATATGAAGAAGAAAAATTTTCAAGAAAGGACTCAGCCATGGCAGGATGACACCCTCAAACTTTCTTAGGAAGTGGACAAAAGGCTCAAATAGTTGAAGAAAAGGGAGATCTAAATAATGTAGGATGTTGTTGGCCCAACCACAAAGGAATTTCTTGAGGACGTACACTGAGAGGAGAAACAAATGGCAAAGACAATGAACACAATGTATTCTACAATGGAATTGTAGCAAAAATCAAAGGAACCGTAGCTAAGTGACTTGGGATGTGTCATGAGTGAGTGTTGGGGGCCTCTTGGGCAGAACCTATCTTGTTCCAAGTGTTGGTCAAAGACTCTGCATTTCAAGGAGCATAGCTGGCAAAGTTCTATTCATCACACAGTGTTTAGGGGCTTTGGGGTGGGTCAAAGTCCCTTATTTTGTAATAGGTATCGGGTATTAGTCCATTGTTTTATTAGATCCATGGTATGTAGACCATAGTCTTATAGTAAGGAAAGCCATATAAAGAATATGCAATACTTTGTCAAAGATAGCTAAGCATAGATAGAATTTATAGATTGATCATAATTTCTATCTCAAACCTGTGTTTTGGGGAAGCTTTTGCAGCTAAGCATGCAGATGCCTTAAAGAGTTTGCAATTGAGTGCACAGACCACCTATAGCTAGGTGTGCGGGCCATAGAAGTGTATGTATTGAACATATGTATTAACAAAGAAGAACTTTTGGCAAAGTATTTAGTATATTTATGTGTTCATTATCTATTGTTATATATATAATCATGCATGCTTTTTACTGAATTATGTGAAAGAATATATGTTATACCCTTCTCTGTTATGTTTATGTGTTTAGTACCAATCTTTGAAGTTAATCATCAATGTGAATTTATTCATGTATTTGAATTTGTATATAGACATAAGACATAAGTGAACACACGGGCACCACAGTGTGGATATCCCTATGGTTGTAGAAACATGGTCCTGCAACCTTCTATAACCGCTTCAGGTGAGACTGCGATCTGCTTGTAGGTCATTTCTGAAAAGGGCCAGTGGTTGAGGGTTTTGTTTGTGTCCAGTACACCCTAAACCTGGGCCAGCCCCCCTTAAACCAACAGGGTCTAGTCAAGGTCTAATTCAAGTAATTACAATAGTGTTGTTACTTCCATGTTATCTTATTGTTCTAAAGGTGTCATTCAATTCTGGGTAGTGACCTGGCCTCTAGGCTTGAAGATGTGGCTTAAATCTCAGGGATGTTGGCACAAAACTGAGAAAAATAGTCCCTAGATGATATCATGCCTTGTCATGAGAGCGTCCATAGTCTCATGTACGTCAATAGGCCTATTGCATGAGAGTGTCTAGAGGTGAAGTTGTCCAAAGTGTCATTAGGACCTAGGGGTTGGTTGGAAGAAAGGTTGTGTTCGCTCTTGAGGGTCCTAATGTGGATCTTGAATGTTTTTATGGTGTGTTTTTGTCGGTTCCACTACCTTAATACAGCTTAGGAGGTCACATCATATCATAGTGTCCTCTCATTGCATGTTTACCCCAGTTGATCAGTTTCTTAGGTAGATGTGGGAGGAGGGTGTTACAGAGTGGTACAAGAGCATGGTTCACCCCTCGGACTTGATGGGTTGTGTGTTGGTCATGCATTCATGTTGGTTTCATTTGAGGTTCCTTATTATTGTAGTCCATGTGCTTGTTGCATTTGCATATGCTGATCATGGTTGTAGTGATGTCATCTTGTGAAGGGTGATGGAGTTGTTATGGGATGCATCGTCATGATTTTATGGTTGTATATGCATTTGTTATGCATGTCAGTGTCTATATGATATTATGAATTCATTTTCATGGTGATGGTTATGCATGTGTGGTAGGTCAGATATACATTTTGAAGTCATTGTATGAAATTAGGTCATCACGATGCTATTAGTATGTTATGATGCTAATATGTTGGCTAAGATAGAGAAGGAGATGCAGATCATTAAGGTGAAGTTTCCGCATTGGACCTTGAGACAAGAGCATGTCGTCATACAGGTTTGTATGTTTGGCATGCAAGTATGTTAATTAATGGATTGTTATATTCATTAGGGTTATATGAATTAGTTTTATGTACATGTATGTGATGTTATGGTTACATGCATGATAGATGATAGTATAGTCATGTGCACATGTGTCAGATAGTCATGAATGATAGTAACATGGGGTCATATGTATTGGTATTGTTGTTTTATGTTAGATAACTTGAGGATTATGTCATATGTTATTGATAAGTATGCTATAAGTTAACTTGTTATGATTATGTTATATATTGTTGTTGAGTATGTTATAGGTTAACTTGTGGCTGTTATATGTTAGCTAACTTAATTATTAGGGTTATAGCATTAATATCTTGATGTTATATGTATGATGCTAAGTTGGATTTGTCAGTATGAAAATGGTTAGGTTTATGACATTCAAGTATGACTTAATACATTTCGATAATATGTTAACATAAAATAGACTAACTGTGAAAATGTGATTATTATGTATGAATGATAATTGTTTATGAGTTTATGATGTGAAAATATTAGTTAGTTACTGTTATAGATATCATGATCTTATTGTGTTTGATTTGATGTGTTTTGAAGTTATAAATTGCTAACTAGATTGATTATGTAGAAAATATATCCTCCCCTGAGGTAAATTAAGGTATGATCTTTCTTATGTCATCTACCTTGTGCTTGAATGCTTGATTATGTCCTCTATTTGGTGGTTGAGATTCGGTGTCTAATATGCCATCTATATGTTGCTTGAAAATTTGATGAATTTCATAATATGAGTAAGTGTTCCAATGATATTGTTTTAAGATGATTGTACTAATACACATGTGTTGAGACAATTGATATTTACTTGGGTGTAATAGGTGACAGTTGTAGCATTGTGTCTAATGACTATGAGTTGACTATGCGTTATGACATGGGTGTTAGTCTTGGTAAAGGTTGATTTCAAATAGATAGATATGATTGTCTTTATATTTGGAACATGTTGTTGGCATGTGTGCACAGTTGTAGGGAAACATGCTTGGTATTAGCATGAAAAGGTAATAGTCTATGTGTTTATATAACTAATAGTTGGGTGATGTGATAGCACGTAGTAAGACTCAATTGCAATAAGGTAAATGGTAAAAGAAAGGAATTCAATAAGAATTCCTTTGGCTATGTTTAGAAACCATAATTCCAAAGAAATGATTGTTGAGCATACATGAAGTCTTCTTAACGTTAATCTTGTCTAACATTATGTGGATATGTGCTAGATTCATGAACATGTACTTGATAGGTATATTAGCTAGTCTCTAGTTATAGGTGAATATGTCAAGGGAATTGGAGTCCCTTGACAGATGACGTGGGTGTGTTCAGTTGCAAGAAACATGCTTTGCACATCAAGGTAAGGTAATTGGTGTATTGTTATGATTATTTATGCACCAACAACTATGTGTTCATCGAAATATGATGCAGGGGACTGCATGGCAAAGAGACTGCCATGAAATCTTAGAGAAGGCTCAGCTGAGCTTTCCCTTGAAAGTGTTGGGAACCATGAGGATTGAGTCATGGTGTTTGTTTTCAGTCTCGTGCTTTTGATATTTTGTGATTTTGTTACGCATGATTATATATTTATTATGTCTGGTGCAAGGCCTTTCCACTTTGTTTGCGGTGTTGAATTGTTATTAATTTTCATGGTTTTCTTCTTGCTCATTTCTTGTCTTGCCTCTTATGTTTTAAGTCTTCAGAATTGTTTGGGAAAGAAGAAAGCTGGTGGAACTCTGGGAGAGTTGTGTGGAATGCTAACAGGTAATTATGACTCAAATGAAGCTTGATGCATGTATAAGGGTAGTTGAAGGCAAGAGTACGACAACTAGTTGGAACTTTTGGGTCCATTGGTGTAAATGAATGATGGCATGACAACCATGGGAAAGGTATTCAAGAAAGGTAAAATGAATGGATGTGAGGCATTTGATTCCTTGTCTATGTTGGGAATCATTGTTCTCAATGTTGTGCATGCTGGGAACAGATAAAGGGAGTTCTCTTAACCTTGACCTTGTGTTATCTGGCAATTATGTTATGATCATGATTATCCTAATGTTTATATGTATGTATGCATATCATTGTCTAACAAGATCATGATTGTTTAATGCTAATGTTTATATATGTGTGTGTGTGTGTGTGTGAGTTTTTGAGTGTGTGTGTGTGTGTGTTTGTGTGTATGTATCTATATATCTATGTCACTATCTGACAGGGTTTTCAGGGATCGTTCTTGTGGAGGAATGGTTGCTTATGTAGGTGAATGACATGAAGAGGTTCCTGGTTCATGAGAAATCAAGTGGGAGGAGTAGCCCTGAAAAATCTATGAGGTCAATATCATGTGGTCATGAGTTGATATTATGTGATTATATTATGTCTATGTTAGGGGAAGGCTATACAGAGGGATACATCAGTGAAATTAAAGTAGTGTGGTATGTGACATGTTGGGACAAGCACATATAAGATACCAGAAGCAGGGTTGCTTGGTAGAGGAAGTGTGGTTTTGGATGTGTGGTACTATTGTTGTGTATGTTGTATATGGTGTACATGTTGCACTTGTGATGTTGTATGCATGTAGTGTTGTTTATGCAACAATTATATACAAGGTGGTACATATAGTGTTGTATGAATGTTGCATATGCAATTCCAGGTATAGATGGTGTTAAGTACATGTTAGAAATGCAGTGTCATGTACATATTGTACTGTGTGCATGTTTTATATGTAGTGTTGTGTACATATGGTGTCATGTGCATGATTGTACAAGTGGTTTTTTGGGCATGGTGTGCCATGTACATGTTCTACATATGGTGTTGTGTGCAAGTGGTGTTGTGTACATGTCGTGCATGTGATGTTGTGTACATGTGGTGTGATGTACATGGTGTGCATGTGGTACTGTGTACATGTGGTATTGTGTACACATTATAGAGGTGGTGCACTGTACATGTGGCATTGTGTACACGTTGCGCAAGTGGTTTCATGTACATGTGATGTTGTGCACAAATTGTGCAAGTGGTGCAGTGTACAGGTGGTATTATGTACATGTTGTACATATGGTACTGGTATACATGTGGTATTGTGTGCATCTCATACATGTTGTGTTGAGGGAATACGATACTATGTATGTGCATTGTGTATTTGGGGTATCATGACATGCGTACTCCTTGTGTTGTATTATGTGTAATACATTTATTGTGTTGTGTTGTACACAGGATGTAGGTGTATGCATGTATTGTATTTTGTCTTACACTAGGTGCATCCATATGTATTGTGTTGTCTCGTACACTGGGTGTAGGTGTATGTGTTGTATGTCAGGTGTAGGTGCATGTATTACATGGTGTGGTACGATATGTGTGGTTATATGTGTGGGATGCACACTATGTGTATGTGCACATGGTTGAGGAAAAGGCACTGGGTGTGTTAGCGCTCGAATCTGCCTCAGGCTGAGGAAGGAAAAACTCAAGGCGACATCAAACCAAGCTCAGCCTCATAGCTAGCCCTACGAGGACAGGAGAGGGCTCTCTCCAGTCAATCTCAATAAAATGAGAAATAGGGTGCGATATGACTTAAAATGGGAACTAATTTTAGGCTAGTAAAGAGATAGGAAAGTTTGATTTAGATTTTTTGGGTTTTTTGTTAGAGAAACGGGAAAAACAATTTTGGGTCCGAGGATTAGGCCAAATCTTTGCAGAATTCGAGTTGGGGCGAGTTAGGCAGTAGTCTTGATGCTTTTGATCAGGTGTATGGATGGATCAAAATGACAAGGAGCTGAAGAAGGCAAGGGAGAACATGGATCCTCTCCAAACTAGCGAAAACATGTAAAACTAAACAAATTTAAAGGAAGAGCACTATAAACAATGGATTCAACCTCATTTACTCATTCATTTAGTTTCAGAAGCATAAGAAGGGAATGGCATACATTAAACATGAATAAACTTACAATAAACTGAGATATAACACCATCAAGAACTGAAAGCCATAAGAATCCCAATAGGTTTTGCAAAACCTCTGATCTTTCCTTAGCCAAAATATGAAAAAATATGTACAATAGTGTGCCAAAATCTTCCCAAGAGTCCAACCCTTGCTACTGACTGAAAATTTACATAATATAGACCAAGCCAACCCATTCCCTAACCTCTAGGGGTCAAGCTCCTCCTTCTAGGAGCAGTTTGAACCAATTCTAAACATGGAGCAAGAATCTAGGTAACCAAAAGAACCTGCCTCTAAAAAGAAGGAAATTGATTCATTACATTAAATTTTTGCTATTTTATGAATGAATCATCCAGAATATGGTAAATAAGTGCCAAGTTTACATCATGTACATCAAATTATATCAGTCTGGGTCAAAAATCACATCAAGAGTTGAAACTGGTCATAACTGGACGAAATTTTGAGCTGGAAAGTGAAAAATTGACCAAAATCTGTATGCGTAGCGCCCCTGAGCCATACTCGTAGCGCGACTTTCAACCTATTTTTGGGTCACTTCCTGACAGCCAAATTGAGCTCATGATAGCTCGTTGGAAATCCCTGGATGTTAGCTATCCAACCCAAGTGGAATGTTTCAATTTGGAGCTCATTTGCCCCTCGAAAACTTCATTCTCCCAGAAGTACTTCCTACTGGTGCAAAAGGTGGCAGAAAGGTGGTTTTCATGGTGTTTTTGGCCCTTTTGATCATCCAGAACTTGATGAAATTCTTCGGAAATACTTGAGCATGCATATCTTACCATGAAAAACCCAAAAATATAATTTTTTCCTCCAGCAAGTGTCCCAATCAAAAACAAGTGCGTCGACGCGCTACTCGTATAGCTGAAAAATCTGTTTTTAGGCCAAAATATTTCAAAATGACAAAAATTTCTCCGAATTTGCTCAAATTCGGAGCAAAGACCCTCCATCATGTATCATGCCCATCCAATGAAGCCTCAGCTAAAATCCAGAGTGGATCAGGTGTTTCACGGCGCTTCAGTGTCCTCCTAGTGTATGCAGTTCAGTGGTGCAATCTCTGTCTTGGTTGTATGATGTGTTGTTGTCCACCTCCATGATGTTGCAAAATCTGTGTTAGCTTAAATGACATGAAGAATGAGGATTTGGTGCTTTTGTTTCAAACGCGAAATGCGGGAGGAACTGTGGGAAATAGGGCCGTTTGAATAGTGGATTGTGGGAAAATGAGCTATGGGAACAACATGATTCAATTAAGTGAAGAAAATATGCTTGAGTCAAGTGAAATTAAGGATGTGAGCACAATCACTTGAATATATGGAATTTTGGAACCTATAACTGATATGAAGGAGGGAAAGTGGTAACAAATGGCAAGTTTTAGGGATGGGATATAGGGAAATAGGAGAGGGGCGAAGTGATATGAGTGATTTTAAAGGGAATAGGGAAAAGGGAGGCATTGTATGATGATATGACAGTAGTGGGGAAAGGAAAATACAAGTGAGGTATGGAATGTTTTGGCACCAAAGACAAATTGTAAAACTTCAAATTCAAACCCTAAAGAGGCATTTCTTTACAAGAGAGTAGGGTTTGTGTTTTTCAACATTCATACTCTTACAACCAATCTTCAAACAACTCCGAACACTAACCAAAGATAATAGCAAGATGATTTAAACTTACAGGAGGTAAAGGAGACTGAGAGAATTTGAATTTTGAAGAGAAGTGGCAAAAATTTTGTGTTCTGGCCCAATGCGTAGCGCTCCTTATATGCATAGCGCCCGTGTTATTTTGCAAAGGCAGGGGAAGCTATATGCGTAGCGCCCCTTATATGGGTAGCACCATTTTGCAGGAGTCTTTTGGGGGCCTTCCCAGTGTCCAAATTGGGTGCAGGATATCTTGTTGGAAATTTATTTGAGTCTACTTTCCAAACCAATTGCAATTGTTCAATTTGGAGTTCATTTGCCTTGTCAAAAATCAAATCTCTCAAGACTGGTCAAAATGTGCCAAATGAGGCTGCCTCAAGGTAGAGTGCTGTTGCAATCAACTTTTGAATGCCTTCCTCAACAAAAAATTGAGCTCATGATAGCTCATTGGAAAGAAATTTTTGTGTAGTTATCCTTTGACTCATCCAAAAAGTTATTTGGCCAACGAAGCTAGGAGAAAATTTGATTTTCCCAAGGTCACTTGAGAGGTGCATCAATTCTCCCGAGGCGATTGTATTTTTTACATTTATCTAAAACCATGACACCTGTGTAAAAAGTGAAGGAGGTTTTTCTTCCTTGGCCTGTTGTGGACAAAAACCTCTCTCATTTTTCCCAAATTCATCTTTTATTTCTTAGAAATAGAATTTGAGAAAAACCTACCCCGATGTGTGAAACAAGAGATTTATCGAAATGAAGTGAAATGAAGGGGATAGGGAGCTTATAAATTCTTGAGGAAATTTTTGGAAGTAGGGAGGGATGTTAGGAAGCAAGGAAAAGTGGAATATCAGAGATTGAGTAAGGCGAAGGGGTCCAAAAGGGAAAAACACAGGCCCAACCTAGAAAATTGTCAGGTTGTAGCAAGAAACTAGGGTTTGTGCGAAAATGAGGAATTTGGGGGATCTCAGTGATGGGAAGTGTTTAATAAAGTACATGAAGGATAGGGGAAGGTGTATGAACATCTGGATACAATTTTTTCTAATGATTTGACCATCCGAGAGAAATTACCTCCAAAACCCTAGGAGAGGGAAATGGACCTTACCAAGGTACAACTGAAGCATGAATAAGTTGTAAAATGACCCAATGGAACTTGACATGATGATGACAACCCTCTGAATGATGATACACTCAGCTGAATGATGACATGGACTGCCATTTGGACAACTTTGGAAAGAGTGAAAACAAACCCTAGACCTAATGCCTAGTGACCAAATTTTGCTTGAAGACTCTTTGAAATGACAAAATTGACCTTGACAACTTAAAATAACTTTGTAAGAGCATATTTGATCACTGGAGGAAGGCTACAAAGGCTGACACTAACATTGGCTCCAATGGGGATGGTAGCTCCTTGGAGGTGCCAAGAACGACAGATCTTTGGGAGAGCAGACCAATGCCTTCATCCATTGGGCAATGGAGTCAAAAACTAAAGCTGAAATGCATGACTGAAAACCGAGACAAACTAACTTAACAACAAGACTGAAAATTGATTCACAAATGACTCATGACTCAACTAAAAATTGACGTGATACTTAAACACAACCGACAAACCGAAAATGATGCTCAAAGTGGAGCTTATTCATCAAAACCTACTCTAACAATTTCATTCATCAACTGATCAAGTGAAATGAAATAACCAGTAAGTATTCTGTCTACTAGTTGAATTCTCCGCAAGTTCTCACTTATGAACAAGAAGAGAGAACTACTGAAAGGCAACTCCCATGAAAACTTGGAAACAGATCCGTTGAATGCTATGGATTCTCTATCTCCCTCCAAAAGCATCGCATAAGGATCTTGAAATTCAAGCACACTGGAACTTAGCTCATCTAATGGATTACTTCTCTTTTCCTCATTCCATGAATTCAAACTTTGATCTGAGTCTTGTGACAAGACCTCTGCTAAAAATGACAAAGAAACTGCCTGCCGGATCAATTTTGTATCAATACACGTTTCAAGCTCACATATAGTTAATGGAGAGAGACTTTGACTGCAAACCTCATCCAAAACATCAGCTATTGGATCATGAAAAACTTGAAAAGACTGCTGCAAACCATTTTCTATTGGTTCCAATGTGATTACATGATTTCCTACATGTTGTTCATTTTTTACTGAAGTTGTACTTTGCAATTTTCCCTTCAAAAGCTAAAATTATTCAAAACAGAAAGGTAGGGAACCTTCTTGTATCATTTGATCATATGTGTCAGCTTCCATGCCTTCATCTGCAACTTGACAATCAAAGGCATTCGGGGGCTGCAATTCTGGATATGACAAGTCTTGAACAAGGTTTTCATTGCTCTCAAGATGGTCCAAATCAAAACTTGTTGACAGCTGATTTCTGATTGCATGGAAGTTGTCTATGATGAACTGACATGAATCAAAACAAAAAGGCAAAGATCCTTCACTTACTTCAAAATTTGTTGCACTTTCCTCATCACTGTCATAGCTGATATGTGACGGCTGAACATTGTATTCGAGCTGCTGAAAGTGAACTTCCTCCTCCCACAAACTAGCTGTTGATTTGTCTGTAAGATTAGCTTCTGTTTGGAGAACATAATCATCATCATACTGATCAAACTGAGGCAAATCATCGGTATAAAACATATCATCAAGCATGCAGGTCATATCAACAGTTCTTTCTTTGCCAAGGTGATCTACAAAACAATCACTATGACAACTGGGATAAGAAACAAAATGTTTTGGATCAGCAACTTGTTCTTCTTCAATCAGCAAGCCATGAGCTTCAACATCATAATCATTCCTTGCGTTGATCTTGTCCATCATCTTTTCTACTGCACTTACCAAAATGTGAAGCTTCACCTCTAGAGATGTTGATTTGGCTGGATCTATATTTTTCATCTCTTCTTCTTTCAACCTTGCCCGTCGGATCAGTAGATGCGCCTCTACATTTACTGCACTGTTTTGCATCTCGTGAAGTGTTTCAATATCCCTTTCTCTCAGCTAAAACTCCATCTCCGGATCAAAGACACTCGGATAGTGCAAGAGAGCAGATCTAGGAGTAGGCCTTATCTCAACTGGCATTGAATAATAAACTTGATTAAATCTGGCCGAAAACTGTTGTAGTGTCTCCCCTTGCATTCTTTTCAGTTCGTTATACTCTTCTATAATCAAGAAAAGGTTATGTCCGATCATCCACCTGTTGAGAAAAACTTTGACAAACTGCCAGAAATATAAGATGCTCGTATGAGGCAGGGCTTTGAACCAACTCTTCACTTTAGCTTGCAAAGAAAGAGCAAAAAGCCTTATACTAACATCTTCGCTATCAACTTCAAAAAGGTCTAGAAAAGACTCAAAATTCTGCACATGTTACTCAACGTTGACATTCTTACTTTCACCATCAAACCTTGACAAGTATATATCATAGTTTTTGGGGAAAGCATGGAGAACAGAAGGTAAAGCAAGAGGTTTATACCGATCTGGAATTTTACAAGGTGTAGGGGTATGTATAGTAGGTATAGAATCAGTCTTGGTCTCTTGGGGCTCATCAATTTGAAGATGGTCATCACAAAATTCGGAGAAAGGATCCTGATCAAGCTCAAAGGCATGCAAATCTTTGGTATTCATAATCTTCAAAGGGAAAGAATCAAATGCAGGCCTAGGATCTTTTCTCAAATACAATATACTTTGCAAAGCCTTCTTAACATTCTTGGGAAAAGAGAAGAAATAATTTATGACAAAGAACAAAATGTCTTGGATGAAATTCCAACTTGAATACCTGATCTGTCCATATTGTCCTTTCATGTTTCTGCTGGTTAGGATCATCCTCCAGTGGAGTCTTTGGATCTGATGTCGAAACTGATTTAGACTCGCCAGGTGAAAGATTTCAGCCTTGCAAGTGTCTGATCGTTGTCCACCATCAACAATCAGATCTGAACTTGATACATGTACTGGGGTAATTAACAAGTTAAATGTCATTTTTACAAGCTAGACCGGAGATTGACTGAAGCAGCGTTTATCTACTTCCGCTAATGCAAAGCAAAAGAATTTCAAAGTCTACCTAGCATAACTTCAGGCTCCATCTTTAGCTATAAAAAAAATGACATCAACAAGAAAACCATTTTCTTCCCCAGTATGGTCGCCACTATGTTAGCGCTTGAATATGCCTCAGGCTGAGGAAGGCAAAACTCAAGGCAACATCAAACCAAGCTCAGCCTCGTAGCTAGCCCTACGAGGACAGGAGAGGGCTCTCTCCAGTCAATCGCGATAAAATGAGCAATAGGGTGCGATATGACTTAAAATGGGAACTGATTTTAGGCTAGTAAAGAGATAGGAATGTTTGATTTAGATTTTTTGGGTTTTTTGTTGGAGAAACGGGAAAAACAATTTTGGGTCCGGGGATAAGGACAGATCTTTGCAGAATTTGAGTTAGGGCGAGGTAGGCAGTAGTCTTGATGCTTTTGATCAGGTGTATGGATGGATCAAAACGACAAGGAGCTGAAGAAGGCAAGGGAGAAAATGGATCCTCTCCAAACTGGCGAAAACATGTAAAACTAAACAAATTTAAAGGAAGAGCATTGTAAACAATGGATTCAACCTTATTTACTCATTCAGTCAGTTTCAGAAGCATAAGAAGGGAATGGCATACATTAAACATGAATAAACTTACAATAAACTGAGAGATAACACCATCAAGAACTAAAAGCCACAAGAATCCCAACAGGTGCTGCAAAACCTCTGATCTTTCCTTAGCCAAAATATGAAAAAATATATACAATAGCGTGCCAAAATCTTCCCAAGAGTCCGACCCTTGCCACTGACTGAAAATTTACATAATATAGACCAAGCTAACCCATTCCCTAACCTCTAGGGGTTGAGCTCCTCCTTCTAGAAGTAGTTTGAACCAATTCTAAACATGGAGAAAGAATCTAGGTAACCAAAACAACCTCCCTCTAAAAAGAAGGAAACTGATTCATTACATTAATTTTTTGCTATTTTATGAATGAATCATCTAGAATATGTTAAATAAGTGCCAATTTTACATCATTTACATCAAATTATATCACGTTGGGTCAAAAATCACATCAAGAGGTGAAACTGGTCATAAATGGCCGAAATTCTGAGCTGGAAAGTGAAAAATTGACCAAAATCTGTATGCCTAGCGCCCCTGAGCCATACGCGTAACGCAAATTTCAACTTGTTTTTGGGGCACTTCCTGGCATCCAAATTGAGCTCATGATAGCTTGTTGGAAAGCCCTGGATTTTGGATATCCAACCCAAGTGGAATTTTTTTCAATTTGGAGCCAATTTGCCTCTACAAAAATTCATTCTCCCAGAAGTACTTCCTGCTGGTGCAAAAGGTGGCAGAAATGTGGTTTTCATGGTGTTTTTGGCCCGTTTGATCATCCAGAACTTGATGAAATGCTTCGGCAATACTTGAGCATGCATAAATTACCATGACAAACCCAAAAATATAAAGTTTCCCTCCAGACAGTGTCCCAATCAAAAGTGAGCGCGTCGATGCGCTACTCGTATAGCTGAAAAATCTGTTTTTAGGCCAAAATATTTCAAAATGACAAAAACTTCTCTGAATTTGCTTAAATTTAGAGCTAACACCCTCCATCATGTATCATTCCAAGCCAACGAAGCCTCAACCAAAATCCAGAGTGGATCAGGTGTTTCACGATGCTTCAGTGTCCTCCTGGTGTATGCAGTTCAGTGGTGCAATCTCTATCTTGGTTGTATGATGTGTTGTTGTCCGCCTCCATGATGTTGCAAAATCTGTGTTGGCTTAAATGAGATGAAGAATGAGGATTTGGTGCTTTTGTTTCAAACGCCAAATGTGGGAGGAACTGTGGGAAATAGGGTCGTGTGAATAGTGGACTGTGGGAAAATGAGCTATGGGAACAACATGATTCAATTAAGTGAAGAAAATATGCTTGAGTCAAGTGAAATTAAGGATGTGAGAAAATTCACTTGACTATATGGAATTTTGGAACCTATAACTGATATGAAGGATGGAAACTGGTAACAAATGGCAAGTTTTAGGGATGGGATATAGGGAAATAGGTGAGGGACAAAGTGATATGAGTGATTATAAAGGGAATAGGGAAAAGGGAGGCATTGTATGATGATATGACAGTAGTGGGGAAAGGAAAATACAAGTGAGATATGGAATGTTTTGGCACCAAAGTCAAATTCTGAAACTTCAAATTCAAACCCTAAAGAGGCATTTCTTTACAAGAGAGTAGGGTTTGTGTTTTTCAACATTCATACTCTTACAACCGATCTTCAAACAACTCCAAACACTGACCAAAGATAATAGCAAGATGATTTAAACTTACAGGAGGCAAAGGAGACTGAGAGAATTTGAATTTTGAAGAGTAGTGGAAAAAATTTTGTGTCCTAGCCCAATGCATAGCGCTCCTTATATGCGTAGCGCCTATGTTATTTTGCAAAGGCAGGGGAAGCTATATGCGTAGCGCCCCTTATATGGGTAGTGCCATTTTGCAGGAGGCTTTCGGAGGCCTTACCTGTGTCCAAATCAGGTGCATGATAGCTCGTTGGAAAGGTATTTGAGTCTACGTTTCAAACCAATTAGATTTGTTCAATTTGGAGTTCATTTTCCTTGTCAAAAATCAAATGTCACAAGACTGGTCAAAATGTGCCAAATGAGGCTACCTCAAGGCAGAGTGCTGTTGCAGTCAACGTTTGAATGCCTTCCTCAACTCAAAATTTAGCTCATGATAGCTCATTGGAAAGATATTTTTGTCTGGTTATCATTTGACTCATCACAAAAGTTATTTGGCCAACGAAGCTAGGAGAAAAATTGATTTTCCCTAGATCACTTGAGAGGTGCATCAATTCTCCCGAGGGTGATTGTATTTTTTACATTTATCTAAAACCATGACACCTGTGTAAAAAGTGAAGGACCATTTTCGTCCCTGGCCTGTTTTGGACAAAAACCTCTCTCAGTTTTCCCAAATTCATCTTTTATTGCTTGGAAACAGCATTTGAGAAAAACCTACCCCGATGTGTGGAACAAGAAATGTATCGAAATGAAGGGGATAGGGAGCTTCTAAATTCTTGAGGAAATTTTGGGAAGTAGGGAGGGATGTTAGGAAGCAAGAGAAAGTGGAATATCAGAGATTGAGTAAGGGGAAGGGGTCCAAAAGGGCAAAACACAGGCCCAACCTAGAAAATTGCCAGGTTGTAGCAAGAAACAAGGGTTTGTGCGAAAATGAGGAATTTGGGGGATCTCAGTGATGGGAAGTGTTTAATAAGGTACATGAAGGATAGGCAAAGGTGTATGAACATCTGGATACAAGCTTTTCTAATGATTTGACCATCCAAGAGAAGTTACCTCCAAAACCCTAAGAGAGGGAAATGGACCTTACCAAGGCACAACTGAAGCATGAATAAGCTGTAAAATGACCCAATGGAACTTGAAATGATGATGACAACCCTATAAATGATGATACACTTAGCTGAATGATGACATGGACTGCCATTTGGAAAACTTTGAAAAGAGTGAAAACAAACCCTATACCTAATGCCTAGTGACCAAATTTTGCTTGAAGACTCTTTGAAATGACAAAATTGACCTTGACACCTTAGAATCACTTTGTAAGAGCATATTTGATCACTGGAGGAAGGCTATAAAGGCTAACACTAACAGGGTGTTTTCAGGTGTTGCAAACAATTCAGAGTGTGTACGGAATAAGTACAATGGTGGAAGCTAAGGATTGATTAAACGGTAAGTACCAATATTTTATTTCAATTTTCTAATGCATTTGATTTATGATTATGGTCTATGATGATAACAGGTGATCTATGATTTTAGTTTATGATGGTTACATGTGATTTATGATTTTGATATATGATAAATGTGTTTTGAGCTAACTTGACGTGATATTTTTATACATGATGATTTGGTCAAAGATGTTATTTTGACTTGTTGTGATAGGAAATGAACAAAATTGCAAGTACACCTTATTGACGGGCCACCAATCAGTTATGATTTGGAGTTATTCAATTTATTTTGAATCTAATGGAAATTATGTTCTTCATATAGGAAAGCATGAAATTCTCGTTGTGTGGTTGAAACTGACTGCAATAATTAGCAGCATCAGTGAAAGAAATTGAAACAAGAAGAAGTATGTTGGTAAGGCATTTAGAAGCAGGGTCATTGTGGGACATTGGTACCCAATAGTCTTCTTTGATTTCCATGAGAATTCTATGACCGGTATGTTGGTTTTGAGGTAAGGACATGCCTTGGGTTTTATACCTTCTAATGTGAGGAAACCTTTTGAAGGGAAGGATTGCCCGGGATGGGGGTGCTAGCGGAACATGGAAGGTGTGTGACTGCATGAAAGGGAGTGACCATATTTCCGAAGGGACTATGTAGCAGAGAAGGGAATTTCTAGGATATAATTGTTTTGGTCATTAGCATTGCCATATGGAATCAAATTCACATTGGGAGTGTGCCCTGGAACAATGAGTTGATAACTTCACTGAGAGGAAAAGTGGCGCCAGATTGTAGCACTGGATACTAGATACAAATTTGACTTTGAAGTGGATTATGGACTTCCTGGGAAGGAGGTGAATCATGGTATTACTTTGAGGGTGGATGTGTGAGCCTCTAGATTCCCTTCTTGTGGATACAGGCACCATACCCTTTTATTTGTTGGTTGATCAAATGTGCATATGTGTATATGTGTGTATTATTGCAGATACTATATCAAGTTGGATTTATAAAGATCCATAGACATTATGATTATTTTTTGGGTGAATCAAATGTGCATGAGCATATGTTGTTTCTATAGTAAATATTGTAATTATTTGTATTGTAAAGCTCCAATAAATTGTATGTTTCTCATGTTTTAGCAGATGAATTATAAATACTAAAACGAGTTGTGTTATAAAGCTCCATTGGCAATACGTTTTCTTTTCAACAGTCTTTTTGGTTATAGGTTTCATTGAACACCGAGGTGGGTGTTCCCCCAAGGGGGAGGGTTCTGTAACAACCCTAGTTCAAAAAAATCCATGTAAAAATATACAAGACCATGGTCATGGGACACGTATTCCAAGCTAATGTGGGAAAAACATCCTAGAGTGTGTTCAATTCGGTTTATTATGGCTAATGAAATTGGCAAAGGCAATGGAAAAGGCTTTGTAAATGCATGAGCCATTTATTTGGCATTTATTTATGAAAAATGATGGAAATTAGGAGAAAATGAAGATTAAAGGTCATAGGTTGCATGTGAGGAGGAAAATGAAGGAAAATTATGGAAAATGAAGAAAATAGAGGCCTCATTGATAAAAAGGCTTTTGAGGATTAGTGGGTAAGCTTTTGACTAGTTTTGGTGGAGCTCTCTTCTACTCTCTCTCTCTCTCATACTCTTGGATACTTAATATTGTTCTTCAAGTGCCCTTGGAGAGTGTCGCATAAGTGAATTTTTGGAGCAAGAAAGAAAAGGAAGAGAACGAAAGTATAAGACGAGACCAGAATCAACATGTACATCGGGTTTTCTTGTAGGTACCAAGTTTCATGTATCTTTGTCTCATTAGTTTTGGCATGCATGGCACATGCATGTGGTTTCTTGGTCATGATCTGTCATTGGCATGGATGATTGCCTAGATTGACAGTGGATTTTCCTTGCCTTTCCATTTCCTGGACAACCATGGATATTGTGGGTTTATTTCTTTATTTTGTTTTAGTTGGTTCTCATGTTTCCTTAGCATGGGTTGAGTTAATATTCCTAGAAGCCCTGGTTGGAAAAATGCTTTAGAAGCCCTATAATAGCTTGGATTGAGTTACTAGTCCTAGAAGCCCTCGGCAGGTTAAGTTACTAGTCCTGGAAGCACTGGTTGGAAAAACGATCCCTCACTGATGTGTTCTATGAGATACCACACTAATGCCTGGAATATGGAACAACTGTGAATGGATAAAGAGAGATTTGGCTCAGCCATTTTATGGTCAGGTGGATCATGGTAGTCCCATACAGGGTTGGACTATGAATCATTAATATGAGGTTATTTCTCCTTGTACTTCTATGAGTAATACACTGGTATATATGTGGATTCTATGGCTATTGTTTCCTTGGTATTTATGTTGCTATTATGTTGGTTATGAATATGTATTATGACAATGGCTATGTATGGCTCCCATCATGCTTTTACTTGTATATGAATGAAAAATAAATCACCTAAGATGAAAATGTCGTTGAAGTGATAAGGAAATAATGCGTCATAGCAAACCTCAAATACGTATGAGCCCCCATGCTCAGATATGTTATTTACACTTCTAGATTACATATTCATGATATGTTTGACGAAATGCTTGTCATGGCTATTAGGGTTCTAGTCAAGGTCTTATTCAAGTAATTACATTAGTATTGCTATTTCCATGTTGTGTTATTGTTTTGAATATCTCATTCAATTCTGGGCAGTGACCTAGGCCCTAGGCCTGAAAATGTGGCTTAAATCTTGGGTACGTTGGCATAGAACTGAGAAAAATAGTCCCTGGATACTGGCATGACTTGTCATGACAATGTACAAATCCTCCTGGAAGCTAGAAGGCCTATAACATGAGAGCGTCCAGAGGTCAAGTAGTCCAAAGTGTTAGTGGTACCCAGGGGTTGGTCAGAAAAAAGGTTGGGTTGGTTCCTGGGGGTCCTAATGTGGATGTTGAATTTCTGTATGGTGTATTTTCGTCAGTTCCACTTCCTTAACATGACTTAGGAGGTTTAATCATATCATAGTAGCCTCTCATCACATGTTTACCTCAACTAGACTATTTCTTGAGTAGATGTGGGAGGAGGGTCTTATAGTGACCTTGGGAAGCTCCCTTATATGAGGGATAAACCTTTGTATGGAGGTAGAACAATTAGGGAAGTGTTGTGGGAAAGTTCAATATTGTTATGATTGGATAAAATCTTCGGGCAACAAGGAGATGACCCTAGAAAAGAATATTTTGCAATATGTTAACAAATATCAGAAATGCAGAGCCTATTATGCATGGTTAGGATCTTCTCATGTCACGTGTTGGCAGTTGCCTATGTCCATAGGGAAATATATTATTTGATTCTTCGATTCAGTTGTTCTCAATGAATAATTTGATCAACCTGCACAATTGAAAGATGATAAAATCATTGAATTATCTAATTCTAAGGTGTCTTGTAGAGCACACTAGAAGAACAAAAATAGTTTACGATGATGATTATGTGTTGGAGCATGAAATGTTGTTATGGCGTGGAAAGTGTGCCATGCTAGCATGTAATTTGTGGGTTGACTATGGGATGTTAAATGGTGTGCTTGGATATGTTGAATACATCTTCTATATGCCTGGTTCGAAGCCGCCTGAACATCCAAAGTTCACTATAGTTGTTTTTGAGAAGTACACATATGTTTTGTTTAATATAAATTGTCCAAACATTGTCCCTATAACACTTATTGTTAAAGGGAATCTTAAATAGATGCCTTTAAAAATGGCACGGGCCTTCAATGTACACAAATATCAAGGGATGACTTTGCAATGAGCTATTGTAGATATAGGAGGTAAAGAACAATAGGGTTTTACATTTATATCTATATAAAGAGGTAAATTGTTCGATGGTTTATGGATTTCACAACCCTTTTTTTTCAACATTTTTATAAAATTAAAAATGGTGTATATGTCACACTTAGGAAGAAAGAGGAGAGATTATTAAAGATAGTATCATTGTAACCTATTTATTTTCTTTAGTTACAATATTTTATTGAAAACATATTGGCATGTAGTGCCAAAAATAAATTTCTTGGAAAGAACTTTTTGTTCAGAAGGAGAACAATTAAGTGCATTATTGTTTGAATATAAAGGTTCACAATAAAAAATATATGCAATCACACAACATAGAACAATTTTCTTTAGCAAAGAAAAAAAGGTGCAATATATCTTAATTTTTTAACAAAATATCCTTTTACACAACCATAGTTAGACATGAATAAAGTTAAAAGTTGAGTAGGAAATACATGCACTAACAAAATAAATTGTTGACACCAAATCTATGTGATACTTGAATACGCATTCAACTATTGTTTTTATTCTACAAAAATATTTCACTTCAATAGTTTATTTGGAAATTAAAATGTTGTTCCAAAAATATATGTGTATGTGATGTTAGAAATAAGTTACTTGAAAATAGCTTATGATGAAAACATAAATGATTAAGTTCTTTGTAGTTTGAATATCAGGCTTCACTATGAAATACATATGCAATCATACAACATATAACAATTTCTTCAATGGAAAAAATAAACAACAAGATATGGTAAGAATTGTTGAACATAATGTCCTTTTATTCAGCCAAAGATATACATTAATAAAGTTAAAAATTAAGTACAAAATACATTCGTTAAGAAATAGAAATGATGACAACAAATGAATGTGGTGGCTCATTCTGCATTGAACTCAGAATTTTGTTCTACAGAAAGTTTTCACTTGAAAATTTCATGTTGAAATACAAATCTTGTTCCAAAGATATATATGCATGCATTGGCAAAAATAAATTGCTTGAAAATAACTTATGTTCAAAATGAGAAATATTAGATGCATTTTAGTTTGAATATCGGGTTTCAGTATGAAATAGATATGCAATCATAGAATAGATAATAATTTTATTTGATAGGAAAAAAAGAAGTCTAAGATATCTTGAGAAATTCTTAATAGAATACCCTAATATTCATCTAGATAAAACCACAAACAAAGTTAAGAATTGAGTAGTCGATACATGCATTAATAAATTGAAGTGACGACAGGAAATCAACATCATAGCTCAACATGAATTCAACTCCGAGTTTTGTTCTGCAAAAATATTTCTCTTAAAAAATTTGATTGGGAAGAACACGTCTTGCTACATCAATATGTTTGTGTGTAATGTTGTAAATAAATAAATTGAAAATAAGCTATCTTGAAAAAAAGACCAATTTAGTTCACTATAGTGTCTATATCATAGTGCACTATGAAAGAAATATGCAACCAGATAACATATAATAGTTTTCTTTGACAGAGAAAAAAAAAGGTGTGACATATCTTAAGGAGTGTTTAAGAGAATGTGGTAATATTTAGCCATAGATAAACATTAATAAAGCTAAGAATTGAGCAACAAATACATCCATTAGAAAATGAAAGTGATTAACTCAATATGCATTCAGCTCAGAGTTTGTTTTTCAAATAACTTTTACTTGGAAATTGTTTGGGAAATACAAATGATGTTCGAAAAATATATTTTCATGTAAACCTAGAAATAAAGAGCTTGAAAAAAACCTGTGTTGAAAACGATAGCATATTAGTGCGTTAGAGTTTCGATAACAGGCTTCACTATCAAATAGATATGCAATGATAGGGAAAATAGAAAATTGATTTTAGAAACAAAATAAGATGTAGCATATACCAAGAAATTTTGAGCACAATATTCCAATATTCAACCATACATAGGCATGAGTAAAGTTAAGAACTGAGCAACAAATACATCCATCAAGAAATTAGGGTGATCATAGGAAATGAATGTGGTAGCACAACATGCATTCAACTCTCAGTTTTCGTCTTCAAAAATGGTTGAGTTCAAAAAATACTTTGGAAAATAAAAGTCTTGGCCTTCATCAAGATAAAACCCTTACTCCAACGAAAGAGGTTATAAAAATACTAATGAAAATAAGGATTTTTTATTAAATTGTCTAAAATTTCTCTACAAAAAGAACAATTTGCGCTCTGAAATTTTAATCCTTGTTTAAGGGATTTTCTCAAAGGAAATGTGGAAAGTCATTCAATCTTCCTCCTCCTCACCAAATTCTTCTTTCTCCATGCTGAGAAAATGTGGTGCATTTGTCTGGATGTAGTTAGCCCAATCTAAGTACAACTAAGAAATTGTTGAGAAGTGGATAGGATGAAAATGAGTGATATTGACTTGGCACATAGATATGAAATTTTGTAGAATTTTTTTTTAATATATTTGATTCTAAATTTAGAAATCAGTTTGATTTGATCGAAGGGAAACTACAGAAATCGCTGCAATTTTTCTTGATTCTAGGTTTTACAGTTTTCTATGACTTTCTTGTCATTTACGACATTGTCTTTGAGATGATGTTCCATTGACCCGAAATTTGCTTCTTTCAATGGTTTGGATCTTGATAAATCAAATTCCTCTATAAAATTTGTTCCCATCTCCCATACTAACAAACAATGTTCAATGGCCCTTTTGATGCATTCTTTGATTTCTTTGGCCTCAAATTGTCGTTGAATTAAAGAAGTGAATATTAGTCTTTTATCCATTTTAGAGACTTTCAAAATGCTATTAGGTTGGAGTTGCTTTTCCAATTCACGAATTGATGTGATTTTTATTTAATGCACTAGTCTTCTTTGATTAAAGATTCTATTCTATATTCAAGCTCCAAATTATCTTGATAAAATCTACAAATTTTATCCATTTGTTTATAAAACTTAGCCTGCCCTTTCATCAATATTTGGCTCACTTGTATTTCCTGTTCCTTAAAAATATTTAGATTATTTTTTGCTTCATGACTTTGAATTGATTGAGACTTAAGAGTTTCAATTTCTTCCTTCATTGCTCTGGTCATGGTTAGAATGTTGTTGTCACATTCTTCCTTCAATATTTTATTTTGTTGTTCATGTGCCTTTTGGATTTGCTGGATCTCTACGAAAATGTTTAAGTATTAATTCATTAAATTCATTTTGGAATTGATTCTATAAGTTTTGTATTTCAATGGCTAACTTACCTACAATCATATTGGAATGGTTTTTCCAACTTTCTTCACTGAATTCTTTTCTTTTCTCTATTTCACTTTCCAGATGTTTTATCTTCTGTAGACTATTCTTTTAGGCGGTGGAAAGTTCACCAACATGGTGTTGGTTATAATTGACAAAGGCTCCTAGATCCTAGGAGGATTCTTCAACTTTTTCCTCAACATTTCCTGTTTCTTTCCAATTGAATTCTAAAATGGTTTCAAACCTTTCAAAGTTTGTTTTCTTGGTTCTTATGAAAACTTACTTATTTTGAGCATTGAAGTAATACTCAGTGAAGGATGGAACACTTTCAGGAACAATTTCTACATCAGTGATAGGTTTAAATAAAAAAGAATCAAGAGGAATTTTCATAGAAATTGGAGTCATGGATGTGTCATGACATGTGGAATAGATATCTTGGTACTTTGTTCTTGCTACTCAAGAAATTATTTTTCTCTTCCAGAGAAAGAAATCAATGTTGAAAGAGGGGTGCTAGTAATCATCTCATCTTTACTTGTATCAATCTACATATATTTTAGTTCCTCATCAATTTTCCTCAATGTTGAAAGAGGGGTGCTAGCAATCTGCTCATCTTTATTTGTGTCAATCTACATCTATTTGAATTCCTTATCAATTTTCTTTGACTCTATATGTGCATTATCGGTGTCATCTGGTTCGTTAATAATGATGATACTATCACAAGGGGAGCTCCTTTCTTGTTATCTATTATTTCTCTAGTCTTTACTGTTTCTGACCTTTGACTTATGTGTTCCTTTGACCCTATTGATCCATCTCAGTATTTGGGTATTTTTATTTCATAATGCTTACTCTTTTTATGATTGTCTCTAGAGTTGTAAAACAAACATTGGGAACATTTTCAACTTGCTATTATTCTATTTTTGGAGAAGAGGAAACAATGTCTAAAATAATGTCATTGAAATTGTATTTCAAAATCTCAACAGATTTGATCTCTTCAATTGTAGTATTAGTTTGAATACTATTATGTTTAAAAAGGTCCTCATAAATATTTTCTCTAAACTCTTGTGGTTTAGTTCTATCCTCCCTACTCAACAATTGTCCTCTTTCAAAAGCTTGGTGAAAATTAACAATATCAATGAACACTTCATCAAAAAAAAGGTATTTGGTGTGTGTACGTTTTGATGTAGCTAACAACTTTACAATGGTCATTTATGATTTCTTGAGGATCATAGTCATGAAGGGGAAGTTTGGCTAGATTTTCTTCTGAAGTTTGCTCATTTTCCGAGCTTGACCATTCAAGGAAGTTTGATTGGCTACCACCCTTAAAGAAATACTCTCTATAATATATCTAGGAAGAATATGAGGTCCAACTTCACTTCCATAGACTTTGATATATGTGAATAATTCTTACAGAAACTAGTCTCCTATTTCTTCTAACTCCTCGTTAAGGCCTTCACTAACACTAGAGGGTTTTATCCAAACAAAATCTGATGGGAATGGATCACGTAATTAAAAATGTCATAAAAATGGAATTTTAAGTTACTTTCATATAGAATAGGGGTATAATTCTGAATAGGCAACTTTTTATCAACTCGATAATTCCATTTCATCAAAGGAAACAAATTTGAAGCATTTGTAATATCCATAATATACGCTACCATGCAAAACAACTAATCATATCCTGGAGGAGACAAAATGGAAAACTTAAGGGCATCTATTAAATTATGAGAAATAATATCGTCCTAATTGAAACACTTTGAATCATTGAGTAAGTTGTGTATTAAAGCCATCCATTGTAATTTGCAATGCTAAGGGTCTTTCTCTCCATATAAACAGGACAACATTTTGATGAGGAAACGAATAGATCTTTTGAAAATGGCAACCAAATATTCTTTTGATGACTTAAGTTTGAACCCTTCTCTATCTTCTCGTAACCAATGTTTGACAACTTTATCATAATTCCCTTCACACTTCTTGAATACTATGTTGTTGAAGTTATCCAGAAATTAAGTGTTTAACAAAACTTCGGGATGACCAAGCTTGTAATTTTCTGAAATTATTGGCGGGTTCCAAGAGGCTATAACGTTTATTTTTCAATCTACTATATTGGGGTTAGGAAAATCTAGATGTCGCATGACCCATGCAACCATGTCATAATAAGGGAAAAAATTCACTCTAGCAACAACTTTGTGCATTTTCATACCTCTTGCTTTCAGAGTTCTAGGCTAAGTCATGAGTAGGTTTAAATTTTTATTTTTTAGGATTAATTTTGTTAATTTCAAAAAATTTAAAACACTACCAGAATTTCCGATAGCATCCTATTTTCTTGTTCAGATAGTCTCCCTTGCTTTTCAGACAGTCTTTTCATTCCTATTTTTTTTCCTATTTTTTTTCCAAATTTTCCAATGCTACCAGAATTTCCAGTAGCATATCCCGTTTAAAAAAAATAAAGCCAAAAATGCAACCATTTTAGATTGTCCACGTGTCATAATGGTGAATTATTTAATCCAAATCATGATATTTTGTGATTGGATAGGTCACAAACTTTAAGTCAAGACAAGTGGTAGTCGTTGCTTACTCCACTTGTCTTAAATAAACCTATGTTTCCAAAGTTAAAATGTGTCTGCAACATTATTCTTAGATATATGTTTAAATCTTGATGGCCGTTCTTTATGCTCCGCATAATACACTACTGGAATTTCTAGCCAGTCCGAATTAAAGTAGAAAAATTGCCAGATTTGTAAAAAATCTCGTACAACCGCCTATAGCAGATTAGTTGAACTGTCCAAAGAAACTTGACTTCATCATTACTATTACATGCTTTCTATTATGATGTGAAATCTCATTTAATCATGAAGGATCATATGCATAGGATATTAAACCAAAACTTTATCTCAAATATTTGAAAATGGAGGAAATTTCACCATTTCAAATTTTTGAAGTATAACAAAGGAGACAGTGATTGAGGTGGTTATGAACACATCCCAGTTTTTCAAGAAGCCTAATTCAAGCTAATTGCAACATCTATTGGGTAAGCTTCCATACTTTTACACCTATTCTTCATAACATGCAAGTAGATATCCATGGCATCAAAGTCTAGGAAATGTGGGAAGCTTAAGAGAATCGAACCAAAAGGAGTTGAACTAGTTGATGCTAATCCAATTGTTAGAAGAATTCTTATTCAGGCAGGCTGGTATCCACTCTGCACCACATTACAAGGTTCACATCAAGGTGTAGCCCAAGATTTTTCTCAAACTTTCAATGGACAGGAAGCTACCATCTTTGGTTTCAAATTTCGGGTTTCAGAATAGTCAAGAAGCTTTTAGCCTTCCCCAAGAACAAGAAAAGGGGTTTAAGGGAAAACTCATGACAAGAGGAGATCTCAATACTTTTATTAGAGATGAATACACAGATCTTAACTGGGCCAAAGGAATTCCCGACAATTATCTTAAGAAGGAATGGGAAGAAACAATCAAATAGGTTAAGATTTTTCTCACTTGTGAGAGAAGGTATATAGTAGTATTTCTTTACCATATAAGGTTTCTTTTTCATTTTTCAGGTATGAGGACTCTTAATTTGACCTATTTCATATTGAAGATCCTGAACAAAATGGCAGCTAGAATTCAAACACATCAGGAAGCATTAGAATACAACTTGTATCATCAGGCAATTATCAAGTTTCTGGTTGAAGAATAACTGAAAAATAGAAGCCAAACTTGGGAATATTTATTGTTTTATAGGGCAGGCCAACCTACACTTAAACCCCAAGAAACTACTAAATCTTCTTCAACACAGGTTCAGACAGAAAGGACATCAACTACATTAGCTGAAGGAAGTTCCAAAAGAAAGGCAAAGAAGGAAAGTGTAAGAAGAGGTACCAAAAGCAGCAAAGAGAAGCCTTTAGCTGCTAAATCTAAAAATAAAAAGGAGCAAGGTGAAATCTCTTCTACCCAGAAAACAAAAAGCATGAAAAACGTTCCTCCTATTAGACCTTTTCCTAAGGTTTACACAAGAAATCAGAGAGGAAAACTTGCAACTGAAGAGAAATCTAAAGCGCAGGTGCTTCCTGAAATTCTAGAAGCATATGAACAACAACAAGAAAACCAGCCTATTGATTCTGATGAGGAATTGTTGAAAGAAGCAAGGTATAACGTGATTAGTAAAAACAAGAAAGAACAAATAAAACTAGTTGTTGGAGCTCGGAAGAGACATACTAGGGAAAGAAAAAAATATACACTGAAATCAAAATCCCTAAATAATCCTAGTTTACCAGCTGAAGTAATAGTGATGGAAGAACAACATGCAGAGTTGCAGACTAAGGATCCTCCAATTGCAAAAATCAGAAGATCTTTGAGGAAGCAAAGAGGTAAAGCTCCCATGGACCAACCATTAGAGCCTTCCAAAAGAAGAAAGTCCAAAAAGAAGTAGAAAAGAAAGAGACCATCATCAAAGAAGAAATGGTCAGAATCACAAGGTCAAAATCTGTTTTCAGAAATAAAACAAACTTGGATATGCTTACAGAGGCTGCAACTCACATGAAATGAAAGGGTAATTTTCCTTAAAAAATACCCTTTTTCATATTAAGTCAATGTTTGAATGTGAATGTTAAAGCTCAGAATATCCAAGCATATACAAGTGTTTCGAAGTATTTTCTATTAAAATTTTGAATTGAAAACGTTATCCTATCGGAAATTCCAGAAGTGTTTCCAATTTCTTCACTATTACAAGTATTACTAGAATTTCCAGTAGCACCTGTTTTAGCGTAAATATATAGCAGTGAGCAAAAACCTCCAGGCCAATTTTGGAAATACAACAACCCTTAACAATATGGATAAGGAAGATGATGGATATGAGATAGTTATGAGGCTCTTGAAGGTTGTATTTAATGAAGCCATATGGTCATTTAATAGTCAAGTCCATAAAGAGAAAAATCAACAGCAAAAGGGGCAACCAGTTTTTCCAGTAGCAAAGTGTCATTTTCCCTCTTCTTCTCATCTACACCTGTAATTTCTGTTGCAATTCAATGGGAGATGTTTTTAATATCTAAAATACACCTATGTAACAAGGAAAGAGTGGAACCACCAATTTAGGAGGGTTGAAGTTGGTGCATCTCTCTCTATATATATCTTTTGTAAATATCATTTAGGGGATGTTGGTTCACCTGAAGACTCAACTTAATAAAATAGATTTTTCTACATTTCATGCTGGAGGATTTTGTGACTCAAGTTATATCTAATGTGTGGTTTGTCTATTTCCTTCTTTCAATTTTCTGAATTATAAATTTGTAGTAGCTAGTATAGCATGAGTGAGAATCATTAACAGGATCTGATGATGACTTAACTACTATCTAGTTTTCTATAAATTATAATATATGTTCAAGTAGAACTTGTTAGAGAAGGTTTCACAAAGGGTTTGTGGGATACTTTATAAATGTTTTTACTTTCTAGTGGTTGTTTTCCTTGTAAACCCTGTTTTATCTTTTAAATGATAAATTACAACAGCTAGTATAGTATGAGTGAGAAATCATTAAGAGGATCTAATGATGAATTATCTACTCTCCAGTTTTCTGTAAATCATAATATCAATTCAAGTAGAAATTGTTAGTGAAGGTTTCACAAAGGATTTGTGAAATACTTTATACGTTTTCTTACTTTCTAACTGTTATTTTCCTTGCCAAGAAACATAGTTTGTTACAAGGCTATTTATGTAGTTGAAGTGATTGTCTTAAGATACTCAATTTCTTAGGATATTTATCAGCTACCTATTCTCTTTCCTTTGCTCCCCTATATTACTCACTTAACCATGCAATTTATGCTTTCCACACCTTGCCAAATGCATGAAAGTAAAAGAGGAACAAAATCATTTCAAAACACCTTCATAAGCCATCCCACCACTCAAAAAACCATTTTAAATTTTGAAATGAAATCATGATGTTTAAGGCTTACTCCTTTTGTAGTCTAGGAGTAACTCCTTATGCTAACACCTCTAATTTTTTCATGCTAGGTGTTTTCCTCCTTAGTTGAAGTTTCAGAAATTAACCACCTTCTATTCTAAGAGAAATTATAAATTTCTTCCCACGTCATCATACATGTCATCTAGGTTTTGAAGGTGGTGTTAGAAATGATAGTTGAGTTGACATTACAATCTTTTGGTTCTAGATTTTTGACACACTTTAAGAATTCTTTAATATGTTGAATAGCCTTCTTTGACATCGTAGTTTTAACTTTCTTACCCATGTTATGCCATGAAAATGAATTAAAAAAAAATCAACTTTCTAGAAGAAATATCAAATTTACTAGTGCAATTCTCTATGAAAGTGCATGTTTACAAGACATTAGAAGCCTTGCAGTCAATGTGAGCTTGTTTGTTTGTAATGAGAGATCATTTTTATAGAACCAATGTAAATAGAATCTAGAGAAGAGATTGCAAAATAGAAAGAGAAAAGAAGGAAAGTTTCTAATTTTTTTTAAACCCTTGGGAAGTGCAACAATAAATTCACATGAAACATGTTAATTTTTCATTAAAGTGATGAGATGTTTTAAACACATCCATGCAAAACTCGAGGTGAAGTTGCATGGCATGAATTCTGGGAATGGTTTTTTCAAACATAACATATTTCCATTTGGGAGTTAATTTAAAAAAAAAATTTAAATAAAGCTAAAAGAAAATTATGGTTGGCGCGCAAACTAACAAATAAAATATTTTTTTCCGAGTTGTAGCATAAGATGGTCGGGTAGTCGGAAGTCGAAATGTTTTTAATTGAATTTTTTGTCAACGGTGGTCGTGACCCTAACCTTCAACGTAGTCGGGGTAAGACAAAAGCCAATAGTTAGGAGGTCGGATGTGAAGAAAATTCTTTCATTTTGTTTGGATATATTGTCCGATCCCTCTGTAGCCAGGAGTCAAAAGGTTAGAAACCTATTCAATGTTTTTATGAATTAGAAAGGCCGGACTACCTACCTCCAATTTACATATTTGAATATGTTTTTATGTTTTTGAATATTTTTGTTGCAAATTCTTTTAGATTTTTTGGAAAAAAATAACTATTTACAAAAAGATTGGGAAATAGTGATAAATTTTTATATACAGTCCTTGTTATTTACTTTGTTATCTATATTAATATAAGGGTTTATATTTCTAAGTTTTATATTTTATTCACTGGGTTTATAATAAAATTCACAGGGTTTAATATTATTCGAAGAGTTTATAATATGAATTCTATGTGTTTAATATGAATCCCTTGGGTTTAAAATATTTATGTAATTGGGGTGAGGTTGCATGGTTGGAATTCGGGGAATTTTTTATTCAAACATAATTTATTTCCATTTGGGAGTTAATTTATAGAAAACTAAAGAAACCTACAAGAAAATTATGGTTGGCACAAAAACTAGTGAAAATAATATTTTATTACTAGATGAGTAGTTGGAAGCCGAGACAGTGATAAATTGAAGCCAGTTGGGTAGTCAGAATTTTGGTACCCAGAAGTTAGGTAGTCAGAAGTCAAAACGGTGTTAGAATGAAGTTTCTTTCGATAGGTCGAGTGTGAAGAATGTTCGTGATTTTGTTCGAGTATGGAGCCCAACCCCAATTTAGTCGAGAATCAAAACGTCGGTAACTTGAGTAATATTTATATGAAATTGAAAGTTCCGACCTCCAGCCTCCAACTTACATATTTTATTGCTTTATCTTTTTTTTACTTTTTATGTTGCAATTTTATTTTATACTTAAAAAAAAAAAAAAACTATTTGGAAAAAGAAAGGAAAAAAAGAGATAAATTTTTATATAAGATTCCTCTTATTTTATTTTCTTTTATACATATAATAAAATATTGACTTATGTAGAAATTCCTTGTATATTAGAACTGGAGATTGTAATATCCTTAAAAACCTGACTTGCAACTACTCTACTCATCGGTGGAAATAATAAACAATTGATGAAATGATGAAGCATAAAAGAGAAACAATTCAATCACACATAACATAATAATTTTCTGGGGAAATCCACAGTGAAAAATCCCTGCTATCTGTATATTGAGTTAATTAGAAAATATGAGAATATTACAATGCTTTTCTCAAACCCAAGAAATCTCTGCACTATCTCTATCTATCTCACTACTTCCCAGAGAAGCCCAAGCCCAAACCAATACTTAGCCAATTCTGTTGCTTTCCAAGCTCAATTTTCCTTGCGCAATTTCCTTGGGAATTAGCCCATATTTAATTAGGAAATTCCTCAATTATGAATTGTGTAATCCTCATAGGCTTTCCTTTGATTGTATGCACCACCTTTACAATTCAGATGATTGTACAATTGATAATACATTGTCCTTGAACTCCCATATCAACTGGGTCTTTCTTTGATCTGACATGCATGAGTCAATTAGGAGTGAATATTTAGTTTACGGGTTGATCACTGCAGGTTACACCCCACTACTAGATCTTCCACTAATTCCTCCATCAATTGGAACTAGTTTAACTAACTTTAACTCAGTTAAAGTGAATTAATTAATTAAAACTCAAAATAGACTCAACTAGGGCTCCTAAAACGTAGGAGAGACTCTACATGACTCAGGTTAGACCCTCAACTTGAATTAACTAATCCAACTAAGTCAAATTATCTTAGTTAACTATTACAAGTTGTTATGAGATGTGGAATTACAATTTAATTCCTAATTTCATTCAAGGACAAAATTAAATTAGGATTTTCTTGTTTCATTTTCAACACTCCCTCTCAACAAGAAAGGGATTATTTGCTACCCTGATCTTGCCTCTTTGAAACACGAATTTTCATATTGACAATGGCCTTATCAAAATATATGCATCCTTCTCCTCTGTAGGAATGCATTCTAGCAACATGATTCTCCTCTGCACACAATCTCGCAGATGGTGATATCAGATGTCGATGTGGTTGGATTTACCATGAAAAATTGGATTCTTAGAGAGTTTGATACAACTCTTGTTGTCATAGCAAATCACTTCCAGATCCATCGGCTAAACAAATAACCCAACAAGGATCTTCCACATTGAGATAGCCTCACAAGCTGCTTGACTAGTAACCATGTACTTTGCTTATGTTGAAATAAGTGCAACTAATCTCTGCTTCCTACTATACCAAGAAACTGTTGTTGAACCAATAATGAATATTCCCCCTCATGTGCTCTTTTTTTCAGGTGGACTCCCTACCCAATCTGCATCTATGAAGCCTTGAACCTTCATTCCCTCTATCTATATATAGCAAGGGAAAAACTAAGTGGTGCATTTGTGGTATCTTAACACATGTTTAATTGGCTTCCAATAAAGTTTGGTTGGCTTAGCCATGTCTTGACTAAGTTGGTTAGCTGCAAAACACATGGTTAGTTGTGTGTTCACCAAATACATAAGGGAACCCACAATCTGTCTATAAATAGTAGCCTCCACTACTTCACCTGAAGTAGCATCCTCCTTCCTCCAATTACCTTCTAGAGGAGTCTCCATGGGTTTGCTTCTCTGCATATGGAACTTCTTTAATATCTCCTTGGAATACTTGCCCTGAGAGATAAATAGTTCCTCATCTCCTTCCCATACTTCCATACCCAGAAAGTAATGCGTGAGCCCCAGATCCTTCATCTTGAATTCTCTTCCAAGATCCTCTTTGTAATATTTTATCATCTTATCATCACTTGTTAGAATCAAATCATTGACATATAATACTATAATCAATGATTTATCTTCAACCACAATATGGTAAAGGTTTGCATCTGCTTCACTTTTTTTGAAGCCCAACTCGGTGAAATAGTTGTCAATCCCGGTGTACCAAACATGAGTTCTTGTTTTAATCCATACAACGCTCGCTTGAGTCTTCACACATGTGACTCTCTATTGAAGGTCTCAAATCCTTCTGGTTTCTCAATATACATCTCTTCCTCAATCGTACCATTGAGAAATGTTGTATTCACATCCATATGATATATCTTTCATCGCATCTATGCTAACAGTTCTAGAATAGATATGATTGAAGAGTACCTTACTACTGGAGCAAAGGTCTCCTAATAATCAATTCGATCCAACTGAGAGAATCGTCTGGACACAAATATGGCCTTGTGTTTCTCTACACTCCCATCTGCTACTTGATTTACTTTGTAAATCCATCTAGAACTCATCACTGACTTATCTATTAGTCTTGGGGCCACTTCCCAAACACTATTTCTGATAATGGAGTCATAGTCCTCAACCATGGCATCAACCCATATTGGTTGATTCACTTCTTCTTGAATGAGGATGGCTCAATATCTGCACTCTCGCTCTTCATAGCCATGTAGCCAGTGTACCGATCTGGTGACCTCCTCTTCCTGCATTGTGAAGTGGGTGATCCCACATTCTTTCTAGCGCCATGCATAAATCTATCAGCCTCTATAGTGTGCTTCCTTCCATCTCTAGAAGTCTCTGCATGAGTGGGTTCTTCCACTCTCTACTAATATACATGTAGTTTCTCCACATCATCCTGAGGTTCCTCCTTTGGAGTTAAAAGCTCCTCATCTGCATGTAACTAAAGCTCCCCTTGAAGGGAACATCTCATGGCCTTCTCTTCATCTAAACTCACATCTCTACGAACCACTATCACTATTAGATGGAAAGTACACCCGATAGTTATGTGGTGTATCAGTGTACCCCACAAATATGTCCAACTCAGCTGTTGGCTCTAGATTTTCTCATGCATCCTTGGTAACATGACAGTAGGCTGATGAACCAAAGATCCTGAAGTGTATCTAGTTTCTTACATGAAAAAGATTCTTCTAGTGTACTCATCTCCATAATTGGATGAGGTCTTTTGTTATGAAAATGAACAACTATGTTACATGCTTCAACCCACAAGTTCAACATTAGGCCTTGATCATGTAACATCACCCTTGCAACTCCCAAAATAATTTTGTTCTTCCTTTCAGCCACCCCATTTTGTTGTGGGTTATGAAGTGTTATTAACTCCCATCGAATGCTTTTTGATGCATATAAGTTCTTGAATTCATTCGACGCATATTATCCATCATTATCACTTCTGAGAGCTTTGACTTTCCTACCAGTATCGTTCTCGATAAGTGCTTTAAATTCACAAAATTTAGCAAATGTTTGATGTTTCTTCTACATGAAGAAAATCAACCACTTATGAGAAAAATCATCAACAAATAGTACATAATACTTTTGCTTGGTTGTGGATGCTTTCGAGAATGGTCCACACAAATCTGAGTGAATTCTATCAAGGATCACTTGTGCTCAATTGTCTTTATCATGAAAGTAATCTTTGTTGTACTTCCCTAATGTACACCCTTTTCATGTGTCTCTCTCCTTTAGTGTACCCTTGGAAGTCATGTATGAATTTGTTGCATGATCTTCAAAGATCTATGGTGGAAGTGACCCAATATTATATTCCACAACTCACTAATGTCTCGGCTCTGCACCTTCTCTTCTTTAATGCTCAAAGCATCGTAGTCTTCTACATTCAATTTGTAAAGGTTCTTCACCCAAACCTTGATCCCCTTCAACTGTCCTGAGGCTATGTGATGGAGGAAAGCATTTCTCTTGCTAATATCACATCATAGCCATGGTCCTCCAACATCAGAACATAAAACAAATTCTTCAAACTGAGAACATACATGACATATTTTAATGTGAGAGGAGAACTGGACTTCCTATTAAAGGTAACAGTACTGATGTCAGTCGTGTTATGCCTCCCATCATATGTCATCTTGATGTGGATCTGGAGGTCCTTCTCCTCCAAGTCATTGAAGAACTCTTTGTTGTTTGTCATATGGAATGAGGCTCCGCTATCTAGGTAGCACACAATACATATCACCGATGTCACCCTACAAGTAATGAGAGTGAAATCCAGCTCGAATTGTGAAGCAAGAACTTCGCATGCCGCTCCTCCCAAGGGCTTCTTACCAGCCTTCTTATGCGGACACTTTTTGGCATGGTGTCCCAGCTCTTAACAGTGAAAAAATTTGATCTTCAACATGTCCTTCTTCTTGTTGCCCTAACTAGAATTTAATTTGGAATCAGATGACTTCCCCTTCCCTTTATTCAACTTTCCATCTAAGGCATAGTTATCCTCATCATCATGCTTGGATGAGGATCCATCTATGGTGTTTCGTTGAATCTCTTTTTGTTCCAAGTCAAGCCACAATCACTCCCACTCTCGTAACTTCTCCCTCCCATTAACTGAGTCATGGTAGCTATGCCAACTCTTAGGAAGGCCTAGAAGTGGTAGGCTCACCAGATCGTCTTCAACAACTATAACACCCACACTTCTAAGCTCATCCCAACATTGGGTGAACTTGGTCAAGTACTTTAGTATTGAGTTGCCCTCCTCCATCTTGATCTTTCCGAGCTTGTCCTTCAATGCCAGCTTCTTGTGGTCACTATTGTTTCAAAATAGGTCTATCAAGGCCTTCCACATTGCAAATGGAGTTTCCTTACCATGGAGGTTGGAGACAATATGATCTCGAACTCCTTCTAGGATAATCCTTCTCACCTTCGCCACACATTTTCTCCACTCTGCCAAATATTGAGTGTCAGCTAACTTAGGAATATATTTTTCTATGAATTCCTTAAGCTCATTAGCTTCTAACACTCACTCCATCCTATCCTTCCAAGTAATATAATTAGAACTACCCTCAAGGGCATATTTGAGCCTCAATCCATAGAGCGACATCCTACTGGCTTTGAAGTATGATATTGCAAATTTGATTTCTCTTGCAAAAGGAAAACTCATTGTTGGAGAGGCAAATCCCCTCTACGAATAGAGGCAATCCCTACTAGCCCAGAATGGGTCTAGCAACAATCAGTCAATGCTACTATGCAAGTTCCTAATTGCAATTAAAAGGTAGGAAAAGGACACCTACTTGGATTCCAACGCTATTGTTTGATGAAGAGATGCCACCCTCGCTCCTTCGCTCTGGCTGGTCACGATCCTCCGCGATCTCCGCGAATAGATACCTGCACACACGAAGAGAAGACAAACACAAGCGTGAAATCTAATAAAAGCAACTATACATCAGTCAGAAAGGATGTAATTCACATTAACCATTGCGGAGACAAATGAGAATGGAACAATAATAGTAGTCATCTATTATTAATCAATAACAGAGAAGAGTACAACCAAATGTTCTGACATCGATATCCTTCTCAGGAGGGCCCAGTCAACAAGTCTCTTAAGCATTCACCTTTGGAAATGAATCTCCCAAGACAAGAAACTCTCTCTCTCACACAAGCAACACAACACAACCTTCCCTAAGCTATCAAGCACTTCCACACTTATCACACCAACTACCTATAGTAGCAGCAATCTGAGCACTATAAGCTCCACACAATCCAAACTATTCCAACTAGCTGCTCATGGTAATGGTAGAGGTTTAAATAGGAGAAGGAGTCTCCTTGAATGGTGGAAGGATGAGCTTATCTTCAAGGGAAGTAGTTTCAAAGGGTCGAACAGACATGCCATAGAAGGGAGGCGATATTCACAAGGCCAACAACCAAGCCTGTAGTTATCTGGAAGGCTGGCTGTTGGAACAAATTCACCCAAACTGGATCAGCGCGGGTGCATAACTGGTCTGGCACGCTGACGTCGCAAAGACATAATGGGAAGGGCCATGTCAGTGCGGGTCAATACGAGCAGAGGCTACGCTGGTCATGAAATTCGACCAGCGCGGAAAAGTCGTGTGCTTCTGCGCTGGCAGCGCAGGCGGTCTGTTATGAAGCGCCTGTCAGCGCGGGTATTTTAGAAACAGACGCGCTGATGATGAAAACTTTGGAAAAAGTGGGTTTTTGGCCAGTTCAGAAGGCATGAACTTGATTATTGTAAACTCCTGACACAGTAGGGTGACTGACAGGGAGACAGTGACAAATTACTATGTAACAGATGCCCCCTAAAGCATGAAGACCGAGAGGGTGGGAGGGGTGAAATGCTTTACGAAACTCGCCAAACTGGAATGCCACCAGGAAGGACCGAATATCTCTGATAATCAAGTACATGTATTCTAGGCATGGGCGCAGCCATCCGAAAGACATGCGAAAGGTCTGTGGAATGGATGCAGCCACCCAGCTAAAGAGACCATAGTAATGATAAGGTATGGTCGCAGCCATCCGAAAGACACAGGTATGGGCGCAGCCATCCATCAATGAGTCATGTAATTATCATCCACAAAATCGCAGCCTGGACCATAACAGACAGAGATCCAGGGTCTTGCGCTCCGTCCCGACCCGAACAAAGTACAAGTCCAAGCATGTGAATACATGAGCTGAAGTCGAACATGCATGAACATTGTCTGATTACCAGTCAATGATGAAAACTGTTAACAGACGTGAGAGGTACCACCAATAATGACAATGGTCCTCAAGGTACTATAGGTACAATCCGCGGCGTGTGAATCAACGAGCTGGTGTCGAACACCCGCAGAGTCGTTCGATCGGAGGCCAATGATGAAAACCTCGCGTCGAACACGAAGAACCTGCCATTGAGGCATGCAGGCTCCAAGGCACCTGAAGGGAGTCTCTAAGTCGATTTCCTAGATAATGAGTTGAAGTCGACAGGAAGTGACCTTGATCGAAGGTGGGCCGTGATGTTTCCCACATCATCGATACGAGACAGAGGTAAAATGATTTGTGTGAGATAGCAGATGAGGTTGTATTATTGCAGAGGTCAACTTCTCTTGAACATATCGGCGGCACGACAGTGGATTTGGCAGTATTTGACATCAAATGAGCAGAGGGTATGATGACGACGCAATGAGAAAATGAGAGGTCAAATAGGATAACCCGTACCCACGGAGGTCAGCTGTGGAACAAAATGAGAAATCCCCACCTGACACGAATGCAGACCAGTGCCATGTTCAAGAGCGACATACTGCCGACACAACAATTATTACAGTTCCATTTTCCCCACCATTTCTGGCAGGTACCCCGATTACTTTTGGATGACAAGCTTGATGGGGATAGCATATGCTTGGAGAGCGTCATTTCGACGATGCCCGATGTCATCAAGTGTTTAACAAGCCTGACAAAGGAAAAACTCGGCGCCTTTTCCTGTTTAGAGAGTCTGAAAAGACAGCGGAAAAGGAGACTCCGGGGGGGTCCTTTTTCGTAAAGTTGTGTCTCTCGAGCCCGAAAAAGTATAAAACAATGCTCGAAAGAACCGCCCGACCATTACGATCGAGGAGTACTTTTCGTAAATAGTGCCTTCGACCTGAAAAAGTAAAAAAGCGGTCGGAAGCACGTCATTTTAGAGCCAATAACGAGTGCGGAACGACAAACACCCGGCAATATTTTTAAGTTAAATGGTCGAAAAAGAGCTTAAAACGACCGCCTCTCGTTCCTTTTAACGAGCCGAAAGGAAGCTCGGCCATCTTTTCTTGATTCATGTCGGAAAAGAGCTCAAAGACGACATTTTTTGGGACCAAGTGCACGAAGAAACGTTATGACCACGCCGGTTACCAGAACCTGCACAAGAACACCACCCGCATAAATCTATTCGATATGTGTAAAAACATAGTAAAACACGCATAAAGGCATAATACAGTGACATTAGTGCTAAATCCATGGTAAAAAGACGACAAAAACCCATATGGATAAGAAATTATCGCTAATTATGAATTTTTTACCATAAATAGGGGGGTAAAAGTCATTTTTTACCATTGTTACCATTTTGAGTTGTGAAGAACGTTGAGGAGCTGCAAGGTTGACAGAGCAATTTCCAGCCCGTGCGGACACCATTCATCCGGCAGCTTCTTCCAGGTAGGTTCTCCTCTCCCTGCGTTTCATTTTGAGCCTTTTTCATAGCAATTCCATGGTGGAATTTGGCCATTTGGGCAAATTCTTTGAGTGTTGGTGCGCTCTCGGTCAGCGCGGATTTCCCGCTCGGGTCTGCGCTGATCGATTTATATTTACACGTACCACCTCTTGGGTCAGCGCGGAAAACACGTGTGCTTCCGCGCTGACCCAAGGAAAAAACAAAGGGGCGCCATTATCAGCGCGACTATTTTAAAAACAGTCGCGCTGGCGCGGAAAAATTTTGTTTTTAAGAAATTGAACGTTCAAAACTCCACAGTTAGCGCTCTAATGTTTTTTCATGGTCTTGCAGGGCAAAATGTCTTTTGTTTGGCAAGAGAGAGCTCACGATGATGAGGATATAGCCGCTTATGCACTTGCCGAATGCCGAAATGCAATGCGGGCATGCGGGTTCTTGAAATTCTTCCTGACTCCGCGCCTGAGGGCGCAACCTGACTTGCTGGAGTTCTTAATCAGAGCTTGGAACCCAGTGGATGGAAAATTCACGATCCGTGGCCAGGACATTGAGTTTGATTCCACGGACATCTACTTTTTGACTGGATTATCACGCCGGGGCTAGATGCCCATCCTGGAGGGGCAGCGACCCAGCGGTGAGACTCTTGACCATCTGATGGCTCGAGTATGCCCAGAAGCAGTGAAAAGACGGAGCGGGAAGGTTGGTATCCCGACAGTGCGAGACATGCCTCTTCGCACTATACTCTTCTTAGTGACACGGGCAGCGGGTTCTTTGGCCAATCATGAGGCCTCAAAGAACCAACTACTACTAGCTCTGGAGTGCCTACAGCCCACCATTTTCAACTGGGCGACAGCTGTGACGACCAGCATGAAGAGGCAACTGAGCAACTACCGTCGCGGAGAGACGAAGCAGTTTGCATATGGGTCGCTTCTCCTTCCGCTCATACTGGAGCGGGTGTCGGCTCTACAGTTACAGACCATGGCCGTGGATCCGCCTAGAGGTCCCCAGGAGACGAGGGCCAACCGATGTGCCCGCGTCATGCCACATGGAGGTGGCGGTCGCCCAGTGGCTTGGGGAGTGTATTTCCGAGAGTGGCTGGATCGGCAGGTCATTTTCGTCGAGGACTGGCCATATGCGGGTATGGACTTCCGCAACGATCCTAACATGCCACTGCCCGCAGGAGAGCATTGGGACGATGGAGGTATGACACTTGATCTCATTTTAATATTTTTTGATGTTTTTGATTTTTCATGTACATGTCTTGATAAATGTCGCGTTGTGCAGATGTGGGACCCGCGAGACCCATTGGCCTAGCCCCAACGGCACGGAGAGAGGGGCGAGGAGTTGGAGCCTTGGCCCTAGCTCCTCCAGGGGTTGACACAATGGAGACTGTAGCTCGCAACCTTGAGGGTTTGCTGGATGGGGTACCAGATTACCAGGGGGTCGAGGAGGTCCCTATAGCTCATCAGATCCACACAGTGGGGGTGGAACCCAGGATGCACCGCCTTTTGAGGCGGGTGGTGCGAGCAGCTGTATGCTATAGAGAGCATAACCCAGCACAGTAGTCGCCTAGGTTTTACTTCCACTGATATTTTGAGAGACATATGTCTCGGATGTACTGAGGACACTGACTCTATTTTTGACATATGAGCGCCTTAGTGCGCCACACGATATATATACATATACATACCGATTTTTTGGATGGATCTTGTTTCATGTGATGATGTTTTGTTTATGCTATGCAAATGTTCAGTACAAATGTAATCTCATGTATGAATTGCATAACACATGACCCATGTATTTTAATTTTTTGAATGCAAGCTTAAAAGCACACACGACACGCATGCAAACTATGCTTGGAAAAATATTTTATTTACATATGCTTTACTCTATGGTCTTATTATGCTTTCTATGTCTTCTTGTATGATGTTTATCTATTCCGCAAATGCCTATCTAACACACGATTTGCCAATGCATCAGTCAACGTGTTTAGTCGTCTCGGAATATGTTGATATGTGATATAGTCAAAATTCCTTTCTAACAATCTGACACGTAGATACAACCTTAGAATGCATTGGTCTCTGACGGAATATCGCCCGTTGAGTTGATGGACAACTAACTGAGAGTCTAGGTTTACCATCATTGCACGAATGCCGAGATCAACTGCTTCAGCTAGTAACTCAATTACGGCACTATATTCGGCAACATTATTAGTGGTACGACCGAGGCAGACTCCTTGAAGATCTAGCAACTCTCCGTGAGGATCATAGATTTCCCACGCCGCAGAAGACAAATTGCAAGTACTACGGCAGGCGCCATCAGCGAAACCAACATAAGGTGTACTAGACATCTGCACAAGAAGGAGAAAACACAATAAGAGGCAAACACGCCTTCCCACCAAAGCAAAACGTGAAATCATGCACACACAAAACACACTAAAGCACGCGTATGTACAAGCTGAGTGCACGAAATCATGCATAATATTTCTTCAAATAAAGCCTGTTGCAGGGCTTTTCAAGAGGATTTCCTTCGTAATCAATCAACTCATATGCGCCCTTCTGTAAAACTCTCTTCACGATATAGGGACCTAGCCACATGGATTCGAGTTTTCCTGCCCCCAGCTTATCTTTAGCTTGATCATAGAGCAGTACTAGATCTCCCTCAACGAAGGAACGAGGTTGAATATTATGGTCGAAGTGAGCCTTGACTCTCTTCTTTTGCGCTTCGATAGCCAGAGAAGCTAAACGACGGGTCTCGTCTAACCGTTCTAGGTAAAGAAGCCGTTCGTCCACCGGAGTGGTGTTGGGAAGCAACTCGACAGTTAATTTCAACGAAGGAATCTCACACTCAACGGGAAGGGTGGCCTCCAGTCCATAAACCAACTGAAACGGAGTGAAACCGGTGGCGTCCTTCACAGAGGTCCGGTAGGCCCACAAGGCAGGGAACAGCATCAGATGCCAATTAGACTTGTGCGTATTAACGGTGCGTTGAAGCATAGTGATCAAAACTTTGTTCACGGCCTCGACTTGACCGTTGGATTGTGGATAGTACGGTGTCAAACTATCTTGACGCAGGACTAGTTGGGTCGTTAGTTCTGTCATCATGTGATTACGGAAATGTTTTCCGTGATCCGTGACGATAGCCTGAGGGACTCCGAAACGAGTAATGACATGGTTAAACAAAAACTGCGCCGCTGTGTAACCGTCTTCGTTCAATGTAGGCATCGCTTCGGCCCACTTGGTGAAATAATCCACGGCAACGATGATATAGCCATGCCCCCTGGCCGAACGAGGGTTACAGGATGTACAATCGATGCCCCATTTGGCAAATGGACCTATGGTAACAACAGGGTGCAGAGGTGCAGGAGGTGCACGCATTTTCCGGTGGTATACCTGGCATTCATGGCATGCACGAACGGCAAGAATGCAATCTTTAAAGATAGAAGGCCAGAAGTAACCAGCACGAAGAATGTTCTGGGCGGTAGCATATCCGGACATGTGGCCGCCACAAGCACCAGAGTGGCAGTCATTCAACACCCACTCAGCTTCCTCGAGAGTCAAACATCGGCGGAGAACAGAATCAACGCCGAGGCGGTACAGGGTATCGCCCAAAATGCGATAGGGTTGAGATTGGTGACGAATTCGTCGTCGAGCATCTTTCGACACATTGGGACGGAAGGAAGACGTCTGCAAATATACGATAATGTCCCCGTACCACGGGTCGAGGGTACTGATGAGAAACAATGTTTCATCTAGGATATGCTCCTCCGAACGAGATGGGGCAAAATGAGATGGCAAGGAACAGAGCAGTTCAGCAAAGACCAGAGATTTCTCAGACTTGGCCGCAGTAAATTCCAAGTCGAACTCTTGGAGGATTACAATCCACTTCGAGTATTTGCCCCCTAGCAGTTGACACGACAAAATGTAGGTCATTGGGTTGCAGTCAGAGATCACGGTCGTTGTGCGCAACAGGATATAATGCCGGAATCGTTGAACGGCGCAGACAGCTGCCAATGCCAACTTCTCGACATATGCGTAGCGAGTTTCCGTTACGCAGAAGACACACTTGTGCGGATTGAGTCGAATACGGTAGTGTCGACAGCGGAGAAAAATTTCGCGTAGAGGAGATGGATGGTCCTGACGCTTAGCTGAATGAGCCGGAAGGTCATCCAGGTAAGGCTGTACGATATGTCGAATATCATGAAAAGCATATGACATCGCACGCTGGAAAGTGGCACCGGCATTTTTGAGACCGAAAGGGAGCTTCTGATAGGCAAAGGTGCCCCAAGGACAAATGAAAGCTGTCTTATGCTGGTCTGCAGGAGCTATGTTGATCTGGTTATAGCCAGAGAAGCCGTCCATAAACGAATAAATTTCACTTCCTGCGCAGTCATCAATAAGCTGATCAATGAAAGGCGTAGGAAAGTTATCTTTTGGACAGGCACGATTGATATCGCGGTAGTCAACACAGACCCGGATAGTGCCCTGCTTTTTGTTCACAGGGACTATATTGGACACCCACTCCGTGAGGGGGATGGCGTAGATGAAACCAGCTCTAAGAAGCTTTTCGACTTCGGCCTTCATGGCTGCAGCCTTTCGAGGGTGCACTGGACATAAGCGCTGATGAACAGGCTTAGCATCTGGATAAGTAGGTATTTCATGCACCATGATACTAGGGTCGATGCCGGGCATTTCCTCGTAGGACCATGCAAAGACATTGCGGAATTCGCGAAATAGGGCAGTATAGAGATGAACTTCCTCAGGAGTGCATGTGACTCCAATAAAAATATTCTCGACAACCCCTGGTTTGACAGAGATGTCGATAGGCTGGGTTTGCGTGATGTTGCCCATATTTCCCTCTGAAGACACTTGATATAGCTGAACAGGTGTTTGGAGGGGCGGGGATGGGACACATGAAGCAAACCGCTCGAGACATGCGACCATTTCCGAATGTGGAGGGAGGAACGAAGAGCGATGGTGGTGATCTGACCAAGGGAGCTCTTCGAGAGACATAGTCTCTATGATGGCCTCATCGGAGGGAAATGTTTCCTTTAGTGGATTCGAAGTGGCCTCATCACCCAACCAAGGGAAATGATCATATGAATCGAGAACACCGCTTAGAAAAGCAGGTTCAGGAGGGGGAGTCGATGCAGCGACAATCTCGATGTAGTTGAGCTCGGCAGGACTCAACGGCATCATGTCACCCCAAGAGTCTTCCTGATTCAAGGGAGGAAGGACCCATGGATCAGAATGTACTGAAATCATGTTGACAGGGGCGAGATTCGGAGGTGGGAGGGGAAAGACTCCCATTAAGGCAGGATCTTTGAATAGTCCAGCACCCACACTCACTAATGACTTGGAGGTATGCTCCACGAATGGCACATTACCTTCAGAAGAAGAAGCAAAAAAGGAGAGCTGGTCGACCGTGACAATCTTCCCCTGATGAGGGAAACGAATGACACAGAACAAGGAGGAGGCCACGGCTTGCATGGCGTATGTCCAGCTTCGTCCAAGGAGGAGGTTGTAAGTGAGATTAGCGTCAACAACTTCGACCTCCACCTCTACGGTCTTCCCTTCTAAAGAGATAGGCAATCGTTGGAGGATACCATATGGACGAGATTCTCTTCCATCGAAGGCTTCCAGGGTCGTAGGAGACTAGCTCAAAGCAGGAGAACCAATAGCCTTCCAGCAAGCAACAGACATGATGCAGGTTGAGGCACCCTCATCAATAACTGTACGATGGATCGTTTTGCCATTGATGATGACCTGTATAAGGAAAGCTACTTGGGGAGGCAGTCTCTGTGTGAAACCCTTGAGATCAAAAGAAATTAAATCCAAATCTGCTGGGTCGATGCCACCAATAGCTGATAGCAAGGACTTCCTCTGGGAGGGGCAGCTCTGGAGGACTTCTAACGTGGACATTGCAGACGGAGCCTGAGCTAAGTCCTCGACAATGCTATAGTGCTGGGCAGCACGAGCATTGGGGTTATAAGATGACTTCCTGAGTACACCTTTGGGAGGGGGTCGGGGGATCGTCTCAGTGCTGGGTCGTTCGATGTGAAGGGGACCAGAACTAGACGGAGGAGCGCTGGAGGGAACCTCCGGCTCTTTCCCGGCTTGAGATGGATAATCTTTCGCTCGAGTTGAAACATGGATGGGAATCGTTCCAGCCATGAACACTTGGGAACCGAACGAGGAAGAGGATTGAGACAGATCTGTTACACTAAAAAATGTCACCATGACTATTCACAGTTAGTATGGCTCTATCAACAGTCATGCTATCCTCCTGGGCAAGTCTTATGCCTCTGCTCTCCATGTCAAACTCCAGAAAAGAGAGAAAGTCTTTGTAAATGTGTTTATCTCTGGGTACGCAGATTCTCTCGGCCTTACCTGCGTATACGCACCTAATGTTCACAAAAACTGCGTACTTGGACGCTCTGTATGTAAAGGGGCAGGTGCGTACCCCTGTAAAGGTCAAAAGGCGCAAGTTTCATCTTTAAAAAGTTACTTGTGGTCATTTCTAGAGCATTCTAGAAGGTTGTTTGATGAGTATTGAGCGCCTCCAGATGGTTCATGTACCCCTATGAAAGAGGAACTTATCCCATCAAGAGAGGAGCTATCCCATCCAAAGAGGGGATTATCCCATTGATGGTGGACCTGATTAACTTCCTCTTGAGCACTATAAATACAGGCATTGGGCCAGAAGGAGGGGGAGGTTGAAAGCTAAACATTTCTAAGGGTAGATGCTGCTGGAATTAGGACTCCCATTTAGAAGCTTGTGAGGAGAGATTCCCATCCTTACTTGTTCCATTTGGAAGTGGATGAGCTTTGTCAAAGTAAAGGAGAACTCTTGATGGACCCTGGGAGGAACTTGCACAACACCAAGGCTCAGGTTGTAATTGTTCCTTTTGTTTCCTATTAATGCAAATGAGTCCATTCTTCTCAATAACTTGTTATTTATGAGTTGTTTCATATACTCCTTGGTCTATATGTTAAATATGTTTTATCTTATCAGATTATCAAGTTCTATTTAATCGTTTGATTGTTAGTGGATGCAGGTTTCGAAGTGAAGGAGGAGCTCATCCGGATCGGCGAGGCTGGACTACTACAACAGCGTTGGACTACAGGTAGGATCTAAACACTTGATTTCTTGTATGGTAAATGCATGTTTAGGGAAGGATCGCTCTTGTTTGTCTTGTTTGTCACTAGAGAGTCTTAGGCTCCTAGGGAGGTTGATTGTGTCCGCACTATCGACTCTTTCCGCCTGACAAAATGGCGACTCCGCTGGGGAAATGGCGACTCCACTGGGGAATCCATTGATGAGAAAGTTTTTTCCTTTGTATGCAACTTTGACCTGAGAAAAGTCATTTATTTTCTGGTTTTTGCCTGTGTGACTTTGTATTTGGGTGGGCTAGCTTAGGGTTAAATTAGATTTAGTTTTTCTTGGTTTTTCCGGTAGTACGCACCCTCTGAGTGTTGCATAGTGCGTCCCTGTACGCACTATTGTTGTGTGCACAGAGCGGGCCCGCACCTATCTTAACAGGGTGCCTGCGTACCCTGCTAAAAATTAAGAAATTTCCATTTTTTACATTTTTCCTCTTAGATTTTGCTTTTTCTTAGTTTTCACTGCCCAGATCCATTAGTCTCCTGTCAAAGATCTTCACCTGAACTTGTTTCGATAGCCTTGAGTGTTTTAGTGGATTTCATAGAAGTTTAAGCCTAGGGTTTGATTTTTGAGTAGGTCCTGTAGTGACTTTGGTCATAGAAGTTGTTAAGCCTTAGATCTCTCTGGTTTTGTCAGCCTTCTTAGAAGTCGGACCTGTCATAAAGTCTACCTGTGTGAGCAACTTATCTTTGAGTTGTCTCTTTGGCAAATTTCGAAGTGCTTGTTGATTAAGTATTGAATTCCATTTTACAAAAAGAGCAAAAAGATTTGAGTTTTGTTTTGACTGGGTTTTTGATTCTGCATTAGCTGGTCCTTGGCTTGATTATGGTCAAGTAAAACAACCTAGAATCATCCTTGTAGGCTTTTGCCTCGTTAGGTTTGCTTTAGAGTAAATTTCCTTTTGATTTGCTTGTGAGTCAATGTTTCATTAATTTTATAGATTTTGAGATTGATTTTCGTTAGAATAGATTTATATGCTTTATTAAATTAAAAATACAAAAACATCTCCTTTGAAAAGTTTTGTTTCAAGTAGCTTTTGGAGTATTTTGAAGGAAAAAGGATTTTTCGTGCACGTAATGAGTGGTCATGTTTGTATGATTGGAAAGGTAAAGAGAATTGTTTCTTTGATTGTCTTTACTAAGAAAGTTGTTTTCTATAAAATTTGCATTTTCCAACTCTCTTAGTTAGGAGTTTCATTGAAAGAGAAAAGTAGTGTAAATCATCCTAAGTGCATCTTTGTAGTGGTTTGAGTCGAGTCTACACACCATTGGTTTCATTTCTGCTACCTTTTGTCTTAAGGAAACCATAAAATTAACGCTTAAAGTAAAATCAACATAGTAATTTTTGTTTACTAGGGCTCTGAAACACCAATATAGATCAGGCTAGTGTCTTGGAGTAGGAGAGTAATTAACTCTCCAAGACAACAAAACCAAACAAGTAGCTTATCTTGTGATAGAATAAATCCAATTGTCTCATTTGTACTCTGGGAAAGCTCCTCTTAAAGGAGAAGCACAAGCTCATGTCCGAACCAGTGAGGGGATCAATCCTCCCTCCTTGGGAACGACGCCAGACACGCACGTATTACAAACGGTAAACCTCGGATTAACCATTGTCGAGGAGCCAGGGGTCACTTGTCGGTAAACCTTGGATTATTGTCAAGGAGCCAGTAAAGGGATTGAGCTTGATACTCTGCCCTTGCGTGCTGTCGGAGTGTACACTGTTCCCCCAGGTGCATTTTTTACAGTTGGTAACCTTAGTGACCATTATCTCTAGGATTCTACCGAGGTGACGGTGGAGGGAAGATCCCACTGTACCTGGAGCAGACGTTGACTAGACTCACTTGGATTTTCCGGGGGGTTCACTTCACTCGAGACGGTTAAAGTGGAGGAACTTGTGCTGGTCTATTCATTAAGCAGGTTGCTGGGGTAACTATTCCACCTGCCACTTCTGTACTGAATCCAGCAATGTTGGGTTTCATCTCCAACTAGCGTTTTCGGTCTGGAAGGTTACTGTTTGTGCTTGGTTTGATGCCCTAGATTCTTTAGGCGTGTGATTCAAATTTGTTTGGTTCTTTAGAGACTTTAGGTGGTTTGATTTGAGATTTTTTCTTTGTTTTCGTGTGTAGTAGTTAAAAGTTTTTAGCTGTGGCGGAATTACCGAGACAGTCCCGTAGACTTCAGGGCAAGTCACCTGAGATTGTTACCGGACCTGATTTGTTGAGGAAACTCCGTAGATCACGGGGTGGACCTCCTGAAGACGTCCCGGGTCATCACGAAGGTTTGAAAGTCCTCGTAACTCCTCCTAGTGGCAGTAGAGTAGGTTCACCTGAAGAAGGAGAGTCTTCGTTGGTAGTCCATCCAGATTACCAAGGTTTAGAGACAGGTTACAATCCTGAAGCTGTTGCAGTTTCTGAGCTTACTGGTAGTTTTTCATCTATTAGTGATATAGGCGAAGAACCTGAAATATCTGAGCCTGTTACTCCAACTTCTAGTGTTTCTGATTCACCTAAGATTGAAAGAGTCATAACCGAGAATCTTCCTTCTGGTTTGATAGCTATTGAAGAACTTACTCAAGAAGAAGAAGTAGGCCCTGTTCTTGAAGATCAACCTACTCTTGACTTAAGAGAGCGTGAATCTATCTTTTACAGTCCACCTAGGAGTACTACTTGGTATCTTTCATTGACTAATTATCTTGACAACTCAGGGATAAGTTTTTCTCCACCTCGTACTCCTTATCCACCTGGAGGTATTTATACTCCTGTAAATATGTCTAGTTCGTCGTCCGTGTCTACTCCATCTCCTGAATCTTTCTTGTATGGTGGTCCTTCTGTTCCTACTGGGTATCAATCACTTTTTGGTACCTTTGCGGGAGAATCTCCTCAACCCATTGGACATGGGTCATTAGCTGGAAACAATGGTAACAGATTGTTGGGTGTAGGAGACATTTATATGATGTCAGGTTCAATTCCCAGTTCCCAACCTCAAGGTGGTAAATTTCCGCCTGGGGGGCAGCCTCAATTAATGCCTGGGGGGCAACCTCAAGGTACTCAAGTTGCGGCTGGGGGGCCGCCTCAAGGACAGTATATACCTATGGTGCAATACGTTCCTCAGGGTCAACCCCAACCTCAATATGTACCTCAAGGTCAACCTCAGTATCAATTTGTACCTCAAGGTCAACCCCAGTATCAGTACTTACCTCAAGGGTATCTACCCCAAGGTCAGTACTCGAGTCAAGGTTATCAACCACCTCAGGGTCAGTCTTATGTTCAAGGTCCGGGAAACGTACCTTTCAATTATCAACCCTACCCTCAACCTGGTTATGGATCTTAGTATCCTCAACCTGTTACAGGTCAATACCCCGGAATGATAGTGTGGGATCCCTCACAAGGTCAACAGGTGTTGCAGCCAAGTATACAGTCGTTACCTCAAGCTGGACAACCTGTAGTTTCTGGTCCACCCCAGCAACCGCAACCTGTCCAGTCAAATGTTCAAACTTCTGTAACTTCGGTAGTTACTCAGCCACCAATCGCACCTAGTACTCCATCTCAAACGGCTGCTGCAACTACCACAACATCTACCACACTTACTTCTGGAGTATCGACAGCTCCGGTTTCTACTGTCTCTGCAACCACCTCTCAGACATCTGTACCGTTGTCTGGATCTACGATTCAAACCACGGTCCAGATGCCTGTAGGGAAACCTGGTTTAAGTACTGTTGTAACAAGTCAACCACAATTTACTTATCAACAGCACCAGGGACAGTACCAATACAGGCCTGCTGTCCAACAACCGGATTACCAGTATCAACCGTATCCTGGGTATACTTATCAACAACCTCAGCAACCCCAGTACGGTCCGGTTAATCCTGGTTTTCTAGGAGGATATAATATCCCGAATGCGATTCCTGTTCCAAGTTATCCTAGATATCCTCCTCCTGGAGCTGGTCTTGTGACCCAAAGTTTTAGAGATCCTAACTGGCAATTACCGTTTATCGCAACTTTGGATTTACCCGACTTGACGCGCCTAACGAACGATCCAATAAATTATCTTTCGTTCTGGCCGTTAATGCCAAATAAGTTGCCCAGTGATATACCCAAGTTCGAAGGTAAGTCTGGAGAGGATCCATCAAATCACGTGATGACTTACCACCTCTGGTGTGCTTCGAATTCTATCTCGGATGATTCGATCCGTTTACGTCTTTTCCAGCATACGCTCATTGGTCTCGCGGCCAAGTGGTACATTGAGTTACCACGGGCCTCTTTTTATAACTTTAGCAAGTTAGCTACCTCGTTCTTAACTCATTTTCAGTTGCCGGTCAGATACGATAATGGTACTGAATTATTAACTTCATTAAAACAATCAACGTCTACTTATATTTCTGATCATATCCATGAATGGAAACGTCGAAGATGTTTAGTGAAATTTTTTATCCCGGACCAAATCTTAGCTGAATGGTTTGTCAAATCATTATTACCGAAGATTACTGAAGATGTAGCTAAGGCCGGAGTAGTTACTGAGGAGCAAGTCATTGCTCAAGCCCAGTATCTTGACTTAGTTTACACTCAGTTTACACGAGAAGATCCCAGATCTTCCAAAGTCAAATCAAATCGCTGTTGCTCCTTCGGGATCTCATGCCGCTGATGGTATGATTGGTACGGTGAACACAAAGAGCAAGAAGAAGTCTTCCAAGAATTCTACTACTCCTATAATCACCTTGCCTGATTCCCCGACAGGAGAGTCTTCTCCTGAACTTTCCGCCGATATTCATGCTGTAGAGTCATCTACGGCCAAATCAAAAAACGGTGGAAAGAAGAAAGGAAAGAAGAAGGCTAAAGCTGACAAGGCTCCGAAGGAGAAAACAGAAAAGTTGGAAACCAATGACGAAAAGCGCAAACCTCGATATCCTTGTCTTATTTGTGAAGAAGATCATTTTACAAGAGATTGCCCGCATCGGGCCGAGGTTGTGAAAATAGTCAAAGGTTCTCCCACTCCTGCTGTGTTGAAAGATCCTTTTCCAAAGCAGGAGAGTAAGATGATAGGTTCTTCCTCGACTGCCAGTGAAGAACCCATTTTGATGATGTCTCATGTGAGGATTGCGACTCGGTCGCAAGATTATGGTAGTAAGAATCCTGTTGATGGTAAAGAATCAGAATCTTCTCATTCTAATCCATCAACCTCAGCTCCTAGTTCCGATCCACTATAGATCGAAAAACCTAACCCGGACTTAGTAATTAAACCGCCTGCCAAGGGTGTACTTCGGAGGTCTGCTTTCAATCCACATGCGAGAGCAACCCAGAATTACAACATTGTTGAGGACTTAGCTGTTTCACCCTCAGCAATGTCGGCTTTATAAGTGCTGCAATCATGCCCAGCACAACGAAAATTACTTTTGTCAGCTATAGGATCTGTTGATATTCAGGACCCGAACCTGATAATCTTCGATCTAGAAAATAGTACACCGCGTCTCCCTCATCAGATGGCTTTCCAGATTCCAGTGATATTCAAAAACAGGCCTATTCATCAGACTGTGATTGATGAAGGAGCTTCTACGTGTATTATGTCGATTCAGTGTTGGAGATCGCTTGGTTCTCCTTCACTGAACCAATCCCCGACCATCCTTAAGGCCTTTGATGGCCGTGGGTTCCGTCCGTTTGGTATTCTACAGGAATTGCCTATAGGGGTAGAAGGTAAAACCGTTAGTCTGGATGTGGAGGTGGTTGATGCCCCTCTAGACTACAACCTTCTTTTGGGTCGAAGTTGGTCATATGCTATGACAGCGATCGTTTCATCGGTCTTCAGGGTAATAAAGTTTCCACATAACGGCAAGATCGTGACAATTGATCAGCTGACATAATTTTCAACCGACCCAGCCTCTTCAGAGAGTATCCAGCATGTCGGTAAGACGACAATCCCTTATAGGGACGTTGGCGTAGGTTTAGTTAAAGACTCTAGTTTACTGGGAACTTTTCCTTTCCCTCCAATCAACGCAGACCCTTCATTTGCATCAATTCATATGATTACATCAGACACCATTATTTACGTCGTGTCTTTTACCGACTCACTGTCAACCCAAATCGACCAAATGAATGTGGTCAGTGAGGAATCACTTTTCACACCAACCTCAGAACGGATAGCGTTTCCCGAAGTCGTGTCATCTGACGAGCAACTTCGCGAAATCCTAAGTGTAGATGATCTACCATGGGAAGATCTTCATCATAGATCTTCGTTTTTACCTGAGGGCGATGCCTTTGAAAATGATTTTTCATTAATCTTTACCGCTGAATATGTCAAAGAAGCTCAAAATCCAACGAAACATCCTGATTCAGAGTTGAATTTAGGGAATATTTCTCGTACTGTTCCCATTGACATTTCAGTGAAGCCCGGAATTGTTGAGAACATTCATATAGGCGCCTCGTGTACAGATGATGAAATTCAAAGTTACAAGGCCCTATTCCAAGAATTCCGCGACTTGTTTGCCTGGTCCTACGAGGAAATGCCAGGAATCGATCCCACTATTGTTGTCCATGAAATCAAGACCTACCCGGACGCTAAACACGTCCGGCAACGGTTGCGTCAGATTCACCCTCGAAAAGCAACTGCCATTAAAGCAGAAGTCGAAAAGCTATTGAAAGCAGGTTTCATTCATCCGATCCCGTTAACGGATTGGGTATCGAATATTGTTCTGGTTAACAAGAAACAAGGGACAATAAGAATCTGTATCGACTATAGGGATATCAATCGAGCTTGTCCAAAAGACAACTATCCTACGCCCTATATCGATCAAATAATTGATGATTGTGCCGGAAGTGAAATGTTTTCCTTTATGGATGGTTTTTTGGGCTATAATCAAATCAATATTCTACTTGCCGATCAACCAAAAACGGCATTCATTTGTCCAGGGGGGACATTTGCTTATTGCAAATTACCTTTTGGGCTTAAGAATGCCGGAGCCACTTTTCAACGGGCGATGTCTTATGCATTTCATGACATCAAACACATTGTGCAACCGTACCTCGATGACTTGCCTGCTCATTCTTTACATCGAGTTGATCACCTTGTCCACTTACGAGCAATCTTTATGAGGTGTAGGCATTATCGTATTCGGTTGAATCCGCACAAGTGTGTATTTTGTATAGAGGCAGGTCGATTGCTGGGATTTGTTGTTTCAAAAGCCGGCATTCGCGTTGATCCCTCGAAGGTCGAAGCTATCATCAAATTGCCTCCTCCTTCGAGCTTGTGCCAACTCCAAAGTTTGCAAGGGAAAGCAAATATTTTACGCCGATTCATTCCAAACTACGCCGAGGTCACTAAGGGTTTTACACGGTTGTTGAAACAGAACGCTCAATTCTTCTGGGACGAGATTGCCCAACAATCTTTTGATGCACTCAAGCACGCGTTGACCCATGCACCATTGCTGCATCCTCCCAACTACAACCAAGACTACTTCTTATACCTCGCATCTTCGCATTCCACTATTGGAATGGTGTTAGTCCAAGAAGATGAATTCAGAACGGAACATGTGATATATTATCTTAGTAGGACATTAAACCCCACTGAGCTAAAATATTCGCATGTGGAGAAATTGGCCCTGGCAGCTGTTCAAGCTGTCCAGCGTTTTCGTCACTAAATTCTTCTCCGTAAAACTATAGTTATTTCGGATTGCAACCCTATGATTTATATTTTGACTAAACAATTGCTAGGGGGCAAGTACTCTAAATGGATTGTTATCCTGCAAGAGTTCGACTTGGAGTTCGAGAAGTCCAAGTCTAAAAAATCCTTAGTTTTTGCAGAATTGATGTGTGATTTCCCGCATGCTGACACGGAAACTGTGGTCGAGGAGTCTATCGCGGACGAATCTTTGTTTCTTATCAGTACTTTAGATCCGTGGTATGGGGATATAATCATCTATCTCCAAACCCAAACCTTTCGGCCTGAAGCTTCAAAGTCAGAGCGTCGAAAAATTCGATTCCAGTCCCAGCAATACAAAATTATTGGAGATACACTTTATCGCCGGGGGGCAGACTTGGTTTTTCGACGTTGTTTAACTCACGAAGAGGCTGAAAGAGTTTTGAATGATTGTCACTCTGGAGCGTGTGGCGTTCATATGTCTGGGTATGCCACAGCTCAGAAGGTGTTGCGTGCTGGCTATTTCTAGTCGTCCATGTTTAAAGATTGCATCATTGCGGTCCGAAAATGCCACAACTGTCAAGTGTTTGATCGCAAGATGCACGCACCACCTGCTCCTCTCCACCCTATAATTGCCGTTGGTCCTTTCGCCAAATGGGGTATCGATTTTATAACTTGTAACCCTCACTCGGCCGGGGGGCATGCGTATATCATCCTCGCGGTTGATTATTTTACTAAATAGGCCGAGGCGATGCCTACATTCGATGCAAGCGGCAAAACAGCGGCAGTTTTCGTATTCAATCACATTATAACTAGGTTCGGTGTCCCGCAAGTGATTATCACTGACCATGGGAGCCATTTTCGAAATCTCATGATGACTGAGCTTACAAGCCAGCTTGGTTTGCGCCACGATAACTCTACTCCTTATTATCCACAAGCCAACGGTTTGGTTGAGTCTATCAACAAAGTTCTCATTATCATGATCCGACGTATCATTGGTATTCATCGGTCGAATTGGCACAACATGTTATTTTCAGCGCTATGGGCATACCGAACTTCAGTGAAAACATCAACAGGGTTCACTCCTTTCCAGCTAGTTTATGGCTTGGAAGCTGTGTTACCCATTGAATGTGAAATCCCATCACTTCAAATGGCTGTCGAATTACTCCCAGCTACTTCCGAAGAGGAGAAACGTTTATTATACTTAGCTCAATTAGATGAGACTCGACGTGACGCTGCATTGGCAATCGAGACTCACGCGAAGCGAATGAAAGCTCTGTATGATAGAAATGTGACCCCTCGAAATTTTTTGGAGGGAGACCTAGTGCTATTATATGATCAAGCTAACGATAAGCTAGGTGCTGGAAAATTCGTTCCTATGTGGCATGGACCCTACATTGTAAAGCGAAAGCTAGCAAAAGGGGCCTATGAGCTAGTAGATTTTGATGGGGACTCTTTGGGTAAACCCAGAAATGGACTTTACCTAAAGAGGTATTATGCTTAAATGGTGGGTATGGAGAATTTTTAGTTAGGTTAGGTTTTCTTTCTAGCTAGTATATTTGTTAGATGGTGTGCTTAGCTTAGACAGTGTGTTTTTTCGTCGTTATTCTGGCTTATCTTGGTTTTACTCTTGATATTGCAGATGTCGACACCTCTCCAAACGTACATTGGATTTGCCGATGGTGCTTGTCGTAGTACACGGAATATCTCTTCCGCAGCTTGGGTTATCTATTCACCCTCTGACGAGTTAGTTTCTATGCATGGGGTGAGCCTCGGTCAAACAACGAACAACATTGCTGAATACAGTGCAGTGGTTGAATTATTGTCTGAATCTATTTCATTTGGAATTCGACGTTTGATAGTGAGGTTAGATTCTGAACTCGTTGTATTACAGCTTAATAGAGTATATGCCATTAGAAATCCTGTGTTATTAAGGTTGTTTTTGAGAGTGCGTCTCTTGGAACGTGAATTTGATTACATTGAATATCAGCATATTCCAAGGTCTTTAAATACATTAGCAGATGCAATTGCTTCTCGAATGTTGGACAGACATTTGCGATAATCATGCAAGTAAATTTAAAAACATTTCATCACATATGTTAAACAAGATAAGCCGGTAATAATAATATATAGATAGGAGTGTGTCAAAAATATACATCGTCTTCGATCATAGGTTGAAAAACACCTTATGATCGGCAAAAATGATAAGTACAGAAAACCAAAAATGTCATATGTGTCTACAAAAGTGACTAGCCAATCACTGGTGATGTTCTCTATACGACACCACTGCACGGGCTACTCTACATAAAAAACTCCTAAAGGGTCTCGGGACTACAACTACATAGCGCTGCAATCTGATAGGAATGTCATCTATAGTCGTCTCCGGTATACCCGTCGTCAGACGCTCTAGATCCTGCTCTAACTCAGCCAGTGTCTCTGCAGCTGCATCCTGTGGGGCCGGTGCCAGTGCAACTGGTTGTCTCCTCTCAAAAGCTCGGAGATTGGCTGGACGCCGTGGGCCTACATCTGCATTTTGAAACATTGTACTGTCAGTTTGAGACGATATATATAAAAAAAAAAAAAAAAAAAAAAATAGATAATTTAAAAACTTGTGAAAAATGAAAGTACCTTTGTCATCCCATTGTTCTCCCTATGGAAGAACCATGTCCGGATCATTCCGAAAATCCATTCCGGCATAAGGAAAGTCCTAAATAGCAAAGACCTGGTTTTCCAACCAGTGAAAGTAACCATCAGGAAATCGAACAACTGCTGCTCCCTCATCAGGATGCCGGGCCATAACCGCAACCCATCTCGCCAACTTAGGCTCCCGAGGAGGCCCAACTGGAACAGTAAGATGCTGGGGGACCAGCATTGGAACTCTCTCTAGGGCAAAGCTCACAACCAAAGGCCCATATCCAAAGGTCTTCAATTTTCCGGTCTTTGCCCTAATTAGTTGGCCCTTCATATTGGCCAACACAGCATCACACCAGTTGAAAATGGTGCCTTGGTAGCAATCTATAGCCATCCGCATTTGGGACCCGGTGGCATGGTGCAAAGCGGTGGCACCGCAAAGTCTGGTAACAGTGAAAGCTATCACCATAAGTTCAGGTCGGGATATGTACTTGATTTCTATCCCCTTCTCCTGGTTTTGGTTGTTACACCACTCTAGCTGGAGACTAGTAAGGGATTGGCCACCCGGCCTAGTCTCGAATAGAGAGAGTTGCTCGCCCCTGTTAGGCAAGCCAGTGAGAAAATATATGTCAGAGGACTCTATCTCGAGCTGGTTTTCTCCGAGGTAGAAACATTGATCCTGAACATTCCACCTTTCAACCAGCCACTCAAGGAATGTCACTTGGCCCCTCATGCCGGATATGGCCCAGTACTTGTATAGACCGCATGCTTTTAACGCATCAATCGAAGGTTGATGACCAATTGCGGCCAAATCAACATCCTCGTGTTCTCTTTCTCTCCAATCTAGCATGATGAATGCCCTACACACCAAGAAACAGCAGTTAGAATTCATAATTTTAAATTTGGTTGGTTGATTTGGGAGCTTGGGGTTTCAAAACTTATGTTTCGCGGGGTACGCACCCCGCGTTCAGCACACAGAGCGGCGGTACGCAGCTGGGCTGAAGGCGGGCTGCGTACCCCGACCTTTTTCCTATGTAGAAAAAAGGTCGGGGCCCGCGGGTCACCCATGGGGCACCTGCGTACCCCGAGAAACATGCCTCAAAACCCTAAACCCCCTAAAAAATCAAATTAAAACTAGAAATGAAATTCTAAATGGATGAAATTGAAGAGGAGGATGTTGTGGAATACCTGAAAGAGACGACGTTCGATTCTGACGGTCGGATTCTCCACAATGTCCACGGGAAGTTTTCTTGCCAAAAGCTCTTTTCTCAACCTCAACAGTGAAATGGTAAAAATGACATGGTAAAAGGTCTTTTTATAGGTTTTTTGGATGAATGAATGCTAGGTTTGTTTATTTTTCACCATGGAAAGATGTTTTTCAGTGTATTTTTGCCCATCTTAAACAGGTATGAGTAATGTGTTGTTTTTGTGCAGGACAAAGGGACTTTAAGGTAAATTATCATTTTTCACGTTAGAGTCATCTTTTAAGCCCTTTTCTGACTCCTAAAATATGAAAAGATTGCCGAGCGTTTCTTTTACACTCGTTAAAACGGAATTAAAAGACAGTCCCCTTATAGCCCTTTTCTGACCGTAAAAACACGAAAAGATTGCCGGGTTTTTGTCGTTTCAAACTCGATATTGGAAATAAAACGACGTGTCCTTGATCGCTTTTTACTTTTCAGGTCAACGACACTAACATGAAAGTACTCCTTGGTCGCAAGATCAAGCGGTTCTCTCGGGTATTATTTTATACTTTTTCGGGCTTAAGAGACACAAATTTACGAAAAAGTTCACCTTGGAGTCTTCTTAAGTTTTTCAAACTCTCTAAAATTGAAAAACGCCGAGTTTCTCCTATACTGGACTCGTTAAAATTTCACAGTAAAGGACCTGTTTGATTACAAACAGGAACAGACCACTCCTTCTTAGGGTCCGAATCTAAACTAAGTTGGACTCATCCGAAGGATGAGCTTATAATCAAGCATATGTTATCCTCCTCAAGCTTGTTAAAAATAAAGAGGTACTTGCCAGAAATGGTGGGGGAAAAGAGAGAAGAATGAGCCTATTTGTTATCCTTTGTCTCAGAAGAAACCTTATTACCACTCTTGAACACGACACTTTTCATTCACCTGGGTTGGGAAGTCCTTTGCTTCACAGTTGATCAAACCACATTGAAAGTCTACAGCCGGATTCCAGGGATTAACTTTGAGTCATTTGTTACCAAACCATCTGTTGTGTCGTTATGTGTTCAAGAGGTCTGCAAATAAAACTTTCATCTGTGAAATACTTGTCATCCATTTTGACCATCCCTGAGTCAGTCCTTACAGCAATATTTCTTCAACTTGAACTATGATTTCGTGTCGTGGGCTTGCCTGCAACGGGTCGCTTTCTATCGACATCAACACATTATCTATAAAGATGACTTAGAGATCATCAGTACCTTGAAGTTTGCATGCATCAATGGCAGGTTTCTCGCCTTTGACGTCAGTTTACATCATTGACTTTCGATCGAAGGATTCCGTGAAATGTTCGACATCAACTCATTCATTCACATCTCATGGATTGTACTGGGTACTTTGAGAACCATTGACATTACTGGTGGCCTCTCTCACACTTGTTAACAGTTTACATCATCGACTGGTAATCAAGTGGTTTCTACCATGTTCGACATCAACTCATTCATTCGCATGGCTAGAATCGTACCAATTCAGGAAGTAGAAATGAAGACCCTGGATCTAGTTTCCACCATCCAGGCTGCAAGGAGTTTTGTATTCATTATCTAAGTAGACTAATCATAAGAAGATGGCTGCATCCAAACTGTGTCTACAAAAAGTCTATGATTATGATGTACTGCAAGATCATTCCTGTATCAGAGTAGTTAGTCTGTTAGTTAAAGTTTTGATTTGAGTATGGGGATGCCTACCTCAGCGATGATATAATCTTATACATGTATTTTGTGTTGAAAATTGCAGGTTCTGACCAGGCTCTCCACGAGATAATCCTTGAAATGATAAAGCGCTTCACCCTTCCTAGATAATACAAAACCCTAATCTACTACAGGCTTCGCACTTTAGGGGGCAATCTGTTACACTAAAAAATGTCACCATGACTATTCACAGTTAGTATGGCTCTATCAACAGTCATGCTATCCTCCTGGGAAAGTCTTATGCCTCTGCTCTCCATGTCAAACTCCAGAAAAGAGAGAAAGTCTTTGTAAATGTGTTTATCTCTGGGTACGCAGATTCTCTCGGCCTTACCTACGTATACGCACCTAATGTTCACAAAAACTGCGTACTTGGACGCTCTGTATGTAAAGGGGCAGGTGCGTACCCCTGTAAAGGTCAAAAGGCGCAAGTTTCATCTTTAAAAAGTTACTTGTGTTCGTTTCTAGAGCATTCTAGAAGGTTGTTTGATGAGTATTGAGCACCTCCAGATGGTTCATGTACCCCTATGAAAGAGGAACTTATCCCATCAAGAGAGGAGCTATCCCATCCAAAGAGGGGATTATCCCATTGATGGTGGACCTGATTAACTTCCTCTTGAGCACTATAAATACAGGCATTGGGCCAGAAGGAGGGGGAGGTTGAAAGCTAAACATTTCTAAGGGTAGATGCTACTGGAATTAGGACTCCCATTTAGAAGCTTGTGAGGAGAGATTCCCATCCTTACTTGTTCCATTTGGAAGTGGGTGAGCTTTGTCAAAGTAAAGGAGAACTCTTGATGGACCCTGGGAGGAACTTGCACAACACCAAGGCTCAGGTTGTAATTGTTCCTTTTGTTTCCTATTAATGCAAATGAGTCCATTCTTCTCAATAACTTGTTATTTATGAGTTGCTTCATATACTCCTTGGTCTATATGTTAAATATGTTTTATCTTATCAGATTATCAAGTGCTATTTAATCGTTTGATTGTTAGTGGATGCAGGTTTCGAAGTGAAGGAGGAGCTCATCCGGATCGACGAGGCTGGACTACTACAACAGCGTTGGACTACAGGTAGGATCTAAACACTTGATTTCTTGTATGGTAAATGCATGTTTAGGGAAGGATCGCTCTTGTTTGTCTTGTTTGTCACTAGAGAGTCTTAGGCTCCTAGGGAGGTTGATTGTGTTCGCACTATCGACTCTTTCCGCCTGACAGGATCTGCCACCATTTGAGTCTACTAGGAAGGGAAAGGCTCTTTAAGCACAGCAGGAGGCCCAGGAGCACCTTTCAAAAGTCGACTAACTTCGGATCGCCTTGGGCAGTCCTTGGTGTAGTGATCCTCATCACAGATGAGACAAGGATACTTAGGTTTTTGCTTAGCTCCTTCCTTGGAGGGAGGCTTAAGGGAATCCTTCTTGGGCTATCCAGATTTATCTTTAGCTTTCCCTTTCTTTTTCCCTTTTGAGGATTTATCCGCCGCGGTGGACTGAACGGCGTTTACCTCGGAGGTACTCCCAGAAATTGATTGGCCCTGAGAAGCATTTTCGTTAGGAGCGTTCTGTTTCTGCTTCCCAGGGTTCGCGACCAATTTCTTTGATGACGAATTCACAGAGCCAATGACTCCATCAACAGAGGGTTTCGGTGGAGCCTTGGACTGTCCAGGCCTCGGGGCATCTGGCAAATCCTCATATAAAGTACCTGACTGAGAATACACTAAGTCGAGGTACTGAGCTCGCGCGATTGCTTGCTCTTCAGTTACACACACTCCCATTGCGATGTCTTTTGCAATCTTAGGGACAAAGGAAGTCGTGAACCAATCGGTCAGGAGTTGATCAGGAATCCAAAATTTGATCAGGCGACGACGCCTTCTCCATTCATGTATATGATCGGAGATGTGAGTAGCTGTATCCTGTTTGAGAGACGTGAGGAGATGTGTCCCAGTCTCGTACCGAATGGGTAACTGAAAATGAGTCAAGAAGGCCATAGCCAACGAGTTGAAATCTTGAAACATGCCGCGATTCAGTTCAATGTACCACTTAGCGGCTGAACCAGTGAGAGTTCTCTGAAAGAGGCGGAGCCGGATAGAGTCATCAAGCCATGAGTTCGATGAACACCAAAGGTGATAGGTCATTACATGGGCCTGAGTATCTTCACCAGCTTTGCCATCAAATTTTGGACAATCACCTGGTATTTTGGTTGGAACTGGTGGCCAATATGGATTATGCAAAATAGGATCGTTTGTTAACTTGGACACATCAGGAAGTTCCAACGTCGCTAAGAACGGTAACTGAGGGTTAAAGGACATTTGTGGCTATGAATTTGAGGCAGTATTAGAGTTCCAACCAGGTGGTGGTTGCCCCCATGGGCTCTGTCCAGATGGACCCGGCCCGAAAGGACCTGGTGCATAGGGACCTTGCCCATAGGAGTTTTGTCCATACGGATTCTGGCCATATGCGGACAGTTGTCCCTGTGTTTGCCCCCCAGCTCCCCATGTATTAGCAACTTGCCCTACAGGTGCAGCATACTGATAATTTTGGTAAGGAGTGACCTGCGGTTGTTGATAATTTTGATAAGGAGCAAACTGAGTTTGCCCCTGGGGTTGCTGGTAGCCATATGTTTGCTGGGCCCCATACTGAGCCTGATAAGCAGGTTGCATCTGGTAAGAAGGTTGAGGCTGTGGCCTACCTTGCATTTGATAACCCATTTGAGTTTGGGGCCCAGAATAATGTCCTTGAACCGGTTGGGCTTGGATCATCTGGCCCGAAGTTTGACTTGGTTGGGTTTGGGATGGACCTGCCTGCCCATAAGGACGAACTTGCTGGGTGCCAGGTTGTCCGTGAACCACCAAGGGTTGTCCTTGCGGAACAGATGGCTGAGCCGGCTGGACGGCTGGTTGACTCTGAGGTTGGCCAGCTTGTCCAGATGGGTGATTAGGGCGGACAGCGGGTTGGCCTTGCTGTATAGAAGGTTGGCCTGCCTGCCCCCCAGGGTGGACAGCGGGTTGGCCTTGCTGTGTAGCAGGCTGCCCCCCTTGCCCAGAATGATGCATGGATTGAGCAGTGGGTTGACCCTACTGTACGTAGGGTTGCCCTCCTTGCCCAGAAAGATGACTAGACTGGGCAATAGGTTGGCCCTGCTGTAAGTAGGGTTTCCCCCCCTGCCCAAGAGGATGCCCCTGCTGGACTGCTGGTTGACCTTGAGGAGTGTAAGCTTGCCCAGCTTGTCCAGATGGGTACCCCTGCTGGAAACCAGGTTGGCCTTGTTGGATGTAAGGCTGCCCTGGTTGTCCAGTTGGGTAACCTTGCTGGGTACCAGGTTGCCTTGGGTAACCAGAAGGTTGACTCTGATAGGAAAACGACGGACCACCAACGGCCGAGGGTTGTCCCGGGTAGGGTTGTCCTTGCGGGCCCCCAGATTGTCCTGGGTAAGGCGGACCATAAAGTGGTTGCCCTTGAGGGGTCTGCACATAAGGTGGCTGGCCTTGATTTAGCGTTCCTTGAGGCTGCCCAGGGATGACTTGGCGTCCACGAATCGTATGAGTAACGGGGTCATAAGTAACGTCAAATGGTGTCGAGACTTCAACATAAGGTTGACGAGGCAGGGATTGAACGAGCTCGAGATACTGACCGTTAGCATCATAATAGAAGAGTGGACCTTGGTAATTTGGGTCCACAATGGGTTACCCATGGGCATCATAGGGCCCCCCTCCTGGAACAGCACCAGAAGAGGGTTGAGGACTCTGCGTAGGATCAACGACTCCAGATGAAACCTCTAGCTGGCCTTGACTGTGAGAAGGACCAGCACCATCGTTCATAGACGAAGACGCTGACACGGCACTAACGACCGGAGTCGAGTGCGCTACACAAATGGTCGGATTGGTAGGAACTAAGGTAACAGGCGTATTAAGAGGTCGCGAAATAAAGGGCCCCGTGGTGGCAATAAGACTAGGATCCCATATAGTCGTAGAAGTAGTTCTAGTAGCTATCCTATCCCTCATTGACTGATATCGAGGGAGTGGAGAAGTAGCTGGGATCGGAGTTTCAATGTCCGACACCACGGGTGTCTCACCTGCGCTGGGAGATGTCTCATCCATGTGGTAAGTGGACATCGGAGACGACATACCGCGAGGAGTACGAGGGGTATGGTCGCTGTCAGGCTCCCAGATAGGATTCCAATCTTCTATGTAATCTTCGTCGCCCGAGGCACGTACGTTGATAGGCTGGATACTCGGGACAATAGGAAGAGTACCGCTTACAACTGGTACCTTAGGAGCAACAGAAGATGGAGAACCTTGATCACTCGGACCGGGAGTTGACGGGTCAGCCAGGATGACAAGACCGCTTAGAAAACCTAAAGGAAACTAACGATAAAGACCCTACTCAAGCTAACGCACACAAGATCTAACTAGGTGATGTTATCGTGGTCGAATAAATTTTTAAGACACAGGAACCAAACTTGACCTTTTCATGTTTCAAGAGTCGAGAAAAGGACGAAAAGATGACTCCAGTCTCCTTCGAATGTTTAATGAGCACGAAGTGACAAGATGCTCACAGGCACCTTTTCTTTTAGGGAGTCCGAAAAGGATCAAAAGTGACTGCTCTGGAGACTCTAGGTAAAGGGTTTACCAAGCGATCCGTAAAACTGCTTATACACCTTAGCAATCGTATGAGAGCCAAGGACTTTCCGTACTGCAGTCAATCTTCCTGAATGCTGTGTTCGGTGCGTTACGGTTCACAAGGCGGCAGACTTGGCTTCCTATGGATCAAGGATAAAAGCCTAGTGGGGTCTCCCTATATACGCGACGGTACGTGGGAGCACAGTCCGTGTTAGACCACTATCGAGTCACAGAAGGAGGAATCACCCAACCGTAATGTGAAACAATAGTGACTATGTTTAAAGACGCCGGAACACGTCTCTAACCTAGACCTCTAGATGTTTGCGTTAAGTTCCAATGCGTTTTTAGGTTTATTCAGTTCATTTTATGGTTGATCTTGAATTTAAGTTTTGGTTTCAGGCCTTATCGTGTGATCTCTCACAATTACCTAGATGCAAGCTATATGCCAAAGAACACCATTTCGTTCGATTAATTCTAACTATGAGAAGGTTAAGAGCTTTCAATCAAACAAAACGAACTCAAACAATCAAACAATCTAATGCAGCTAATGACAAAGAAATGAGACTTTTCTTTTGAGAATGCAAATCAACAAAATGCTCTTCCTTTGATTAACTATTGAATGCAAAAGATATTAGTTCGATTTCCTTTTCAATGGCACGATACAGTTGCAATGAATTTTGAGAGACGGCAACACCGAGTAAAGAAAACAAAAACACTCAATGGAACACACAACAAGCGTGAAAAGAGCTGGTTGAACCCAAGCAATTGTAATCTATGTCTGGGTGGCGAGGAGTGACCGAAACAACCGAAGGACTAGTTCAAGGACAACCACCTAAACAACCAAGAAAAGGAAGCAAAAGGAAAGGTTTCCGCAGTAGCAAAGGCAAGCAGCAACGAACTTTTGCGAACAAGTGAACAAGCGAACAAAACCAGGTCAGTCCAGTGGAAACTGGACGATGGCACTAGGTCACAGGACACAAAAAATGAAATTCATTAGCCAAGACTTTGCAAGCAAGTGTGTAACAGTCCAAACAATAAATATCAAGTCACAAACCAGGTAGAAAGAGCTGGAGATAGTCAAACCAATAGGCTCAGGAGGTAAAACTGAGACAAATTCAATTTTACAGGATCAGCGCGGGTAGCGCTCAGCAACTGTGCGCTGACAAGAGGTCACTCATAGCAACTTGGCGCTGTCAGCGCGGAAGGACACGGATTAAGCGCGCTGGTTCGATTTCAGAACCGTCGTGACTGTTATACATACAAGCGCGATGACAACAGGTTTAAAGAAACAACTATGCGCTGTCAGCGCAACTGTTTTGATATAAACCGCGCTGAGGTTAAAAAAGAGGCAAAATCAAGCCAAAAACTCCCAAACCAAGGCCAAAACTTTTCAAACAATTTATACACCTCCCGGACTGAACCAGGAAGTCTAAAAGCAGAGAACCAATCTCCAATCTCGAAAAGAGAGAACAATCAAACTCAAACACAAAAATGGACACAAGAGACAAAAGGCTGAACTCCCCAGCGGAGTCGCCAAATTGTTGGAGAGGCAAATCCCCTCTACGGATAGAGGCGATCCCTACTAGCCCAGAATGGGTCTAGCAACAATCAGTCAATGCTACTATCCAAGTTCCTAATTGCAATTAAAAGGTAGGCAAAGGACACCTACTTGGATTCCAACGCTATTGTTTGATGAAGAGATGCCACCCTCGCTCCTTTGCTCTGGCTGGTCACGATCCTCCGCGATCTCCGCGAATAGATACCTGCACACACGAAGAGAAGACAAACGCAAGCATGAAATCTAATAAAAGCAACTATACATCAGTCAGAAAGGATGTAATTCACATTAACCATTGCGGAGACAAATGAGAATGGAACAATAATAGTACTCATCTATTATTAATCAATAACAGAGAAGAGTACAACCAAATGTTCTGACGTCGATATCCTTCTCAGGAGGGCCCAGTCAGCAAGTCTCTTAAGCATTCACCTTTGGAAATGAATCTCCCGAGACAAGAAACTCTCTCTCTCACACAAGCAACACAACACAACCTTCCCTAAGCTATCAAGCACTTCCACACTTATCACACCAACTACCTATAGTAGCAGCAATCTGAGCACTATAAGCCCCACACAATCCAAACTATTCCAACTAGCTGCTCATGGTAATGGTAGAGGCTTAAATAGGAGAAGGAGTCTCCTTGAATGGTGGAAGGATGAGCTTATCTTCAAGGGAAGTAGTTTCAAAGGGTCGAACAAACATGCCATAGAAGGGAGGCGATATTCACAAGGCCAACAACCAAGCCTGTAGTTATCTGGAAGGCTGGCTGTTGGAACAAATTCGCCCAAACTGGATCAGCGCGGGTGCATAACTGTTCTGGCGCGCTGACGTCGCAAAGACATAATGGGAAGGGCCATGTCAGCTCGGGTCAATACGAGCAGAGGCTCCGCTGGTCATGAAATTTGACCAGCGCGGAAAAGTCGTGTGCTTCCGCGCTGGCAGCGCAGGCGGTCTGTTATGAAGCGCCAGTCAGCACGGGTATTTTAGAAACAGACGCGCTGATGATGAAAACTTTGGAAAAAGTGGGTTTTTGGCCAGTTCAGAAGGCATGAACTTGATTATTGTGAACTCCTGACACAGTAGGGTGACTGACAGGGAGACAGTGACAAATTATTGTGTAACACTCATATTCTCCTCTTCTATAGCGATTTTAGCTCTCATACCTTGTAGATTCAAACTGAAGATTGTAATAAGCTAAAACAATTGAATTGAATCTACTCTACTCATCAATGGAAACAATAAACGATCGATGAAATCATGAAGCATAAAAGAGAAATAATTCAATGACACATAACACAATAAGTTTATGGGGAAAGCCACAACTAAAACCCCCGCTATCTATATATTCCACTAGTTAGAGAATATGAGAAGATTACAATGTTTGGCTCAAAACTTAGCAACCTCTATATTATCTCTATCTATCTCATTACTTCCTAGACAAGCTCAAGCCAATAATTAGCTAGTTATGTTGCCTACCAAACTCCTATTTCCTTGCGCAGTTTCCTTGGGAATTAACCCATATTTAGTTGGGAAATCCCTGAATTATGAATTGCGCAATGCTTATAGGTCTTTCTTTGATTGCATGCACCACCTATAGAATTTAGATGATTATAAAACTAATAGTACATTGTCCGTGAAATCCAATCTCAACTAGGTGTTTCTCTGGTCTGACATGCATGAGTTAATTATGAGTGAATCTTCATTTTACTAGTTGATCATTGTAGGTTACACCCCACTACTAGATCTCCCATTGATTCCTCCATCAATTGGAACTAGATTAACTTACTTTAACTTTGCTAAACTGAATTAATTAATTACAACTCAAAATAAACTCAACCATGGATCCTAAAAAGTAGGAGACACTCTACATAACTCAAGTTAGACACTCAACTCAAATTAACTCAGCTAGCTAAGTCAAATTAACTTAGTTAACTATTACAAGTTGTCATGAGATGTGGAATTACAGTTTAATTCCTAATTTTATCAAGGACAAAATTAAATTAGGATATTATTTTTGCATTTTTAACAACTTCATATGGAACACTCTACATAACTCAAGTTAGACATTCAACTCAAATTAACTCAGCTAGCTAAGTCAAATTAACTTAGTTAACTATTACAAGTTGTCATGGGATGTGGAATTACAGTTTAATTCCTAATTTAATTCAAGGACAAAATTAAATTAGGATATTATTGTTGCATTTTTAACAACTTCATATGGAAATCCATCATGCTCAACCATCACCGACCATGCTCAGGCGTCACATAGTTATGGTTTATATATGTCGGTTTATAATATAATTCAGTTGAGTATAATATAAATCCCTTGGGTTTGTAATGCCTTTGGTTGTTTAGTATTGGTCCCTTGGTTTATTATTTGTTTGGGTTTATAATATCACTCCCATGACTTGATTGATCGTAGTGTTGATATTCATAGGGTTTAATATTATTAACACAGTTTATAATAAAATTTGTGGGGTTTAATATTATTTACAAGGTTTATAATATTAATTTTGTGGGCGAATAATAATAATAATAATTATTATTATTATTATTATAATAATATTGGATATTTATTGATTATTATGTATTTATCAATAAATATCAATTAACAATGATAATTATTATTATTAATATAATAATAATAATAATAATAACTTATATTTATTGGCATTTCTAAATCACATCTATTAATGTAATTGTGTATGTGTTTCATTGATATATGCCTACGAATATATATCAACCACGTTTATTTAAATAAATATAACTATACTAGTTATAAAAATAATATCATTAATATAAAATAATAATAATAATAATAACTATATTAACCAAAATATTTATATAATTAATTTAAATGATTTAATGTAATTTGATTTTATAAAATTATTTTATAATTTAAAATATAATTATTAAAATAATAATTTGAATAATTAAACAAAGTCTTTCGCTAGAAATAGAAATCATATAGGAGAAATTTTTTCCCCGACGCTTTTCGAACCAACAAGTGTTGTTCATCATCGAGACCAAATGAAGAGGCAAACTAATAATATTCGGTTTTAATAAATTAATTTAAATATTATTTTTCAAAAACTAGTCATTTAATATAGCCATTACGTATTAATATTTTTAATAAATTAATGAAACAAGATGATTATTTAAATATATTTTTTCAAAAACTAGTCGTTACTTAATAATATTTATTTTTAATGTATTAATAAAATTAATATTATAATTTAAAAATTATTGTTCAAATATAACCGTTGCTTGAAATTATGTCTCTACATCGCTCTTTGTTTATGCCTTTGCCATGATCTGCCTCTTCCTTTGGTCCTGATGATGAACCACACTTGTTGGTTCAAAACGCGTTGGCCAGAAAAATTCTTTCATGTGATTTCTACCCAAAAACTTTGTTTAATTCATTATGGATCACAGAAGCTTAAAAGAAATTTGAATAATATCTCATATCAATATCAATTCCTCTCATTTCAACCTATACCAAAATCATAACTATCTCGTAACTTTTATGATGATGATGATGGTTAACGTCCGCTGAGACCAAATAATGATCTATCGGACCTAAAAAGACAAATTATTTACTTTGATTTAAGATTTTATTCCTATGCTCAAAAAGCTTGGAGAGAAGCCTCTCGAGTTCACTATAATTTTGGCATTGTAAAGGGCTAGGAAGGTCAGTATTGTAACAAAGGTTGTGAAATTGAGATCTAATGTGGTTGTATGCAGGGCACTCTAAGAGGAAGTGGTTTTCATCCTCGATACTCCTATATAATTACCATGTTTTCAATATTAATTTATAAAGTATTCAAACATTTTAATACGATTAAAGGTTTAAGTCAACAAAATCGGTAAATGAGTCATTGTAATGTTGAAATCTAAAAAAGTGTCATTCCTTTTATAAATTGAACAGTTTTATATAGAAATGATGGAAAGTATAAAACTGAATCCAATTTCGGAAACATTAATTGATATAGTACTCATCAACATTGGGAAATGAGGTGGGGCGAGCTTACAATTATTAAGCTAATCGCATTTTGAGGTGTCAACCATCTTATAATGTAGACAGCCTTATAGAGGAAGAAGTGATGGTCTAAAATACGTAATCCCTCTCGACAAGGTGAACAACACTACAAACCATTGAAAAAATAATTATGTAATATGGTGATAAAAAATAGAAATTTAATAGTTTTACGCAATCATATTATGTTTATAAAAAAAAAAATAAGTATTTTGAAATTTTTTTAATATGATATCAATTAAATAGATGAATGTTTATAAAATATAAATATTTTAGGGAATTTAATTTTAATATCTTATTATAATAATAACAAAAATTATGTTACTAAATAAATAGGCATTATATTAATTTTTCTTAATTCTAATAAGAAATGTCACATTTCTAATTTTATATTTATATATAAACATTATTAAATATTGCAAAGAGTAATATAGATGTAACATAATAGTCCATCATTAGTATTTACACAAATTATTCAAGGTATTGTTTCATGACGTTTTGTATTCTAAAGTGAATAATTTCATAGAAAGGCCCAATTTCCCTACAATGCATACATATAGTTTGGAAACATTTAAAGCTATAACTTTATCGTATTCTAATTTGTAAAGAATTTAATTTCTTTTAAAAAAAATATGTTTATAGAAGAAAGACATAACACTTTACAAAGCACATAGTTGATTTTTATAGTTCATTAGTAGATATAGATCTTTCATCATATGTTAAATGTAGATTTGTTTTTTTAGAGATGATGGTAGCTAGACTCAAAAAGTTAATTTCAAGTGTGGAAATAATTAATGATGAAATGTATATGAAAATATTTTACAAATTATTATTACACAATCAACAAAGAGTTGTGTTAATCTATGTCTTCAAATTTCCATAATAAAACATATATGTCACTTTTAAACAATAATTTCTTATTATAATTAAGTCTTATATTCTATATACTTTTTTTCCCTCATTGTTTTTAAATCCCTATTCTTAGTTGTAAAAATAAGTGGTAATGATTGATGTTGGAGCACCTTTGGCATTAATCAATCTGCATGGAATGATTTTAGTTAATGTAGGGGATGAAATAAGAGTTTTGTTGAAGTGTTATGGCTTCACCTTGTTCTTATAGTGTTGCAACTCTATTATTACTTTTATGGTGCTACAACTCAATTACTGTTGTTACAATGTTGCGACTCCACCATTGTTGCTACAGTGTTGCAACTCCACCATTTTTGTTATGATGTTGTGACTTTGTCATTGGTTTTATCCATCATTTTTCTTACAATGCTATGAATCTACCATTTCTATTGCAATACTATGACTCTTCCTTCTTGTTAAATGTTATGACTCCATCATTGTTGTTACAATGTTGTCACTCTATCATTGTTATTATAATGTTGCAACTCTGCCATTGATACTATAGTGTACCAACATTGCTAAAACACTATGGATCATAGTGTGTTATGGTTCCATGTGTCTTATATACTTCATGGAAAATTAATGAGCCAGATATCTGAGGAAATAATGATGGGATTGGGAAACAAATGATGACGTTCAACCACTACAATTCTTTATCTTACAAACTGACATTTAAGAACAATGATGGATAGAGGATCAATGGAAAAAAAAGGAGGACAACCAAAGGACAAAGGAGATTGTGAAGTTGGAAAGGAATGGAGGAACAAAAAGGAGATGATATGCTCAGGTATTAGAAATGGATCATATGATTGAATTCAACAAACTTTCTAAAGATAGACATTAGGGATCTCTAGTCTTTTGGAGATCATGTATGAGTGCCCTCAAAGTAGTCAAAGATGCATTCATTTTGGTATTGAGATTTCTTTGTTCTAGGTTGGGGTTTAGTTGTTCTAAGTTGGAGTTTGGAAATGGTGTGTTTGGGTTCTGATTATGATCCATGGTAACCAAATATCCTACAATTCAGTATGATGTATGTGTTTGGAGCATCATTTAGATTTGTTTTTCCAACTTTAAATAAAATTTTCAAAAAAAAAAACATTAAAATCAAAGAAATTTGATTGAAATGCTCAATTGAAATCCAAAGAAGATCAAATTTATTCACTTGGTAGTTGATGGAGAGAAAAGAAGAAATATTTGATTTAATGGCATTCCAAAAATGCATCTTGCGAACCAAAATGAGGAAAGAAAGGGCCACATGCATATAAAAAATATAACACACTAGGAACATGTGTGCATTTTTAAGAATGCATGAACAATCCTAATAATGTGTGCATGTTATTATTCATGCCTAATTGATGTGCTAACTTGTATCCCAATCGGTGGTTCAGGGTTTGTTGAGTCTTAATGGCCAAGAACATGTACGTGCTCCTAAAAATGTGCACATTTTCCTATGGATTCACATTCGTGATTGATATGGACTTACCTGGGAACGCAACAAAATACAAATAGACATGAAAAAATAGATGAAACAAAAATAAATCTTCATTTCACTCATATCAAAGAACTGAAAGATGCTTACAAGCAGAATGGAAATAAACTAGCTTAGGAAATGGTAGCTTACTTATGAGAAGAGATGTGGCGACTAAATACCTCTGAACTATATTACAATGAGGCTTAAGGGTCGTTTTATTATTGAACAAAAAATAGAAACCCTAAACAACCAAAAACCTAGCCTTGGGAGCTGGAACACAAAGAATTTGTGGGCCCAATTGGGGTTAGCTGGGCGGCCAACTTCCCAGCGTCGTAACTTGGTCATATGATCTTCATTTGGCACATATGATACCTCGTTGGAAAGATCTCTCCGATTAATACAATCTTTATGGAAGTCCCTTGCCTTAGGGCATAAGCCTATTGCAAACCTTAAAAAAATGTAGTTTAGGGGGTCAAAATAGCTTCAAAAGTCCAGGACTCGAAAAACTGCTACAAATAGTAAATTATGCTATAATCAAGGAATCTGATGAAACCAATTGAATGTCCAGGTAGAATAGGAGGGTGGCTACCAATGTCCACCTGGATCAATCCCATGGGGGCTTCATTGGAGGAGAAATACCATACCACATGGGTTCATATTAAGGGATTTATATTGAGGAAAAAATTGCATAATATATTAGGGGATATAGAGGGGGTAAAGGGTTTTTATATTGGTAGGTATAAAAATGGAGCTCAAAGCTAATGAAAAAATATAAAGGGGTATAAAAAATGTTAGTGAAAAAATGGATACCTACAATATATAGTGGAAGTAGGGTTTTTTTTAATTGGGAAGGTGTATTGGGTTCGTATTGTTAAGGGGTTAAATAATGTGATTTTTAGGGGTATTTTCCAATATGTAGTCAAATTAAGGGTATTATTTAATATGTCATGAACACATGTGATAGGTTATAAGTTCATTGAGTCAAGACCCCGTGACCAATCCTCCTCCCTTAGGAAGCAATGGTCCCCATTCCATGTAGAGCCTCCATGAGGTGAGGAAATTTCTGTTGCCTTGGTGAAGATGTTGACCTGATTTGATAACTTGATATAGTTGTATGCTCTACTAGCAAGTTTTATTGATTTGTGTGTCCATGATCCTGTCAATTGTGGCCTATTTGATGTAGCTCGGGTTGAGCTCTATTACTGTTAGCTACTTAGCAATGTGGGATGTGTCCAATCATGTGGGAAAGTATGGTCCCAGTCAGGCCACATTAAATAATGGGTGCAGACCAAGGAAAGATGGAATGTTAAGCTTGAAGGAATTGTCCCGTGCAACCTTAGAGGTGGTGTACAAATCATATCAGAGTAGGAAAATATTTTTTTGGGGCCCAATGAGGCACTCCTTTTACAAATGTAGCCAAAATTTGTCTCCCACATGGAACTTGTGTGGCACCTGATGTTCATCATGACACTACATGTACTAAACATTGGCTTTATCCAATATGTCATGGACCTGCTCACGAATGTCCTCAATGTGATCAATGAAGCTATTTGTAACACCCCCTCCTCCCAAGTCCACCCAAGCAACCTGTTAGCCAAGGTAAACATGCGGAGAGAGAGGCTACTATAAGGGATTAAAGTTCCTTGGTGACCTTAAGGAAATGGAATTGATAGAACATGTCAAACAAATCCATCCACATCAGAAAAAACACTTTCAAGAGACATGTCAGCCACTCAGACATCTTGTCCCTGAGTCCCACTTATGATTTAAGGCTTTTAACCCTTTGTCATTCTCATGTTGTAGGAATGACAGCATCGAGAACCCCAAATTCTCTCTCATAGGACTATGTGCATGCATTTGTGGACTTTTCTCAGCAGATCTGTGCCAGCGACCCTAAGATTTGAGCCACTTTTCTAGCCCAGAATTCTGCCCTCTTCCCAAAACTTGCTACAACCTTTAGAATCCATCAAAGCCATGATAACAATGTTGATAAATAAAAAATCAACATCATGACTAGGCTTTAACATCCCCAATTCAGACTGACATTCCATCAAACAGTTGGCATCAATGCAACCTATAGGTCTATTATACAAGACAGAGCATAAATTATTGAATGAACTTATGGAACATAACCAAAAGGATCACCTCCTTCTCCATTGAACTATTATATCATTAATTAGGTCTTACATACATCCATTTAACAAATACTAGTAAATACATGAAATAAGCATGACATGAACCAATCATTTAACCATGCTTATAACCAACATAAAACCATATAAATATCATAGATATGACATCCATTAAATCCACATTTAAATCAGTGAAAAATTAAGAGAACTTACTTTTTATTAATATTAGGAAAATAAGACCAGGTTCGGGACTTGCACATACCACCCAACTATAGACATGGATGAATGAAATCTCTCTTTCAACTAGTCACCCCCGTACTATATTTCTATTATGAATGTGGGATCTCATAGAACAACAAATTCAAGAAAAACCAAGGGACTCTAGAGGTTAAACTACCCCCATCCTCACCAAACCGTGATCACACCAAAACTGGTGCTCCAATCACAATCGAACCAAGCTTGGAATTCCATCTGGAATCCATCACTGTCATTGAGGAATTTTCCATCTCCTTGTCTCTTAGGCTTTACCAAAATCTAATCCCCGATCACTAGGCCCTAAACTGATACCAATCTCTTAGGATTTAGTGCAATCCAAAATTGGATCACTAGGCCCTAAACCTAAGCTTCTCCCTTATGATTTATCATGTATCCCACCAAAACTATTCAAGGGATTCCTAGGCGCTTGGGAATGAACCTTGAGACCACCTTTTCCCTGGATTCTGAGATTCATCCTGCAATCCAAAGCTCAAAACTAAGATGAACATCCCAACATACCATGGGATCTAGAAAAAGGAAAGGCAAGGTTGGAAACCACTATCATAACCTAGAAAAAGCATGTCATCGACAGCAAGAGAACCATACACCAACATGCAAAGTCATGCATTTCCAAACCAGCTAGGAAATCACACATGCAAAAGGTTACCTACAAGTATTCTTGTTGAAGTTGCATGATCCTTCTCTTCTTACTTGATTCTTGATTTCCTTCTTCTCCCTTTTCTTGTTTTTCCTTCCTTGATCCAAAGGTAGAGTGATCCAAGAAAACTCTAAGTGACCAAGAGTGAGTGAGAGAGAGAGAATAATGAGAGAGCTCCAAACTTGAACTGACCAAGAGCTTGCCAACTAATCCTCGGAAGCCTTTTTATTAATGAGGTCTCTAATTTATTGATTTTCCATTATTTTCCTTCAATTTCCTCCTCACATGCAACCTGTGACCTTTCAACTTAATTTTCTCCTAGTTTCCTTTATGTTCATAAATAAATGTGCTAAAAAAATTATACCTTTTTCCCTTTCCCTTTTCCTTTTCCAATCTCCTTAGCCATAATAAACCAGGATGAACACCCACACCATGATGTATTGCATAAAATTTAGCTTGGAATACGTGTCCCTTACCTGTGGTCTTAATTTTTGCCTTTATTTACATTATTGCATAGAATTTTCTCCAGGGTTGTTACAGAACCCTCCCCCTTGGGGAACACTGTCCTTGGTGTTAAACCACACTGTGACCTCAATGGAACCACTAAAAAGAAAATGTATTTCCCGTAGAGATTTATAACTTAGCTCGTTGTAGTATTTATAATGAAAAACCTGCTCAAAAGAAAAATATCATGACAACATCACAATATAATAACCATACCGCATACTGGAGCTTTATAACACCACTCATTATGGTATTTACAATAACCACGTGTACACATATGCACATTTTTTAAACCAAAAAATAAAAGGATACAATGCTCATATCAATCAATAAGGGGATCTAGAGGATCACAACTCCACCCTAAAAAGTAATACCAGGATTCACCTCCTTCCCAGGATGTCTAGAATCCACTTCCACAATCAAAGTTGCACAAAATGTCCAATGTTATAATCCTACGCCACTTGTCCCCTCGATGAATATTTATCGGCTCATTGTTCTAGGGCGCACTCCAAATGTGTATCTAATTTTGTTTAGCAATGTTCATGACAAAAACAAATATATCTACAACCTTCCTTTCTCTGCTACGCAATCCCTCATGAAATTTAGTCATCACCTTCCATGCAGTCACTCACCTTCCAAGTTCCTCAACATCCCCTATCCCGATCGATTCATCCCTTGGAAAGGCTACCTTGCATCAGAAATTCAAACAACCAAGGCATATAATTGCCTCAAACCATCATATTAGTCATAGCATGCTCATGGAAAACAATGGACTCTATTGGGTATTAGTGTCCCACAACGGCCCTTCTCCTGAAGTTCTTTACTAGCATACAGTTGCATGTTCCAATTTCTTTTGTTGTTGTTGCCAATTCATGCAGTCGATTTCAACCACCCAACCGGCCATGTTCATGCATTCCTATTCCAAGCACATAATTTCCATTAGATTCAATTAAATTGAAATAAACTCAAATCATATCTCATTGGTAGCTCGTTAATAAGGGACACTTGTAATCATGTTTGCTTCCTATCACAACAAATGAAACTCACTGTTTGATCAAAGCATCATGTATAGACATATCACATCTGGTTAGCTCAAAACACAACCATCATAGATGAACATGATAAATCATATGTAACCATCGTAAACCAAAATCATAGATCACATATAATCATCATATACCATAGTCATAAATCACATGCATAATAAAACTAAAATAAAATGTTGATACTTATCCTTTCATTAATCTTTAGTTTCTACCTTTGTCCTTATTCCGTACGGAGTTTGGATCGGTTGCCACACTAGAAGAGCAAACAATGCCTTCTCCTCAACCATGTGCACATACACATAGTGTGCATCACACCCATACAGCTACACACATCATACAACACCATGAAATACATGCATCTACACCAATACCATATGTACCACATCTACACAATACCACTTGTACACCACAACCACCTACACAACATGTCTACAACATCACATGTACACGATACCACCTACACAATATTTACAAAATGCCACATGTACATTGTACCATTGTACAATGTGTATGAAATACCATATGTACACAACACCACATGCATGACATGTACACAACACCACATGTATACATCATCTCATGAATGACATGTACACAACACCAGCTGCACACAACACCACTTGTACAACATGTACACAACATCACTTGTACAATTATGCACACAACACCATGTGTACATAAAACTACATATCCAACATGTACATAACATCATCTATACACAATACCACATATCCAACGTGCACAGAGAATCATATGCATACAATGCCGCATATACATCATGCGCACAATACAACATGTACATAGCACCGAATATCTAATATCTACATGGCACCATCTATACCCGACACTACATATTCAATATCCGCATGGCACTACATGCACATAACATCACATATGCAACATGTGCATAATAATAGTACCATACATCAAAAACCACATTGTCTTTACCAAGCAACCTTGCTTCCAGTGTCTTATCAATGCTTGTCCCATCATGTCATAGAAAACACTGCTTTCCTTTAGCTACTGTATCCCTTGGTATAACATGTCCATAAAATAGACATAATATAATCACATAATATCAACTCATAACCATATGATACTGACCTTGTATATTTTTCATGACTACTCTTCTCAATTGATTCCTCGTAAGGCTAGGAATCTTGTCATGGAATTCGCCTGCGTAAGAAATCATTCCTCCACAAGGACAATTCCTGATGACCCTATCAGATAATGACATAGGTACATACATATATAATCATTAGCATAAAACAATCATCATCTTTTGAGACAACGACATACATACATACATGAATATGTATATAAACATCAGCATAATCATGATCACAACAAAAGTTCCATATATTATAAGGTCTAGGTTAGAAAATTTCCTTATTTGTGCACATCATACACACAATGAGAATAATCATTCCCAACATAGCCAAGACATCCGACACCTCAAATCCATTTACTTTACCTTTCCTGGTTACCTATCTCATGTTTGTCCTATCATCATCCACTTACCACAATGGACCTAATCAGTCCAACTGACTCTCACAGTCTTACCTTCTGCTGCGCTTACTCATGCACCGAGCTTCATCTGAGTCTTACATCACCTGTCAAGTACCACACAACTTTCCCCAAGCTCCATTAACTTTCCTCTCTCCCAACTAAATCCCAAGACTCAAAACATAAAAGGAAAGAAAAAGAACAAATAAGGAGAAACCACGAAAACCAATACAATACGACACCACAAAAAAAGTGGCATAGCTATGCACTAGAAACACCCAAAATCACAAATCAAGTGCAACAATCACAAAATACCAAAAGAAAAAGACTAACAACAAACACCATGACTCAATCCCCATGGTTCTTAAGGAAATCTCAACTAAATATTTCTTCAAAATTTCATGGAAAATTCTTCTCCATGCAATCCCCTGCATCATACCACCATAACCACATAATTGTCAGTGAATAAATAAATATAACAATACACCATATACATTATCTTGTTGTGCCAAGCATTTTTCCTTGTAGTTGAACATGTCTATAACATCTCTTAAGGGACTCCAATTGGCTTGACAAATTCACCTGTAACTAGAGACTAGGCTAGCTAATATACCTATCAATTACATGTCCATGAACATAGAACATAAACATAATCTCAGACAAATCAAGGTTAAGAAGATTTCCTATATGTGAAGCACTCATTCGTTTATAATTAGGGTTTCCAAATGTAGCCAAAGTAATTCTTGTCCAATTCCTTCCTTTTACCTCTTTACCTGCTTGCAATCAAGGCTTATTATGTACTATCACATTACCCAACTACTAGTTATATAAACACATCAAGTGTTACCTTCTTAGGTAATACCTAGCATGTTACCCTGCAACTGCTCAGACATGTTAACCACATGCTCCAACTATCAATACAATCATATATATCAATTTGAAATCAACCTTTACAAAGACCATAGTCAACTCATAGTCATTAGACATAATGCTACAACTGTCAACTACATTCAAGTACATATGAATTGTCTCAATACATATGTGTTAGTACAATCATCTTAAAACAAGATCATTGGAAGGTGTAATCATATTATGAAATTCATTAAACATTCAACTAACTTGCAACCATACCATGTTAAATAAATCAACTAGATGACGTAATAGACATCAAACACTTAAAAATCTAATAGACAACATAATCAAACAGTCAAGCACCAAGTATATGATGTAAGAAAACTTATATCTTAATGTATCTCAGTGGAGGAAAAATTGTCTACACAATCAATCCATATTAGCAGGATATATATTCACAATATATTAACCCAAACATAAAAAAGATCATGATATGGAAATAGTCATTAGCAAGCATGTTTACCTCATAACTCATACATAATTATCATTCACACATATGTAAAGTCAATCTATATTAGTATAACACCATATCACAAATATGTCGGCTCATACCTAAATGTCATAACCCTAACCATCTGAATAGGCCAATCCAATTTAGCATGATACATATAACATCAATATCTTAATGTAATAACCCTAATCATCAAGATAAGTATCATTCAAAAACAACAATTTAACCTATAAGCTACTTCATCAACAACTTACAACATAGTCATTAAGTTATTTAATATAAAACACCAATAGAAATGCATACAACTACATGTTACTATCATTCTTGACTATATGACACATGCATATAACTACACTAATTAAATAACATCTATCATGAATGTAACCATAACATCAAAATACATGTACATAAAACTAATGTATATAACCCTAATGCATTTAAAAACTCTTAACTTATATACATGCATGTAAACATACAATACTTGCATCAGGATCTACTCTTACCCTGAATCCTAATGCTGCAACCTCATTATGATGATCTGCATCTCCTACTCTATCACATCATAACGTACCAATATCACCTTGATGACCTAAATTGCATACCATGACTTCACAAGGCATGTTTGACCTACTATTCATGCATAACTATAATCAATACCATTTATGCATGACAAATACATATAGACATATAACACATGAGTAACAAACCATCTACACATCATTCTACCTAGACTTAAGTCATCAATGCAAAACCATATCAACTAGACAAACCATGAGATCATGAATGACAACAACCATTAGTCCATTGTACACATTGGCACATGAAACCATCGACATGCATAAGAAATGCCTAATCAACTACACATATGCATGAATGCATGTAGTCGAGCATGAGCGATCAATTATTGTAAGAAAACTACAAGACTGATACATGTAATCAAACAACTAAGAAGGAAACATAACAAACAAGGATGTAATGAAGCTACATATAATCATATAATCAGTCATATATGCCTAACTATGCATCCCACAAAATCAACCTCAAGTTCCTCATGACAACCTTACTGCAATCATGGTCAATCATTATGTAATTCAAAAAGGCAAATGGAATGCAAGTGTAAGATACACACATGCAACTGGCATGCATGCATGACCAACACATTCACCCAAGGAGAGCACAACCACACTCTGATACCAATTTGTAACACCCCATCCTCTCAAGTCCACCAAAGCAATCTGCCAGCTTGGGTAAAAATGTGACGAGAGAGGCTGCTATAAGGGTTTCAACTTCCTTGGTGACCTTAAGGAAATGGAACAAATGGAACATATCAAACAAACCCATCCACATCGACAACAACACCCTCAGGAGACATTTTAGCCACTCAGACATCATGTCCCTGAGTCCCATTGATGATTTAATCCTTTTAACCCCTAGTCGCTCTCATGCTATAGGCATGATAGCATCCAACAACCCAAAGTCGCTCTCATAGGCCTATGTGCCAGCGTGTATGGACTTTTATCAACAAACTTGTGCCAGTGACCCCAAGATTTTAGCCCAATCTATCAAAGACATTATAACAATGCCAAATTAGGACTAACATTTTGTGAAACACTTGGAATCAATGCAACCTATAGGTCTAGGATACAAGATAGACTGTAATTGACTGAAATAACTTCTGAAATATAACCAAAAGAATCACCTCCTTCTCCATTGAGTATTATACCATCAATGAGTTCTTGCATCCATCCATTTAACAATTATCACTAAATACATGAAATAACCATGACATGAACTAGCCATTTAACCATGCTTATAGCTAGCATAAAACCATATAAATATCATAAATATGACAACCATTAAATCGACATATAAAGTAGTGCAAAAGTAAGAGAAATTATCTTTTATTAATCGTAGGCTATTTCGACCAAGTTCGAGACTTCCACATACCACCTGATCATAGACATGGTTGAACCAAATCTCCCTTTCATCCAGTCACCCCCATACCATATTCCAAGCATGAATGTAGGATCTTATAGAACAGCCAATCCAAGAAAAACAAAGGGAATCTATAGGATAAAACACCTCCAACCTCACCAAACGGTGATCACAACAAGATCGGTGCTTCGATCACAAGAAAAAAAAATTGGGAATTGCATTCGGAATCCATCACTATCCTTGAGGAATTTTCCATCTTCTTGTCTCTCAGGATTTACCGTAATCCAATCTTAGATCACTAGGCCCTAAATCGAGATCAGAGTCTTAGGATTTACTGTAATCCAAACCTAGATCATTACACCCTAAACTGAGACTTATCCCTTAGGCTTTATCATCTATCATATCGAAACTGGTCAAGGGATTCTTAGGCCTTTGGGAATGAACCTTGAGACCACCTCTGCCTCAGATTCTGAAATCCATCAGGCAAACCAAAGCTCAAAACCGATATAAACATCCCAACATACCATGGAATCCAAAAAAAAGGAAAGGGTAGGATGAAAACCATTGTCACAACCTGACAAAACCATGCCACTAATAGTAAGAGAACCATACACAAATATACAAAGCCATGCATGTCCAAACCAGATAGGAAATCTCACATGCAAAAGGTTACCTATAAGTATTCCTGTTGAAGTTGCATGATCCTCCTCTTCTTCCTTGATCCTTTCTTTCCTTCCTTTCCCTTTGCTTGCTTTTCCTTCCTTGATCCAAAGCTAGAGTGCTCCAATAAAAATCTAAGTGACCAAGAGTGAGAGAAAGAAAGAGAGTAATGAGAGGGCTCCAAACCTGAACTAACTAAGATCTTGCCAACTCATCCTCTAAAAACCTTTTATTAATGAGGCCTCTAATTTCTTCATTTTCCATTATTTTCCTTCAATTTCTTCTTCACATGAAACTTGTGACCTTCCACCTTACTTTTCTCCTAATTTCCTTTATTTTCATAAATAAATGTGCCAAAAATTCCTTTTTTCCTTTGCCTTTTCCAATCTCCTTAGCCATAATAAACCGAAATGAACACCCACACTAGGATGCCTTGCCCAAAATTCAGCTTGGAATAAATGTCCCTTACTTGTGGTCTTATTTTTTTCCTTTATTTACATTATTGGATAGAATTTTCACCAGGGTTGTTACATTATTATTGCTACCAGCTTTGGAATGTACATGAGTTAAATCTTCCTGAGTAGCTACAAATGGTATGGCCACATCAATGGGACATAGTGGCTAGAATCCTAATCCCACTTGAAAGGGCATGTGGCCAGTTGAGCTATGCAGAGATCTGTTGTAGCTGTGTTGGACATAGGGGAGGCTTTCATCCCATGTGTGTGGATTCTTCAAGTTGTACATGCACATAATGTGCATGATCATCATGTACACAACCTCTGTCTGGCCATCAGTTTGGGGGTGGAAGGTCGTGGAATTAGTGAGATTAGTATCCAGCATTCACAAGAGGCTTGACTAAAATGTACTTAAGAACCTGTTGTCCCAATTTGAGGTAATGGACTATCGGATCCCAAAGTGTACCCACATGCATTCAAAGAAGAGCTTAGTAGTGGCTTATGTGTTGATACTCTTCTTACGAGTTGTTAGAATGGATATCTTAGAGAATCTATCTATGACCATGACAACACAGTCATTTCCATGCTTAGTAGAAGGAAGGCCCAACATGTAATCCATGGAGATCGATTCCCAAGGCCCAATAGGGGTAGGCAGAGGAGTATATAGGCCTTGCTTCTTGATTGCTGGTTTGGAATGGTGCACGAAGTGAAGATCTAATGTACTTCCCAACATCCTATCCAATGTTTGGCTAATAAAAATACTTTTGCAACACCAACACTATTTTCTCTACTCCAGAATGTCCAACGATCTGACTATAGTGCGCCTCCCAAAACATCTTAGAACGCTTTCTTGCAAGAACATAGAGGTGTCCCAGGTGGAATAACAATGTGTAGTGGAGGTGAATCTAGAACTTGTTTTCCTTGCAGGAGCATTTTGTATGCGTTTTTGAATTTTGGATCACTACTGTAAAGATGTGGCCATCGAAAAGTATCGTGTCGACAAGAGTCAAGCACAATGGTCAACACCATAATTGGTGGTCAGATGAGATATTCTACAACATTTTTGGTGCTTCCCTTCTTGTACTTGATGTTGAAATGGAACTGTTGCATATATGTGGACCACTTCTGATGGAGATTTTCTCCAACTTTCGTTGTGTTTGTATGAACTATAGGGGTTGATGGTCTGTTTGGACGACCATTTCCTTCTCCAAAATGTAATTCTTTCATTGTCCATAGGCCTACACAAAGGAATACTTATCTTTGTCATAGGTGGGATAGTTTTAGTTGTGTTTGAAAGTGTCTCACTATGATATGCCATCGAATGCCTATGTTGAGTAAGGATTCCCCTGATGGCATAGTCGGTGACATCTACCTCAATCATAAATGGTTGTTGCATGTTTGGTAATGTGAGGACTGGTTCAAAGAAGTGGCGATGATTCAACTCAGAAAATGCCTTTTGCTAGGATTTAGACCAGAAGAAATTTTCTTTTTCTCCACCCTTGGTGACTTGACTCAAAGGCCAAGTGATATGAGATAAACCTAACATGAACGTGTGGAAGAAATTGGCAAGACCCAGAAAGCTGTGTAGATTTGATAGAGTGGTTGGGGTTGGCCAATCTCAACTAAATTTTATCTTGGTTGGGTCTGTTATCACCTCGATTGAACCTTAGGCTGAAGAAAGGCAATTCCAAGGTAACCACAAACCATTCTTACCTTAGGCTGAAGAAAGGCAATTCCAAGGTAACCACAAACCATTCTTACCTTAGGCTGAAGAAAGGCAATTCCAAGGTAACCACAAACCATTCTTAGCCAAATAGCTAGCCCTACTAGGCTAAGAGAGGGCTCTCTCCATAAGGATCTCAACCAAGATGACTGGATCAAGAAAATGATATTAGGCTAGGTATAAAAGCACAAGGTTGATTTGATTTTGAAGGGTTTTTTTGGATCAGGAGGAGCCAGATAGTTAGGGAAAGGAAATTAGGTCAAAATTGCAAGGTTTTCGATGGGGCAAGGTAGGCACAAGGTTCAGCACTCTAGGGTTTTGATGGGTGAGGTGATTCAAGATAGGTGAGAAGATAGAAAGAGCATGTGACCAACATGGATACTTCCTAAACTGAAGAAAACATAAACTATGAATATTTTCCCAAAAATAGAGCATAAATATTATGGGTTCTGCCTATCAACTTGAAAACATCCACTTAAAAGCAATGAAATGATTGATGAAGTACAAGTTTTTTAACATATGATCACAAAAGAGAAAACTAAACTGAAAATCATACCACATGGATCCCAAAGAAATAGTTGCAATTTTTCATTAATCATCTACTAAAACTGATACAAAATGATGTCTACTCAAAGCATAAGCATCCAACTAAGTCCAACCTATAAAATAACTAATAAAATACATAATATAGGCCAACATCCAACTCATCCTAGGCTCAGGGGTCGAATCCATGAGTGAAGGAGTGGTTGCAAGAAAGGCTGAACTGATAGCTGGAGTATAGGGTGGTCAAAGTGACTCATCCCTCACACTAGCAAACTGATTCATTACATGCCACATAGGTCATCTAACTGATGTATCTACCATAGGTAAAAGCAAAAACATGATAATTACATCATCTAGATCAATTACATAGGTAAACCTTGAATTTCCCATAGATAAAATTCAACCTGGAATTAAATAGTGAAAATTGTGGAAAACCGTCAAACGCGTAGTGACCCTGGTCAAACGCGTAGTGTCCTCTTGTTTCTAACTTTTGGCCACCTTCCCGATGTCCAAATCTAGCCCAGGATAGTGCATTGGAAAGCTTATCCTGTCTAGTTTCCAAAACTGCCCTTGGTTTTGAAAATGGACTTCATTTAAGCCTGAAACATTGCAAGCTCTGAAGACTTCTCAAACACACAATGACCAAGCCATAAAAGAGGCAGAAAGGTGATTTTTGGGTAGTTTTTGACCCTTTTGGCTGACCAGTTTTGCTCCAAATTCTTAGAAAAGGTATAGGGTGCATATGATGATCATTCTCAATCCAAAAATGTTGACCATTTTCTCATTCGATTCCCCAAATAAAAGCGCCAAAATTTCTGACTGTGCCAAAATTTCTTCAAAAAACACAACGAAACACATCTTGCTAAAATTGTTCAAAGATGGACAAAATTGGTGGGTTGATAGATGGATATATGTTTGAGGCATGGAGTGATGCCTCGGCAAGGATATCCAACCTATTTTTCTCCTCTTTCTTGGTCAAAGCCTCAATTTTTGCATGAGCTCTTTTGAGCTTGGCTCTTGCAATTTTGTCTCTCATAGCATAGTGCTTCACCATCCTTCTTTGAATATCATTTTCCTTCTTGGCCTTGCCTAGGAGGTTCTCAGGATGATCATTTACCTTCTCAAGGCAATATTCTCAGTTTTCATTTACCATCTTGGAAAATTCTTATTCAAGGTGAGTTGATTAGCCATTTCTTCCTCCCTTTTCCTTTCCTGCTCTAAGGCTCCTTTAGGGCCTCTAGTCCTTGGCCTTCTTCTTGGCATCTGTTCATCAAGTGCCTCACCATACTACCCATATGCCTCATCAAGTAAGGCCTTTGCCTTTTCAACTTCTCCCTTTTCCTTTCTAAGTTGAATCTCCATGAGCTCATTTTTTACCTCAAACTTCCTATTTTCCCGCTCATAGTAAGAAATGATCCATTTCGCCCTTTACAAGTTGATCTCAAGCTCTCCTATGAGTGCATTCTTCTCCTTGATGACAATAGTTGTGCTTTTACTATCATCATGTTCATCTGACTCAACTAACTGAAACTCATGCTCTATCTCACAGAGGCCTTCCTCCTGCCGCTGGACCTTTGCCTCTACAACTTTTTCCTTACCCTTTTGTAGCTTGTTTTTCGATGAAGAAGGCAAGACCCCTCCCACAATCAATGGGGCGAATGCTTTCCTATTCCCTCTCTAATAGGTATGTGCCAAGGTACCTAAACCATCCCTTTTGGGCTTGCTGCTCTGACCATGCCCAATATGCTCCTGCTCAGTTCCTTTATCTCTACTAGGTGAATGAATAGGCTGATGATGGAGTTGACGGTGTGGCCGGATCATGAGATGAAGATGAATGATGTATAGGCTGAGGTGGAGTAATGGAGGTGGGTGGATAAGAGGATGAAGAGGCCTCTTGGCCATGCTGAATAGGTGGGACTGTGAAAACCTCATTGAATATGAAAGTGTCCCATGCAATGTTAAGATGATCAAGGCAGTGTAGGACTATAATTTTGATGAGAAAATGGTGAAATATGCTTTGCATTTTATGATCGTGATCTTTCCTTCAGGAAATGTATGACATCTTTTCAATATCCCGATAAAGATAGTAGGGCAGATTGAGCATTTTAACTCTTGTAAAATGCATGAGTAACTGAATATGATAGGAACAAAGCCTAGAAGACTTGCCCTCACAAGTAAAGTACTTCATGATGATTTTCATCATAGGAACATATCTATCTAGGAGGTAAGAGAAAGGAAAAATCCTCCTTCTTTCATTCTTATGGTTTGGTTTAAGATATGGCTCATAATAGCAATAATCCAAATCTTCTTGTTTAAACCACTTTTCCCCAACATCTGGGATCTCAGTAGCAGCTGATATGATAGTAGAAGATATGGTAAAGGTGACACCCACCAAGGTTTCTTGATTGTCATGGAGGTTGATAATGAACTGTCTGGTCAATTCAGAATGATGCTGTGTCCTTTCCACCTTCTCACAAAACTCAAAACATCCCATATGTTTAAAGATTGCAATAGTGATGGGAGATGCCATGAGATCTCTAGTATTGGTTGGTTCATGTATCTAATTATTTTCCATCCTTTTTCGTATTTCCTCCTCTGTTGTTTTTCTCCATCACTCTGACTTGTGTGTTCTTCTTCTGCCATGATTCGTTGCCTTTAAAACCCTAGGGGAATGATAGAATGGATTGTGGGTATTGGAAATGTGGAATGATGTGAGGAGAGATGATGAAGAGGAGATGGGGATATGTGGAATGAGGGATATGATAGGTAATATTTGTTAAGTGGGGGAGGAATAGTGATGAAAACTAAGAAATGTGCTTGTGAGAGGATGGGAATGAATGGCTAGGGATAGATCTTAGGAAAAACAACAAAAAATTTAAACACTACGTAGGCAAACAAAGGAGGGTAGGAGTGAGTAATTATTCCACCAACCTGATTTGCTGGGGTGAATGATGATTAACCTGGAAACTTGGTGGTGAGGAAGGGTTTTTAGAACGTTTGTCTCCTTCCAGTTGAACGCGCAGTGACCCGAGCAAAGGCACAACAACCTGTTCGAACGCACAACAACCTCTATAGGAGCATAGCATAGTTATAAATTACACTGTAAATTTTGACAAATGTGTAGCGACTGCTACAAGAGCACAATGAGTATGCTAAACACGTAACGACCTTGCTAAATGCGTCCTCTTGCTCTGTTTTTCCCAATTTCACCTAAAAATCGCCAATTTTCTTTTGCTAAGGATTTGTGAGAGTGGTAGAGTGAAAATGAGGCTTTCATGAGTGCATTGAGAGGCTTTATACTTGAATTGACTTTAATTTATGAGTTTGCATACCCACTTTCTAAAGTTCTTTATCATTTTCAAATTCTCACTTTAATGCCTTTTTTACTTTCTGACCTTTTTTGCTCTTGACAGGTGGATGATGCTTTGGCAATCCTAATTTTTTCAATGGTTTCATTTTCTTGTAGCAAGGAGAAATGGTTGGGGAAGCTGGGAACACTTATTACATGAAATGACTTGAATTACATCAAAAAATATAAATCAACTAAAATACTCTGTTTTCATCTCAAAAACATGTTTTTGAGATGAAAATTACATTAGTGAAATAAGATTTTTTCACAATAACCATGACATACTAGCAATCACTCTTTGTTTATTGGTCATCCTCATACCTTTTATGCCCTTTATTTACACTTGAAACTATTCTTTTGACCTTGAACCCTAAGACCTATTGGAAACATAAATGCTTCGACTCTTAAAAATAACATAACTAAAACCATAACTAAATACAACATGGAGATGGATCAACAAATGTACCTCATGAGGGAAAATTTGATTTTCTGAGAAGAAGACAACCATTAGTGAACCATTTTGACATGACCTAGTGGAATGATCCAAAAAATTCAGTATGAGACACCTAAAATGAAAATGTAAAGAGCAGATTTGATCCTTGATAGAATTATGCATATACTAACACTAACAGGGTCCACATGCACACCACCCTAGATATTGAACCTGGGTCATACCATAAGTGCATTTATCCAAATTGGCACACAACTTGTGTTGTCACAGTGTTTGGAGGACCTATCGACTATGGTGTAGGTGCTCTCCCAAACTTTGGCTGAAGATCAGAATGTTGTCTAAATACACTACCATAAATGAGTTGGTGAAGGGTTACAAGATGTCATTCATCAACCTCATGGAGGTTGCAGGGTCATTCACCAAACTGAAAGGCGTGACCAACCATTCGAAAAGCCCTCCTTCTATTTGACAGCAATAGTCCACACATCGGAGGGTTCGATTAGCACCTGGTGATAACCGGACTTCAAATAAATCTTGTTAAAATATATCGCCTCATTGACCTGATCCGAAAGGTCATAAATATGTGGGATTAGATACCTATTCTGGATAGTAATCTTATTCAACACTTAATAGTCAATGCATATTCTTCAAGTGTCATCCTTCTTCTGTACCAACACAATCAGGCTCCCACGTGGTGATAAATTTGGTTTGATGTGGCCTTTTTGAAATAGCTCCCGAATCTGCCTCTTAATTTCATCGTTCTCTAGAACAAAGCGTCAGTAGATCGTTGCATTAGGTAGTGGTGTGCCCAGAGTTAGATTGAAGGATTTCTTTGCCTGGAAATGCGGGGGTACCCATGTGGTGAGGTGAATATGTCCCTATACTCGTCCACGACATTGTCCATCTATTGTTGCCATGTGGAATATCCGTATTTGGGGGCTGTGGATGTCTAGACAATTTTCTTCTTGCCCTGAGGATGAGTATTAAGGAAGAAAAATTTCCGAGTTCAAGAAATTCTATTACTACATTTCTTCGCAATGATCAAAGAGATGGAAATAGGTGTGCTACCCCCAGTCTCCTATATAACATACTGCCCAAAGAAATAATAACAGTGTGAGGTCTATACTCATACACAACATGACACTTCCACAAGTATGGTTGGCCTAATATTACATCACAAACTTCAATAGGAGAAACATCACACAATACCTCATATGTGAAGGGCTTGATGTTATAGGGAACTCTACGCTGTTGGCTGACATAGTGATCTCCTCCTTGGTGAAGTTTCCTGATGGTGTATGACTATGGGTGTAGTGTGGTCATGACATCTACTAAAATTAGGTTCTTTTTGCTTTTGCTATCGACAATGAACTGGAGTGATGAAGCCTTCGCCCACATCTATGAGTGGAAGATTCACTCCCCCTCCTCTAGATATTTGGGCTTAATATTCTACATCTTGGTGGTGGCAACAGTGGCACTAGGATCCACATCAATAATATACTTCCCTTTGTAATTCCCCTTTTCGGGTTTTGACTCAGAGTCAAAACATTCATCTTTTTAGGAAGCGTTTAACTCAGCCACCAGTGACTGCTTGTCTTGACACTCTCTTGTGTTGTGAATGGGGATCTTATGGAAATCACACCATTTCCCTGTGTCCTATGTCTTCATGGTGTTTTTATTTTCTTATGGCTTCGATGAGTTGTTCTGGATCTCCCCGCCTTGGATTTGTCCTTTTTTATACCTTTTGGGGGTGCCTTTCCCTTGCTTCAGATTCACATATCCAAAGTCTTACTTATTTTGTTTAAATTATTTCTCAATCTTAAGAACATATAGATAAGCAATGCTAAGAGAAGAGATGTCCAGGAACTCCATCTCATCCTAGATGTACTTTTGTAGGCAGCTGTGGTACTTGAGTACAAAATGCTTCTCAGAATCCTTGATACCCAACTTCATGTGAAGGGTATGAAAAATGTTTGTGAACTTTTGCATGTCTTGGTCCCTTCCCTACTGCAATGTGGTCTACTTTATGTATTTAGATTCATATCTCCTGATGGCGTAATATTATTCCTTGATTCCTTAATAGAAATAAATTGAAGTGGGTGCGAATGAGAACAATAAGGGTTTCCTCCCATCCTTCTGTTCATAGTAGGTTTCCCACCAATCCTTGACATGGGGCGAAGCTTTGAAGAATGAAAATGTAACCTTTTCCCGATTGGAAAGGTCATGAATAGAAAAATATCCTTCCAACATGTTTAATTGTCTATCTACGATGTCTGCATCTATCTGGCCTTCAAATATGTGAATGTCAAAGTTGACTTATAACTTAAAGGGAGTGGTGCATCAAAAGTGGTTGTTGGATGAATATGCGTCGTCTGTCGATAGCCACCGAAGGATACAAGCAAATCTATCCATCATTACTTTCCTTTTTTGCTCAATGGATTCCTCAAGCAATATTTTAAAATCATTGTTGAGTTTTGCAAGGCTAATCTTGCAAAGGTTCAACTAGTTTGAGCCCTAACTCCTTATACTTTGACCTCGTTAGGGACATGCAAGAAAAATAGAGAAAGAGAAGACTTCTATGATACCACTAATCCAGAATTGTGCAGGAATGCAATAAAATACATATATAAACATAAATAAAGAGATGTAGTAGAAATAAATCTTCATTTCATTAATACAAAGAACTAAAATATGCTTACAAGAAGAATGGAAACAAACTAGGTCGAGTGATGGTAGCTTATTTCTAAGAAGAGATATGGTGACTACATGCCTCTGAAATGTGTTACAATGAGGTTCAAGGGCCTTTTTGTTATTGAACAACAAAGGGAAACCTAAACAACCAAAACCCTAACCCTAGGAGATGGAACACAAAGAGTTTGTGGGCCCTATTGGAGTTGGTTGGCCAGCCAACTTCTAAGGGTTGTAACTTGGTCATATGATCTTTGTTTTGCATGTACAATAGATCATTGGAGATATCTCTCTGAGTACTACAAGATTTTTGGCAAACCCTTGCCTAAAAAAAAAACTATGGAAGTTTAGGGGGTCAAAACAACTCTCAAAGTTCAGGACCCAAAAAACTACTAAAAATAATAAATGATGTTATAATCAAGGACATTGATGAAACCAACTGGAGGTCTAGGTGAAAAAGGTAGGTGGCCACCAATATCCACCTAGATAATTGAAAAGAACATTTCCACTTTTAGAGCCATTATTACCATGCAAGAAACCTTCCTTTAACAACATAATTTTATCTAATGAATTTCATAGTTAGTTAATCTTCCAAATGTCCAATTTTCCAAAAAACAATGTACTTCTAGTAAGAAATCTACAAAAATATAACATAAACCAAATGTCGTTTCAAAATATAAAAAATGTTATAATGTATAAGAAAATGAATATTAAAAAGTTAATGACTTATATAATTACATTATTTACATAATTATTACACATAAATATATAATTAATATAAATTATTTAATTTAAAAAAAGATATTTATAATTTAATATAATCATTAAAAGTCATATACATACCAAATAAAAAGTTTATATATATATATATATATTTTCTCCTTCGTAACAATTTTTAAATTTTTTTTTAATTCATATTACAAATAAAAATTGAACCATACGTCAATTTCTAATATTTCTCAACTAATATCATTATGAAAAATATTAAATATATCAATATTAATTATTTATCTTTTTATCTTATGTATTATTGAAAATGTCAACCATATTTCTCTCATTTCCTAACTATGTCAATGTCCGTCCCTAATTCTTTTCAACTTATTATCATTATTAAAAATACCAACCATGTCACTCTCAATGTGTATTCTTTTCAACTTGTTCCTACCCATGTGAATGATATCACTATCAATTCCTTTTCCTTAATACTTACTTTCAATTTATATGATTTGCACGTGTAAACCTATATCAATGACTATTCCTAATTCTCTATTTTTTCAACTTGTACCACACCAAAAATATGGGTGAACACACATGACAATGCTATAGTTAATAAGCCAATTCCAACCTAAATCATGGCAATGCTAGTAAAACATTTAAAACCTAATTATGAATTCTTTCATGAAAAAATAATAATAATAGATAAAAGTGAACCTTGATATATATGTGTAACAACACGAAGTTCAAACTCGTATAGTCCATAATATGAATATAACACTACTATAAATTTACATTTTCACCACTTATCCATTGAGATAATTTGCTATATATTTTCATAATCCAGATACCCTAAATAATTTGCGATATATATTAATAATCAACATATTCAATGACAATTGTTATACATTGATTTCGCATATTTTTTTCCCTATTAAAATTTTTATTTATCTTTATTGTTTACATAAGTATTTTAATTATTTTAATTCATTTATATCTATAAAATAGTTTGAAATATAAAATTGAATTATGCTATACAGTAATATCTAATTGCGTCAAGAGGCGCTCTATAGCCCAGTATGGGGGTAGATCTGACATAAAAATGTAGACGTAAACGTAAATGTAAATGTAAACAACCTATGGGGTAGATCTCACATGAAAACATAAACATGTAAACGTAAACTTATACGTAAATGTAAACAACCTATGGGGGTAGATATCACATAACCAGCGTAGATCCATCTTAACACTAGATCTATCAAGCACTAAGAGGGATCAAATGTCTTGAGGTGGAAACCTCTTTTTTGAGTGCAAAATTTTAGGAAAAGTTTGCACCTTCAGAGATTTTATCCCTCTCGACGCTTGATACATCCGGAGTTAAGTTGGATCTAGACTAGTATACACACAATGATACACTAGATATAAAAAATATTTTGACATTACATTTAACCTAACACATTATAAAACTCTATTTTTACAAGTGAATTTCATTGAAATTTTTGGAATTATGTGGAGTGATGTTACCATTAAGGTGAGGTCCTTTCCTACGAGAAAATACTTCACGAGTGTGAACAGGAAGGAATGGATAAACATAAACCCCAAAAACCATATCAACCATCCCTTCCTACAATAAGCAAATGGAATCTCATTAAATTTAGTTCATATTTGACTCAAAGATCAAAATAAAATCGTCACGAAATTGAATAGTTACAATAGAATGGGAAAAAAGATTGCCCCCCTTGATCTGTACGAGCTTTTTAATGTGCTCGTGACCTTGAAGCGTAAGCAGAGAAACTGTTGAGCACTGTGAGACCATTAGTCTATAGACAAAGTTGACTGGGCAAAGCTAATTCATAAACTCTAGTCTCTTTGTTCACTGATCTCGTCTGAGTCACATATTGTTATATTTATCGACATTAATGGACCATGGAAAAAAAATATTTATCCCTAACTTTATGAAAGTTTGGGCTAATCCGTCAACTCTCTCTTACATAGTAATGGGGATGTGATTTTGTATGACAAACCTTCCTCATATGGAACTATAAATTGCATTACTAGCACACACCAAAAGCATTTTGTTGTTTATTTACCCTTGAATATATATACAAAATTATTTGAAATAGAGGCGTAAGGGTATCCAAGCATGTCAATGAAAACCAGTGCTTGGAGAGGAAGAACAGAGGCCAACAACAAAGTCATTAGTGGTTTGAGAGGCTTCATAGCAACAATATCTACTGACAAGTGACAATGATCTTACAAAATCTAAGCCACTGTGTTGTAAATCTTGTTCAAGCCATTATGTTTTTTTTGTTTTTTGGCGAACTGGTTTTTAATGTAAGAATAAGTTATGTATAATTTTATAAACCAAATTATAGATATTGAAGATCTAATGTCTCCATCAAACATAAAATCAATAGTATAGACCTTACAATGCGAAATTGATATCAAAAGAGTGGATTCATAACAACATTTATATCGTGGACTAGGATAGACAGTGGGTCTACTTGCTACAAATATGACCCATGCAAAATACCTTAGAGGTCAACTAGGTAGTAATAACCCTGATCAGAAAGAGTCATTGCTTCACACAAAACCAAAGGAATGGTGTCATGCATCTTCCACTAAATGTATTAAAAATTCTACTGGTAAAATTCTTAGGGGACACAGTGGTGGTCGATATATAATCAATAGATCTCCATTTGAGATATCTCATATGAGCCATCAATCTCAACATTATTTCATGCATAGTTGTAGTAATTGGATGTCAAGAGTTAACTCTGCATATATTTCACTCTGCCCAAAAAAATAATATTTCCAAAAAGGCATATAATGCAAATGGTCATTTCACAATCTCTCTTGTCCACAATAGAACATAGCATAGAACCTAGGGTAGATAATAGTTTTTCACTCAGAAATGTCTGTGCAGATAGGGGATGCATTTCCCCAATTTTCTTCCAGAAGGGTGCATGGGTACTCAATTTCAATGTACAATGACATTCTTTTTTTCCCAAAGAAAACGAGATTTTTGTAGGTCAAAATGGATATAAAATGTTAAAACTTGTAGTTTTTTATACAGCTCAAGGTGCCATCCCCTAAAATTTTGGGGACCACATATATTGTGTCCAAAACTAATTCCCTAAACCCCAAAATGAGAATGAAACATAACATAGATAAATTTTCAAAACTCTTTATTTATATTCTTAACAAGTAGTTTTTTCATTTAGGCAATCTTCACACCATTTGTGATAGTTGATTGGAATGTAGGCACTACTGGAAGAATGAACTCCAAATACAAGAAGCTAGTTACCCTGTAGTCTTTGAGACTGTTTTGAGTAGAAAAAAAGCCAAATAATGGATTAAAGTATGTCTTGAGTTGGTTAAAATTATGATTCTCCTCTATCATCTATATTGTATAAGTTACGAGTAACTAGTCCAATATTAGAAAATTAACAACACTCAAATTATAGATTCAATAAGATTCAAAACCAATAGGAGCATGAAAGGACACGATTCATTAATTGGAATAGCTTCCAGAATTGGAAGCCCCTACTAAATGATATTACAATCTTGAATAAAAGAATATTCTTGTTTCAAACATTTAGCACACGAGCCAATACACATCCCATGTTTGCTTCCAATAAGGCTTTTGCAAGACCATGTGGATGCATTCCATGGCAACACACACTACCACGTCTTCACAAATATTTGTCACTTCAAGATATGATCCACATAAATATATCACAGCATCATCCGTTGACATTGCATTCAAGTATGAATTGACCCTCTTGTGTAAGTTCATTTTCCATGACACATTTCATACCCTTTTAGGAGGCATTTTTATGTTGACACTTAAGAAAGGTATATACTTTGTTGCGAGGGGTATAGGAGTTCATTTGTGCTTCTTTCTTCCGAAACATTATTTATATCCATTTAACTCTTTCATTTTATATTAATAATGTAAATGGTTAGTTTGCCTATTCATCAAAAATTTCATTGGAATATTTGACAATGGTGAGTTTACTTTTTTTCATCTATGTAATGTGAGTGCCCTAAGTTTTTTCAAGGCATTGAGTACATTTGATTTAAAAAGTGCATTTTAAACAAGGGAAATTCACAATATCATAATAAATCTATCATCCAATTTTAGCGGAAAAATAATAACTTCAAATAATTAACCTGCACCTAACATAGGTCATAAAATAAAATTTTGAATGAAAATTGTAAAATTGTAAAACTACGTTATTGATTAGATTATATCTAAGAGTTTTCTTAAAATTTATATGTTTATTTTTATTACATTGTGTGTTCACATAAATCCTAAAATTGCATTTGAAAGAGGAATAAAGTGTGTTGGTTTTTTTAGTAGTTTTCTTTGAGCTCTTTATTAATTTCTATTTGTTATCCTTAAATGGTGAATAAAAATTCATTTATTAGTATTTTTTAAAATATATTTTATCATCAAAGGTCATGCTTATTAATGTGTTAAAGGTCATACTTATTAACTTGGTGATTTTTTTTGGAGTTTTATTTTCCGTCCTTATTAATTGTTATTCTTAAATGGTGAATAAAAATCCCTTTATTAGTATTGCTTAAAATAAAAATAATATATCAAAGGTGGCCTTTGGAGACACATACCTCTATCCAGTATCAATGTATAGAGTCTTAACGGATAAGAAATAAGTAGCTGAGATTGTAGAAATATAGGTGGCAACCTAGAAAGGAAGCAGCTATTCAATGAAGTGTACACCAAAAAATACGGTGAATCAAAATTAATATTTGAATGAAAAAATGCAATGTGGTTAAGGAAGCGGTAACATGGATTCATAGTAATATAGAAGTAGTAGTTTTCCATAGTTTAGTCCAATTTATGAATGAATGGGTTTTTTCACCAATTGTGATTTTTTGTTATTTAAAATACAATTTTGAATGCATAAATGGATTCAACACTTGAAAAATCCTAATGCACTCAAATTCTATAGATTAAATAACTTAAACTCAATTTTTTAAAAATATTTACAAGATTTTGGTTAAAATTAACTAATCAAAATACCTATATATATATATATATATATATATATATATATATATATATATATATATATATATATATATATTTCATCACACAACTAGACTAATACCATAGATTAACCCTATCATCTATCGCAAAAACCATCCAAAAAATTTTTGATCTTAACCTAAATACATGATACAATCAGGTAAATAAAAAAAAAATATATCCTTTACTTTCAAATTTAAATAATTGTATGGGAGCTTTTTGAGGTGTCCATAATCATTTGCTCTTTGTTGATGGTAAAAAATGACCTCGTCAACATGTGAGAGAGACCACCCAGTCAGAGCCCCAACTAAGCCCTTATCCACTTAAAAAATGTGAATTACAAATTAAATGTTAATTAATTACAATTACTATATTAATTGAATAGATACAAATTAGTAAATTAAATTATAATAAAATTTATTAAATTAAATTAATGAAACTAATTACAAGTTAATTTATTTATAGATTAATTAAATTATATAGAATTAAATTATATATAAAACAATTAATTAACATTATAATTACATTAAAATAAATTAAATAACATTATATAACAAAACAATATAAAACAAAACTGTTATAAAACCAAAACTATTCATATCAAAAGAACAAATCTTTTTATGTTAAAGAGCCATCAGAGGTTTTCCATCAGGGGTTCGTTTTAATAATCTCCGAGAAATATAACATCTTGATGTCCCGATAAATGCAATGTGCCGAGGGTTTTCAAATGAATTTGATTCAAATGTTTTTCTGAGATCGAGGTTTTGTTTCAGAATCCATAGATATCAATGGATTTTTTCTATCATCAGAAACAAGAACAACTATTGCACTAACATTTTGAGAATTCCAAACTTTCAAAGCAAAATAACAATCTCCACGTTAACCAACATGACATTAGGAAGCCCTCCTGGTTTTGATTTAAACTCAAATATCAATTGTATCTAATGTATTACAACCATTATGATTATCCTTCCGATAAACAATCATACTGACCATGGTTATGCCTTATTGAGGGATCCCAAAATTGCCTATAGCAGTTTCATAAGTTCCCTTAATAGTTGTGGTCGTCAAAGAGATTATCACCAATAACACTATGGCAAGATAGTAATTGTAATTAATGCCCCGAAACCCTCTTCCCAAAATATTTGGAGAAGAAATCAACAATGAAATTTTTTAATTCACGACTAAGAAGATTGATCCCTGTCAATCGCATTGTTTCTTTGTTTCATGTTATACGTCTTACGTGTGTTGCATATGTGAAATTGTTGAAAGCTATACAGGATGGAGGGTGAATGGGATTTGAACCTATGAAAAAATTGGAGCATCAAGAGCTGAATCAACTCACACGTTGGATATGGAATGAATGCACTAATCTGTGGATGCATTTTTGCAAGAGGTGTGTTAAATGTCATCTTGCATTTTGTACCAATTTGTGCTCGCATATTCACTTGGGATTTTTGTGTCAGTACCATTCCAGCGCTTCTCGGTTTCACATATTTCATCGTTAGAGGTGAGAAAGAGGGCAACTATGAATAAAAGGTGAGAAGCGCAACTACCTTATCTCTGATAAAAGAGGGTAACCATGTAAGATGTTTTTATGTGTTAAATTTGTACTAGGCAGTTATGCTAAGGGAAAATTTTACATGAATGCTTCGGAATCAAATTATCATGATAGAAAACATTTTGCAGTCCATATCCAGGATACGATAGAGGCAAGATGTTCCATAGAGATAAGACTAGGTGTTTTCTATGAAGCTCCTTAGAAGAAAGAAAACAACGAAGTCCATGTCCAGAAATTATCAGGTACTTAAGAGCCTCATGTGATTAATGAACATAGAACCACCCACAGTGGTGAGCCCTAGTATTTCACCAAGAATTTTGCAATCCCTAATGGCTCCTACTCAAATTATCAACTCGGGGTTCATACAAACTTCGAGGTGACAGTTTTATATGCACAACAGATAGGATTCCACTCACGCCACCCTTAGTTATGACATTAGATGATCTAGGTGGACGTTGGTGGCCACCCGCCTATCCCACTTGGACCCCCCCATAACTGTCTCATTTGGTTTTTCAGTTTTCTTAATTGTAGCACAATTTACTATTTTTGGTAGTTTTTCAGGTCGTGAACTTCCGGAGCCATTTTGAGTCCTTAGATAGATATTTCTAACAAGGTATTGTGCGCATCAAACAAAGATCGTATGCCAAAGTTACGACCCCGGGAAGTTGATGTACCAATTTACCCAAATGGGGTCCATAATTTGGCACTTCATCTTCTAGGGTTAGGTTTTGCAATGTTTAGGGTTTTCCATTGTTTCTAAATAATCAATAGGCCTTTGAGCCTCATTGTAACACAGTTCAGAGGCATGTAGCTGCCACATCTCTTCTCAGAGATAAGCTACCATCACCCAAGCTAGTATTATTCCCATTCTGTTTCTAAGCATATCTCAGTATTTTACATTAATGAAATAAAGTATTATTTATGTTGCATCTCTATATTTTATGATTATCTATGTAATTTGTTGTGTTCCTATTTAAATCCATGTCATTAGATCAAAAGTGCTCAAATACCCCTCCTACTAAATTAGAATGAAAGCTTACTGATAAAGGTACAATTGGAAATTGCTTCTAGCTATGAAAATAGAAATTTCATTGACTCAACTTGTAAATGCTAACTAATCAATTCAAGAAAGGACAAAGGTTAATTTACTTGCATAAAGAAAGCTATGTTATCTTGAATAATTCATCAATTTAGCACATCAACCTGTAGAAAGGAAGCTAATTTATCTTGCATAATTCATCAAACTACCAATCAAAATTGCATGTACCATCTACCTAGTTCAAAATTGCTTATAAATAAGTAACCTACTTGCATGATAAAGAAACTAACTCTACTATGTTTTTGCAGTGAAGAAAAGGAATGGTTGTAGTGGCCTACGAGCTTTTCCTGATCATAAAATTATAGTTGGGGGTCATTAGCCATCTAGACTAAGTCAAAGTTGTAGTAGGGATAAAAAATGATGAAGGAAAACACTGCTACAGGTTTGCTACAAGCGATTGCTACAAGAGGGTTGTAATACTACAAGAAGGCCTATAATGCTACAAGAGGGAATCCGAGTGATTTTTGAAGGTGAGAATGTTTTCTTGAGGGTATGGATAGGTTGATGGAAGTTAAAGAAAATGGAGGGAGGTTGGTTTGAGACACTAGCCAAGCTTACGACCTCTTCAAGGTTTGTCTTGTACTAGGATGAGTGCTCTCAGTGTACTAGGAAGAATGGTTTATAAACAATGTTTTGGGATAGAGTTTGGAAGTGGAAGGAGAAGATGAAGGAGCTTAAGATGGAAGTGGTGAAGGTGCCCTTCCTTGTAGATAAACCAGCCCTACAATCAATCACATACTTCCACCCATTTATCATTGGAAAAATGAAATAAATTATGATGGAAAATATGACTTGAATTTAAATAATATCTAATTTATGAAATACTAATGATCTAATCACTAACCTAACTTGTAAGCTATAGAATGAAAATGTAAAACATGAAAACTAATACCAATCTATTTCCAAGAAATCGTAAGAAAAATCTTTTTGGATTGTGGTTGTGAATCCTGGCACTCATTGTCCCACAAGAGAGGTGATGTCGAGGCTACAGGAACAAGATTTTATTGATTAATGTCTACTCAAATGCAAGAAACTATGAAATTCTTGGAATCAAGAAGAAAAATAAGTACAAGAAGAGGGACCAAATCCTCTCGGTTGGACCGAAGCCCAAGGGTATCAACCATCTGAAACTAACTCAGATGTAGCTTAAAATCCAACTTCTCATTATCAAAAAGTGTAGGTCTATTACATCTCATAAAAGTTGAAAATACAAATTTCAAGCTTGAAGCTCAATAGCTACACCTAACAGAACAAAAATTTTGAATCCTAATGAGCTCTTCTTCTAGTTTATTTATACAAAATCAAAACTAATGTAGCTCCCTTGAAAGTAGGAGTTTTTCCCTCCTCGATCTCTAAAATGGTAGATCATGTCCCTCTTGATCTTCACTTGTACTAGGAGTCAATTAGCTGCCAATGAACTCGAACTAGTGAGAGAACATATTGTGATCCTAAGCCGAGTTTAGGGAGTTAAGGAGGTGGGAAACACCCTAGATTCTCTCCTACCTATCTCCATCAAGCCCCTGCATACTAATAGCCTTAAAAATGCTTCATTTTAACGAAATTAAACAACATTAGGCCACATACTATGACAAACACATTTTTCTTATGTTACTAAGCATAATATAACAAAAAATGTCAATTAATGTAAGAGAAGGATAACTTTAATATAGGATGATGGCATATTGATATTCAAAATGTATTGATTTATGGGACTCATAACCACCCCTTGTTGAAGGTGTTTCTCATCCTCTCAGCAGCTCAGTCATCCATGTGTAGCTCTTTCATGGCCGTGGTGGCCTTCTTGACATCCCAAGGCTCGTCAAGTGGTGTACCCACTTGGGGCTAAAAACATGCATTCCTTTCTATCTCTTTCTACTCCTTCTACTCTTCTTCTCATCTCTTCCTTCTTGTAACCCTAGCAACAAGGGTGGACTAAGCTTGGGTCCTATCCACCTTACTTTCATCCTTTTCATGATCCTCTTGTACAATGGTGTTCTCTCCAAGGCATTCCTTAGACTTTGGGAGAGTGATATTCTCTGATTTGCAGACTATGGGGTAAGGCATGACATCTCCCCTAGAAATCTTGCAGACTTTATGTTCCCAACATCCTAAACGTGTCTTCAAAGTGTAGAGTGGCTTTCTGCTGGGTAACAATGTATTTGGGTGCTAAAGCAACATCATTGGAGATGAGCCTATGATTTCTTATGACAACCTTTGGGTTCACTATCTCTACCCTGATACACAATGGCTTCTTTTTCTCATTTTCCATTACCCTTTTCACCTCCTTATCTCTTATCTCCCCACGAGTCATCCAGCATGCTAAAGCCATCAACTACATATCTCCCAATCTAGATTTGGGATCCCAAAAATTCATATTTGTCAAAGTGAGGTTGTGCATGTAAAATTTAGCCAATTTTTCTTTGTCTTACATGTTAGTTTGGTTGCAAAATTTAATGAACTACCTGTAGTCCTAACAAGGAAGAGATCCATATTGTGCCAAAGTTTGATTTGGAACAAAAACCATTAATTTTTTAGAAAGAGGTCATAAGAATTTGATGGTTATTTGCATCGCAGTGCTTCCATGGAAAGACTTGCCATGGTGGTGTTGGGTCCCTATAATACTAGTGATTACCCCATTACTATTGTAGTTATACCCCTTATTAATATTTTTGTGCCCCTATTGCCCCCACATTGTTATTACTGTGCCCCATAGAATCCCTCTATTGTTATTTTTGTGGCTTTATATTATTATTGTTAGGTCGGCTAGGTTATATTGTGACTCCTTAGACTCCTATATATAGAAAGGAGGGTTTTTCATTTGAATCATCGAAGAATTGTTAATTTATGTAATGTAAAGGAGGTTTCCCCCTAGAAGAGGCTGAATTCTAAGGCGTTGATCTATCTTTTCTATATTTTCTTGAGCTAGTTTCATAATATTTGGTATCAGAGCTTTGGATTCTAGGGTTTCGCTGCTCCAAACAAATCATCGTGGAATTTTCGCTATAACTTTTTTCTGTGACATTTCAGAAGTTGCAAAAAACATCCATTTGAGAAGAAATCATACTGAACCTTGGGTCTGAATTTCAGAGATATGATCTGAGGAAATTGGTCTTTTTGCGGACTCCTGAATTACATTCCAAACAGGTGACCTGGGGAAAATCGTCATAACTTTCTCTCTGGGGATCGAATTGAAATTTCGTAAGAAGGTATAGAAAGAGGATGGGCTTTTGTTTCTTGTATACATTTTTCAGATCCAAAGGTCGAAATAGTGACTCGTGGCACGTCGTACAAGTTCGCTCTACTGAACTAGTCTATAATCAAGTCATTGTGGGAGATTTCGCATAACTCTTCCTTGGAGAATCCAATTTGGGTCAGACTTGTGGCATTGGAAAGAAGACACAGAGGGCTACTTCAGGTCACAAATTTAGAACTAGATGATCAGAAAGCACAGAGATACATCAGAGGCAATATTGAGCTCCTACAAAGTGAAAAAAGGTGTGTAGATTTTCTTAAATTTTTTCTTAAGCTTGGTTTGAAAATTTATTTTGAAGGAATTCAAAGGGCTAGTAGAGCATTATTATCAATAATTGATGCCCCGAGGAAAGAAAATGCAAACACCTAGTAAGGAACCTGAAAGCGCTAGCATGACTCATGAAGAATAAGAAGAAATGCTATATGATATATCAAAATTACAAGAACAAGTGCAACAAGTGTCACTTGCACAAAAAGCAATAGAATCTAAGATGGATGGTTTAAGGAAATATGTAGAAGCTAAGATAGATGGTTTAAAGAAAGGTGTAGAAGCTAAGATGGATTGTTTAAAGAAAGGCGTAGAAGCTAAGATGGATGGCATGGAAGCTAATATGGATGGCATGAAAGCTAAGATGAATGGCATGGACGCTAAAATTGATGGCATGGATGATAAGATGGAAGAATTGAAGATAAATATGAATAAGTTGCTACAAGAAATGGTCACTAATGGTGAAAGGTTACTAAAGGAAACTCATGATGAGAACAAAAGAAATGTTAATCATGATTCCATAGACTCTAATGTTGGATCGAAGACCCACCATATTCCAAAAATTGATATGAGGAAGTTTGATGGCAAGGATCCCGCAACATGGATATTACAGATGGAGCAATTTTTCGATCTCAATAATGTGCAAAACACACAAAAGGTACGTATGGCAACTTTATATTTGGAACCAAATCAGTTTGTATGGTATCAATGGCTTTGCTCTCGTAAACAATTTATCACTTGGGCAATTTTTACGGAAGAATTGATAGCACATTATGAGGATACAAAAAGCAACACTTTTTTTAGCCAATTGATAAGTCTCAAACAAAAGGGTTCAATAATGGAGCACATTGAGGAGTTCCAAAAATTGAACATAAGGGTAAAAGATATTCCAGAGGAGCATAGGATTGATGTGTTCATAGGGTCTTTAAAGGATAATATCCAACATGATGTTCGCCTTTGGGAACCTGATTCATTAGAGAAGGCATTCAGGTTAGCAAGAAAAATGGAAAGAAAAATTATGGCAACCAAGAAGCATACCACTCACAACTATAAAGAGGAAGTGTTGTTGCCCCTAGTCTTCCACAACCTATAAGGTTGACACCACAACAATTGGAAGAAAAAAGAGCAAAAGGGCTTTGTTACAGTTGTGATAGCAAATACACTAAAGGTCATAAGTGTGCTGAGAAGAAATTATTCTACATAGATTGTGAAGAGGAAGAAGAAAAGGAGCAAGAAAGGTCAAAAGAAGAGGATATACTCCAGGAACAAAGCCTAGATACAGAACAAATGAATCCGACCATATCTTGTAATGCATTGGCGGGAATTACCACTCCTCAGACCATCAAGATACAAGGACAAATCAAGAAGAAAAAGGTAATAGTGTTGATTGATTCAGGAAGCACCCACAATTTTATTCATTGTAAGGTAGCAAAAGAATTGAATTGCTTCCTATATCCAGCACCAGAGTGTCAAGTGATGATTGCAAATGGAGGAACAATAAATTGCTCTGGAAAGTGCCATAATATCAAGCTATCCATGGGAGAATATGTATTGACTAGCCCAATGCTTTCCATTCCAATGGGAGGTGCTGATGTTGTACTAGGAGTCCAATGGCTACAATCCTTGGGTACAATAGCTTTTAATTTTCAAGAACTTTTCATAAAATTTTCTATGGAAGGAAAGGAAGTTGAATTAAGGGGTATTGCAGGGAAACCAGGAAAGATAATCAGCTCTAATGGTATGACAAAGCTTCTAAAAAAGGAACAAAGAGGTGTAATTGCACAATTATGTTCGCTAGATGTTTCCACATCGGAATCATCTATTTCTCCAGATCTCCAAAAAGTCCTGGACAATCATTCCAAGGTATTTGAGACTCCCAAAGGTCTCCCACCTATGCGTGATCATGATCATGCTATTCATCTGATTCCAGGAAGTGTTCCTCCAAACATCAGGCCGTACAGATATCCCTATGTCCAAAAGAGTGAAATTGAACGTATGGTTGCAGAAATGCTAGAGGCTGGTATAATTCAACCGAGTCAAAGTTCTTTCTCTGCTCCAGTAGTATTGGTGCACAAGAAGGATGGATCATGGCGCATGTGTCCGGATTATAGGGAGCTCAACAAGCTCACTATTAAAGATAAGTTTCCCATTCCTGTCATTGATGAATTACTGGATGAATTGCATGGATCAATTTACTTCACCAAGTTGGATCTTCATTCAGGATATCATCAAATCAGAATGAAGACTGAAGACATTCCAAAAACAGCATTTAGAACTCATGAGGGTCATTATGAATTTTTGGTCATGCCTTTTGGCCTTACCAATGCACCTTCAACATTTCAAGGTTTGATGAATTCAATTTTCAAACCATTCCTTAGAAAATTTGTGTTAGTATTTTTTGATGATATACTAATCTACGGCAAGTCTTGGAAGGATCATGTTGAACATGTTGACAGGGTGTTACAACTATTGGAGGAGAAACAATTATATGCGAAAAGATCCAAATGTTTCTTTGGAGTCCAAGAGGTGGAATATCTGGGTCATATTGTATCTCATGAAGGAGTTAAGGTAGACCCTAGCAAAATTAAATCCATTAAGGAATGGAAAATCCCCACATCCATAAAGCATCTGCGAGGATTTCTCGGGTTGACAGGGTATTATCGCAAGTTTGTTAAGAATTATGGGAGAATAGAAGCACCTCTAACAACATTATTGAAGAAAGATGCATTTTCATGGACTCCAGAAGCAACAAAGGCCTTTGAACATCTTAAAGAGGCAATGTGCCAAGCACCATTCTTAGCTACACCAGACTTCACAAAAACCTTTATTGTGGAATGTGATGCTTCAGGAAATGGAATTGGTGTTGTTCTAATGCAAGATGAAAGACCCATTGCTTTTGAAAGTCGTCCAATCAAGGGAAAGTTTTTACACAAAGCTATTTATGAGAAGGAAATGTTGGCAATACTCCATGCACTTAAGAAATGGCGACCCTACCTAATGGGAAGACACTTCAAGGTAAAAATGGATCATGATAGCCTTAAATACTTTTTAGAACAAAGATTATCCTTTGAAGAGCAACAAAAGTGGGTCACAAAGATGTTGGGTTATGACTTTGAAATCATCTACAAAAAAGGGAAGCAAAATGTGGTGGCAGATGCACTCTCAAGAAAGGATGAGGATGTGGAAGCATTGTTGTGCGCCATTTCTATTATCTAACCGATTGGAAAAACGAAGCAAGGGAGGAATGGAAGAATGACGAAGAAGTGTGGGCACTTATTCGAAAGTTACAACAAGATTCTAGTACGTCTGATACATTTAGCTGGAAAAATGATTCGTTATGGTACAAAGATCGCTTATACCTCTGTAAGAATTCCCAGCTAAAACAAAATATTCTTATGGAATTGCACACTTCTCCCTTAGGAGGGCACTCAGGATTTTAAAAACTTACCACAGGGTTAAGAAGGAATTTTTTTGGGATGGCCTTAAATCAGATATTCAAAAGTTTGTGGCGGAATGTTTGGTTTGCCAACAAAATAAAGTTGAAACAATTAAGACACCAGGTCTATTACAACCTTTATCCATTCCAAGCCAACGTTGGGAGGAGGTTTCAATGGATTTTATCACAGGTTTACCCAAGTCTGAGGGAAAGAGTGTCATCATGGTGGTAGTTGACAGACTTACCAAGTATGCACACTTTTGTGCATTATCACATCCATTTAAAGCTAGTACAGTTTCTATTGCATTTATGGAAACATTCAAAAGCTACATGGAAACCCAAAGATTATTGTAAGTGACAGAGATCCCATTTTCACTGGAAATTTTTGGACAGAATTATTTTCTTGTCTTGGTACTCAGTTAGCTCATAGCTCATCTTATCATCCTCAATCTGATGGGAAAACTAAGATAGTAAACAAATGTTTGGAAGGATATCTTCATTGCTTTGTATCTGATAAATAGACACAATGGGTCAAATGGTTGCCTCTGGCTGAATGGTGGTATAACACTTCCTTCCATACAGCAACAAAAATGACCCCATTTATGGCACTTTATGGGTATCAAACACCATCCATCACATAATATTTAAGAGAAAATTCTAAGGTTCAGGTGGTGGAACATCACATCGAACATCGACAACAAGTCCTCCAACTCTTAAAGGATAACCTCATGTTGGCACAGAATAGAATGAAACAACATGAAGATCAACATCGCAGCGAAAGGAGTTTTGATGTAGGTGATTGGGTATTCCTATGGCTACAACCATATAAGAAAATGTCCCTCAAGCAAGCTAAGAAGGATAAAAAATTATCACCAAAGTATTATGGTCCGTACAAGGTGTTGCAAAAGATTGGTACTATGGAATACAAATTAGAGCTTCCTGTAGCTTCTCGATTGCACCTAGTTTTCCATGTTTCATGTTTAAAAAAGGTTATAGGCGACAAGCTCCCAGTTCAAACAATATTGGCAGAACTTGACGAGGAAGGAAAAATTATATTGGAACCGAAAGTAGTCACAGAAACAAGAACTCGACAGCTATGAAATCGATCACTTTTGGAGTATTTTATCAAGTGGAAGAACTTATCCGTTGAGGATTCCACATGGGAGGATGAGAATTTTATATAGAAGTATCCAGAACTACTCAAGAGTTGAGGACAACACTTTTTTGAAGGAGAGGGGAATGTTGGGTCCCTATAATACTAGTGATTACCCCATTACTATTGTAGTTATACCCCTTATTAATATTGTTGTGCCCCTATTGCCCACATATTGTTATTATTGTGCCCCATAGAATCCCTCTATTGTTATTTTTGTGGCTTTATATTATTATTGTTAGGTCGGTTGGGTTATATTGTGACTCATTATACTCCTATATATAGAAAGGAGGTTTTGTCATTTGAATCATCGAATAATTGTTCATTTATGTAATGTGAAGGAGCTTTCCCCCTCGAAGAGGCTAAGTTCTAAGGTGTCGATCTATCTTTTCTATCTTTTCTTGAGTCGGTTTCATAACAGGTGGAAATTTATGTTTTTCTCCTGCAGCCTCTCTCTCAACCTCATGTTTTTTTTTCCTATAGTTTCTGCTTCATCATAGACTCTCTCATTCTCAAATCACTTAACTCTTTTCCAATTTCAATGTCCTTTTCTTCGATGAGGCCTACATCCTCTACCTTCTTAGATTTAACAACTTACATCCATCTGTGGATTCTACCTCTTTCTATCTCCAATGCATAAAGGAGTGGGATTGCAAATTTCTCAGGGATGATCCTTCCTCCTTCAATGAATTTGTACTAGGAGCTCAAACTATGTTGTGGGCTAGGTCTTGGAGCTCTTGTATGTCTTTTCCAATAGTCTTTGAGGTGGTGTCTTCCTCTTTTCAATATTTCTTGTGCTACTATAACTTCCCCTGTCCTTCCTGTAGTATACTTTGCCCCTCTTGTAGCAAACATTGTCTCTCCTATAACAAAATTTTATCCTCCTGTAGTTTCTATTTTTCTTCTTCCTGAAATGCAGAGTGTATCCTTGGCTTCTTGAAGGTAATAGGCCTAGTGGTAGGCCTACTCACAAGTGCAATGGATGACTTGGTTTTGGCTTTAGGAGGAGTGACCTCCTCAAATTTTCCTTTACCAAGTCCTATATCTTCCTTTTTTCTTGGTGACTCATAAATAATTATAGGAACCCTTGTAGGAGTTTGTGGTTTCCCTGGTTCTGAAATACATTTGAATTGGTCTTTATTGCTTCCTCTTGGGCTTGAAATGAGTGCCCAATGTAGATAAGGTTGCAACTACTTCCTACTCAGTGTCTTATGCTCCTTAGGGTGGATAAGTCTCCTTAGGATGTATTCTTTCTTCTCCCTTCTTCTTCTCCTATTCTCCTTTCATCACTACTTCTCCTTCCTCTGTCTCTACTACTTCTTTTTCCTTTGTTTTTATTTCTTCTTCTTTCATTCTTGTTGCCTCTTCCTCCTTTATTTTTCTTTCTTATTCTTATATTCATGTTGCCTCTTCCTCCTCTATCTTTGATCCTTCTTCTTCATTTGTTTTTCCTTCTCTTCCTCCAACACTATAGGCTAGAGTCTCTCATGGTGTGAGGACTTGTGTTTCTATGAAATTCTCCCTATCCATGTCCACAAATTTGTTCCATATGGCATGGATTATCAAATGGTTCAGATCATCTAACACTATCAATTTGATGAGGCCATGGTGAGATAAATGTTGTTGTTTTACTTCCCTTACCCTCTGACTCACCTCCATGATTAACTGCGGAAGGAAATGAGGGACACTAAGTCTTTGAGAAAGGGGTAACTATGCCTTAAATCTCAACTCTTGGAGAAACTTGAAGTTGTAGGCATAAACCACACTTAATCTCCCTTCAAAAGATATATATTTAAGGATATGGTAAGCTACCTCATCCCAAGGGTAAGGAAGACTTTGTATTCTCACTCCATTCTTGTCTTCTACAATCTTCTCTTTTGAAATGAAGAAGTTTTCCTAGCTATGATACTTACTTTCTTGTCTTCTTTTCTCCATCTAATTCCTAGAGGCAAGGTGGTCACTCTACTAATGGTTTTAGGAATGAGAAAGATGGACAAGCCTCTAACAAAATTTTTGGCACTGTCTTCCTCTTGAGAGTGTAATGCCATGTCAAATTCATGGGCAAGATCATCATCTTACCCCTTTAGCAACTTAAAGAAACAAAACGACTGGTGGTTTCTAAAGATGTCAACTACAAGAGGGTGTCGGTGAATTCTCCTAGTGTCTGAGGGTTCTCTTCTAGTATATCCTCCCCCCATATCTTCTCTATTGCTCCTTGATTCTATGTAGGTGTGAAATTCAAAAAAATTCAAATAGTATGAGTGGTGAAACAATGGCACAAAAATGGTGAAATAGTGGCACAATTCTTGGTAATGGTGAGGAATAAGGGTGGTCGAATTGATATCAACCACACTATTTTCTCTTTTATTAACCATAAAAAACTACCAAAAGGACCCCCTACTGATCAATTGATTGTTATAGGATCATAATTTGAAGAAGACTTCTCATGAAATTGGGTTGAGAAACAAAGAACGAGGGTATCACTTACTTCTTATCAGAGAAATTGTGGGTGTGCATGAAGTTTTTAAAATAGTATCAAGCTATTGTGACTCCTTTTTCTCCTATCAAATCATCCTGTAGCTCCTCTTGGCCCTCCTGTAGCAACTGCAGGCATGCCTGTAGCTTTATCCTATATCACTTTGCAGCCATGCTTCGAAGCTCCTTGGTAGCACTCTAGGTTGCTCGAAGCACTAGATAGTCCTTCCTCTAGCTATTATTGGAATGATTGATGGTGAAAATGAACTCAATCCAACACATAATATCCTCGTTTGGATAAAATCTTGGAGCACTCTAGTGACTTTGCATTAACACGAGTTTCCTCTTTTGGATCTTTATCCCCACTAATTGTAATCATTTCTCCAGCCTCATGGTTATCACCCCACTTTTCAAGGAAACCACTTCATTTTGAGTTGACATTTCCAAGTTGCATGGGTGACTTAACTCACACTTGATTTTACTAGTCGAGGGTGGCCAAGTTCACTTGCCACCTCTAGCTTATTAAAACACCTTTTCTTGCTTAAAACACATTTTTGTCATTTTTTTGTAGAGGGAGGAGGTTAGGATTTCCATACCCGAGCCTACCTATGGATCAAACTGCTATAGAGGTTTGCATGTTGGAGCTGGACCATATATCATTATGATCAAGGGAGTTGACCTCTTTGGCTTATTTCCTGTGCATGTCTTCATTTTTTATGCTACCTTGACTATTTCTTTTCTTATGTCTTTGCAAGTTCCTCTTCTGATATCCAAGATGTTGCTGCTAGTGGAAATCCTCCCTGAGAATGAGGTGTCTCTTCATAGCTACAAACATAGTTTCACCCTCCCTTCTGGTGGTGAAAAAAAAGTAATATTAGTGATTTTTATGTGGCTACACAGGCCGCTACAACAAGATTTTCTTCATGTAGTAGTCTTTTGTTGTCCCCTTGAAGTAGTCAATATACATGAGGGAGATGATGATAAGATATGAGGATAGGGTTAGAGTCATGGAGGAGTAGTTTAGATGCTATAGAGATAGAAAATAGTAGCTTTTGTGTTTTTTCTTAAGGTAGGACATAGTGAAGAATTTGAGCAAATGTTTGGTGAAATGAGTGGATGGGTGATGGATACATGATGGACAAGTAATAGAAGGACCTTCTTTATCATTTATTAGAGTTAAGGTGGTATTTTGGATTGTTTTCCTCCTTAAATTTTCCTCCTTTAGTTCCACGGGCTCCTCCAGTAGCATTACATGACTTTCCTGTAGCAATACAGGTCCTTCATGTAGAATCACGGAGAGGAGGTGAAATTTGGATTTCTTGATGATGGGATAGTGGAGAGACATAGCAATATGAATGAAGAGGATGTCTATGAAGCGTATGGATGGAGGAATGGATGATAACTTGTAGGTATTGGTCTGTAGCCATGAAATCTTCCACTCTATACAATTTTGCAAAACAAAAGAAAGGTTAGTGAATATAATATAATCTTTTGTTGACGGTGCTAGACCCGCACCCATTCGGGGGATCTCCCTAATATGAAGTCACAACTAGACCTCACATTGTTTGGTTTAGGAGTCCCATTAGATACGATGGGCAAGTTTCCATTATCTTAAAGATATGCCTTACTTCTTGCTTGTCAGCACATGAGAGTGGTTTACTTTGTCTTCAAACAGAGAGGTTCATGTGCTTGGTGAGTGCTTAGTGTCACTTGTGTCAAGGTTCCTTCATTGTAGAGGGAGAGGGTGAGAGTGAGTCTCAAGTCGAAAGGGAATAGTCCCAATTATGTTAGAGACACACAACACAACAGGACATGTCCAGCTTCCGGTAGAGTAGTTCAAGGGGATGCGGTAGCCACAAACACGAAGTGAATATATAGCACATACAACACCCAATGGAATAGTCCACACAAGTGAGACATTGATTATAACACTTTTACGAGAATTAATCTCTCCAGTGTCCAACGGAATAGTCCATACAAGTGAGACAATGTTAACAACTGATACAACACATGATTTCTAACAGCATATGTACTAGAACAACCGAAATAGTTCAATCGTCTTAATACAAGTTAAAGCAACATGCATTACAAGCTTCCAAATAATAGTCTTCAAAAAAAATAGAATACATGTGTGAAAACGTGCTGACCTATTAACAGGCTTCTGAACTAAGCAAAAGTTCCAAGACACGTTCGTACACCATTACATCACTAACCTCAATAATGAAGCATTTGAGCCACTACTCGCTCCTCAAAGAAAAGACTACAAACTCTCAAGGCTATGTGGGAGGAGCCAAGGTGAAAAATCCTTTGTATCTACAAATGAGGGGTATATATAGCCAACAGTGAACTTGACCCTTGTGACTCTTTGACTTCCCTCATGACTACTTGAATTACATGACTCTTCAACCGACATGACTCTTCACCTTTGTATGTGGGTCTCTTGGACTTGCACGTTACATTATATTGATTATAGTAGTATAGCCCACAGTGGTGATGTGGACGAGCTGACTCATGACATGACTCGACATGACAGTGCTGGTATGTTCATGTTGATGGTGGTGTCCATGTCGAGCTACAATGTTGTTAAGTGATGAGTGTGCTCTTAGTGTATCATAGCTTCACCTCTGCATCACAAGGTGTATAGATTCATTGATGGTCTTGGTGCTCGCTTGATGGAGCATGTGCATATGTCCCCTTCACTAGGACTTGGCATGCTTCATGTTTTCATCCATTTGCAAACAAGTCTCCTAGCATGTGCTCCTTGTTCATCATGTTCGATGTTGTGCCATGTATTATCCATGTACTTATGTCTGCAATCACTCATCATGAGATGACATCAAATCCAAAAATATCCTAGTCGACCATGATGCATTATCTTTCGTTTTTGGGTACAGGTGACCAGGAGAAAGGTCAAGGCTTTGAAATTGCACAGAGCACATTTCAGTCCAGGATCCCGGGCTCCGGGGTACGGTCAAGGAAAATTGTGCAGAGGTCACTGGGAGGCTGGGATGAGCAATCTGGAACAAAAGTGACATTCTACTAGATTTGGCTTAGTTGGGAGGGAGAACTGTGCAATTGTTTCAGGGAGGAAGTGCGGGTAGTAGGGAGGACACTGGCAATGAAAACTGTGCAGATTCTCAAGGGAGGCTAGGAGCGAGCTATAGAATCTTGCTGGGAAAAACTGTGAAGAACTAGGAGGCAGGCTTGCAAGGCATTTATGCACAATTTTTGCATTGAGTGGGTTGTCAGGCAGCTGAAGGACAGTCCAAGAAAACAGCACACTTTCCAGGAGGAGCAGCAGGCCTACTGATAGGGGGACTAGCTGACACGACTTCATAATTTTCAGAGGCAGTGCAGTGACAGGCAATGAGTGCCTATCCCTCATGTCTACGCAATTTCTTCAGGTAGCAGAGGTGGGCATGCTGACAAATTCTGCACAATTTTTTGGAGGAGTGAAGTCTGGGGTCACTACCTGGTCAAACTCTCTGGTTGACCAGCAGGAGGCTTGATAGATTGGACTGCGGGTAGTGCAGATTGAGATGGATCCTTATGCAACTTCTACATTATTCTGGGTGACAATTAGCTAGGTTGATTTTATGATTGCGCAGTGCAGGCTCCTGGGAGACAGCCTCAAGCTCTACTCAATTCTAGGGAGTAGTATATGATCACTGAGGGTTGAGACTACGAAGTGAAACTCAATTGAGGTTTATTTGGTGGAGGGTGTTCTGGTCAAAAGATCTTTGGAAAAATTACTAAGTATGTGAGCGAGTGAACTCATGCATGCATGACCTTGGGAACACACACTCAACATGACTCGAGGATAAGACACCTCGAACCAACAAGACAACATAGGCTCAGTGTGACTGACCAACGGGTGTGTACAACAACTGCAACATTTGTGATAGATCGTTGAATGACTGTGATGACACTTGCATGACATTGCATGCAACTTCATGTGTGAGTGTGATAGATGCTTACATATCGAATATAACTTGTACACACAAAGACGAACCTTGAACATAGCCAGAACATGAATGCAAGCATGATATTGCGACTAGCATGCTAAAAGATGTCTGGTGAAGGGTCAAGTGAGGAGGGTACAAATAATTGAGACGAGCTCATGCGATGAGCCCGAGTGTTTGAAAAAATCAAGGAAAAATCAAGGAAGGCTTTGAAATTGGATGTATGCCAAGATTTTGGAGGGTGTTGAAGTCGCTACAACACTTGGTGACACACTGGTTGAATACTAGCTTCTCTGTTTCGGTCCATTGACAACATAGGACCTTGGTCTATCAAGGAGTATTGAATTGTTGTGTGAGTTACTTTAGATTCCCCACTTACCCCATGGATAGACATGGTTCACCTTTTTCCAACTCAGTCAAACACAACAACAAGTTTTAGCTTGATCATAGTATTTCGAAATCCGGAAGGGTAGTTTCACTCACGAGCTTAAAATTTTCAGAGTATAAGTTTTCATTTATGGTGTTTCTCTGCTACCAGTAGGCCTAGACAGTACCCAATAGAGTCGCGTAGGAACACATGCATTTCTCCACCGTTAGTGAACCTGGTCAGTACCCCTGTGGAGTTGCATGCTTCACTTCTTTGCGCGAGAATACTTTCTCTTCTTTTGCCTTTCTATTTTCAAAAGAGGATTATGCATAAGCACTTATTTCTTTTTTCGGGTGGAAGAGGGACCTTGACTTATTGAGAGCATAAGAGGTTGTTCCTTCAAAGAAGTATGTAAGACCTCTGATATAGGTTTTCTTGTTTAAATTTCCCCTTCTCCATTTCTACTAGTTGGATGAGCTTGAACACATAGAGCATAAGGCTAATTACAGGCATGGGGTTTCCCAGTGTGGACATAGGTTCATGGTTGGACTAGAGCTTCTCTTGCAGGTAGCTCATATTTTCCATCAAGAATTCATCGGCCGAAGGTTATAACCAAGCATAGAGAAGGCGAAAAAAAGACTGGCCAAGTGCTGTAGTGTCACAAGACTATTTGGATCTTAGCCACATACTCATTCAAAAGTCAGAACTTATAGACGACAACACTTATTGAAAAACCCAAAAATAGCATGATACTAAGCAAAGAAAACAAAATAGAATAAAAATAGTAAAGAAAAGCGAAAGGAAATCAAGCAGAAAACAAACTATGTACATAGCACGGGGTATAACCCCGACTTACTGAAAGTAGTGCTTTAAGTCTTGGCCTTTGATAGTAAGGTTGTCAATCCTCCCGTCAAGTGATTGAAAACAAGTGTGTGGGCCAAAATTCTCTAGAAATAGTTCCAAAATGTCAATCTCTGCTACGAGAACCTGGTTGTATCGTGAAAGAACATTAAGCAAAGACAATATTCCTGCTTCAGATACTACGTGTAACATAGGTTCCATTGGCGGCATGAGGTAGTTGTTTTTGTCCGAGGCACAGTTCAAGTTTTGGAAATAAATTCATAAGAAGATCTCCTTGGATTTCTTACATGCATGAACTAAATTACAAACCCGTGTAAATCGACGAACTCTGTAAGTGATCCGAGCACCCAACAACCTAGTTAGTTCTTTCTGTATAAGGGGTCCAAGTGACAAATGTACTTTCCTCAGTTTCTACTACAATGGCTTAACCCCTTTTCGATTGAAATCAAATGTTGGATTATTCACGTGCTGTATGTTTTTATATCATATGTCCACACAAACACATCCCAGTATTGTTTGAACAAGCGGCCAAAAATTTTCCGCTCTTGCGTTGTGTAACATGTATCGAGACTGACAAACATCGGATCATGCTTTGTTCCTAGGTTGATCTTTTCATACATCTTGGTGGAAATATGGTTTTTGTTGTTCCTTGACACTTGGAAGTGATTTTGCAAGTCATAAATATTTTCGAGAGATACCACACCATTGGGGATGAAGTTTCCTTTCTTGTCATCAGATACAACTTGCAGAGACTGCTCATGCTCATATTCGTCAATCGTTGTGTCATTGAAGACATCAGTGTTGGCCATGAATTGCAGCATCTGTTGATCATCATCAAAAACTTGCAGATTAGTTATGTTATTAGGGATAGAAAGCTTGTACAAAATTTCAACAATAAACCTATCCCTAAGCAATGACATCCTAGTAGCTGCGTTTTCTAAGGCATTGACAGCTGCATTATGCATTCTTAGCACATCAATGATATTGAAAGCTTGGAAGTTAGATATTAATCACCATACCTCTTGCTGATAGATTTCGAGATGAGGTAACAAACAGTGTGTGGTGCTACATACCAGTCATACCATGATTTTTGAATCACCTACGACTTTGAGCGCAACAACATTGAGGCTAATGGTTTTGTGCAAGCCCAATACAAGTGCTTTGTATTCAATAGTGTCGTTCGTGCACCCGAACTCCAAGTGGATTGAGATCAAATGTTTCCTATGCTTCAGGTATATCAAGACACACCCGGCTCCAAAGCCATCTTGTGTCTTTGAACCATCAAAATATATGGTCCACAACGCGTCTATACATGGACAACTTAACACACTAGTACTACTCCTGCTACTGCTATTGCTACTAGTGTTACAATGTATTGTAAAAGGTTCATTTCCATTAGTTTCACAAGGAAGGAGACCCAACTGCATGTCTACTGGGGTTGGAGCTAGCTGTGTGAGTTCACACCCTAATTGTGTTTCCAAGAGGCAGTCACCAAACATGAATTTTGCGAAAGCCAAATGCTCATTCTCACCATTGATGGGAGCGACATTATGTTTCATGTACCTCTCGGATAACACTTGAACCTGATTTCTTTTGCCTTGGTATGGAAGCACAAGTGTGACCATTCTATAGCAAAGTAGTCATTCAACTTGTTACATCAGTCTCTGCTAAGTAGTAAGCCATACACTTCTAGTATGTCCACAATGACAATGTTGATGCACTGGTGAACTCGGACGTCATGATATAGCCCAACGATCACGTCCCGAAGTTCACAAATGGAAGGTACACACGTTCAATCTAGTTGGATGATCTGCACAGATGTCTTGCTCCATTGCACATTGATATTCTTGGAAATGGAGAGTGGCATGACATTGGTTGATGCGCCAAAATCAACCAAACAGTTGTGAACATTGCAGTTAAAAATTTCAAATGAAAGCAAGAATGTAGGGAAAACAAAGTTTTCTTCTTCCATCCTCACTGTGTTGAGCATAGTTGTGAGTGAACTAGGAGATGTGCTTTCTCCCTTGCTAGTAGAGGTTTTTCTTACTACGGATGTTTTCCCTAGTGCATGCAACAAAATATCTCGTTGACCCTGGATATTAGCTAACTTGATGAAAGAGATGTTTGCACAAGTTTTCTTTATATCTTCCATAATATTGTAATCAAGAGAATTTAAACTCACTAAGATGTCCGGTGTTACCTCATGTTTGTACTATCCAACAGAGTGTTTTGGAGTTTAGTGCTCATGGACATACTCTTGCTTGCAATTTTCTTCTGAGGCATGCTTTATGCTTTCTTCTTTTCGATGGCTGATGGATCATCCTTCCTCAATAGTTCAAGCCTTCTATTCATCTTCCCAAGAGTGTGTGGGGGGCGGGCGGGGGCGGGGCTTAACTTCTGAGATGGTATCGACCACTTTTCTCTAGGTGTTGCTTCTCAGTGTTCATTTTCTATGTTGCTTGATCAGCTGCCCAGTGCTGGGTGCCTGATCATATGCAACATCTTCCTCATCATCTTTATCTGTCAACTAAAACTGCTCATTATTTACTGTGTTTGGCATACGGTTTCATACCGAGTCCAAAACTCATTTCCATTATGGAAAAGTCCCTTCCGAGTGACAGTCTTCATGGACTGAGAAAAAATCTTCATTCACACACAATTCTATTTGGAACACTGAGTTGGAGCTCTGCATAGTTTTATCCTTGAAGTAGTTTTTTCCTAATGAAATGCTATGCTTCTATTGTCTACAAGGTTGGTTGCTCACAGATCTGTCGATAATTTGTTGTTTTAACTCAGACACCTCTATTCCCAAGTTCTTGACAAGACGAGTAAGGATTTCAATGCCACTTGCTTCCCTATCTTTACACTTGTTCTCCATAGCCCGGGGTTTCGTTATCACATCTTTGGAGTCCTTTTCTGGTTCATCATCCTTGATTACTCCAATCGCGTGCAACTCCTTTTCCACCACGATTACCTCTTCGTAGTTCTCAAGTAAGGTTGGTTTCATAGCTCGCTTGACGAACTACTCAATACCGATTGGAAGTGTAGACATATAATAGTTGACAGTGATGGAGTCATGAGGTTTTGTGTCTATTGTAAACTTGTTCAAGAGGCATAAAAACCTCTTATTAAAATCTTTAACTTTTTATTTCGAATCCATCTTCAAACTATCCAACTCTTTGAGCAACATGGTAGGGGTCTTTTCATCAGCAAATTTTTCCAAAAACATTCCTTTGAATAGACCCCAGTTCTAGATGGAGTTGACAAGAAAGTTGTGATACCATACCATTGCTCAGGCATCCAAGGTACATGGAAACAATCTACATGCAACATCTCCATACCATACCTTGCGTGTTTGTAGTTGTCGGTATAATTCTTCCAATTGGTCTTCAACCTTTACTACTTTGTCAGTGTCATACTTTTTTAGGGTCATACTTTGTCAACATCCTCTCTAAATGCTTTGGCATCCTTTGCAAAGCACTCAGGATAGCCAATGGTCCCTAAGTCATCCATTCTATGTTTTGGTCAGACATGTCTTCTTCTTCTTCATCTTCCTCCTCTTCTTCAGAATTTGATGGTTTCGACTCTGAGTCTATTTATGCGCCTCCGCCTCCACCTCCTATGATGCCTTCCCCTCTGCCTCCTATATTGGAGTCTAAGCCCAAGATCACGAGGGTGTCCTATTCACCTTGTTGGAAAACTAGAGGTTCCTCTTCGTTCTCAACAGCTTCTGCCAAACCTTCGAGCGTGGCTAGAACTACTTCTTCCATTGATGAGACAACAACTCATGCAGGAGTGGTCTTTGGCTTCTTTGATGCATATGAAAGATATTATATTCCTCATATCAGTCCAACTACTTTGGAAAACTAACGGGTGATGGGACAGACAGAGCGAAGGTTGTTGTAACAAGTTTATGAGAATGGATATGTCGAGTGTCTGACGGAATAATCCACATGGGCAATACAATGTTAACAACTGATACAACGCATGGATTCCAATAGAATATGTACTAGACCAACCGAAATAGTTCAACCGTCTTAATACAGGTTAAAGCAACATGCACTACAAGTATCCAAAGAATAGTCTTATAAATGAATACAATACATGTTTGAAAATGTGTTGGCCTATTAACAGGCTTCTGAATTAAGTGAAAGTTGCAAGACACATCCATACACCATTACATCACTAACATCAATAGCGGGGCATTGGAGCCACTGCTCGCTCCTCAAAGAAAAGACTACAAACTCTCAAGGCTATATGGGAGGAGCCAAGGTGAAAATTCCTTTCTATGTACAAATGAGGGGTATACATAGTCAAGGTTGAACATGAACCTTGTGACTATTCAACTTCTCTCATGGCTATATGAATTACATGACTCTTCAACTTTGTATGTGGTTCCCTTGAACTTCTACATTAGATTATATTGATTACAATAGTATAGCCCATAGTTGTGATGTGGCTGAGATGACTCATGACATCACTCGATGTGACAATGCCAGTATGTTCATGTTGATGGTGGTGTCCATGTTGAGCTACAATGCTTCACCTCCGCATTGCAAGGTGTGCAGAGACATTCATGGTCTTGGTGTTTGCTTGATGTAGCACATGCATATGTCCCCTTCACTGGTACTTGGCATGCTTCATGGTTTCATCAATTTGTGAACAAGTCTCCTAGCAAGTGTTCCTTGTTCATCCCACTCGTTGTCATGCCATGTCACATCCATGTACTCGTATCTCTAATCACTCATGATGAGATTACATCAAGTCCATAAATCTCCTAGTCTACCATGATGCATCATCTTTTGTTTTCGGGTACAGGTGATCGGGAGAAAGGTCAAGGCTCTAAAACTGAGCAGAGGACATTTCAGGAAGGGATGCAAGGCTACAAGGGACTGTTAGGGAAAATTGCACAGAGGTCACTGGGAGGTTGAGATGAATAGTCTAGAACAACAGTGACATTTTGCGTGATCTAGCTCATCTGGGAGGCAGAGCTGCGTACTTTTTTCAGGGAGGTAGTGTGGGCAACAAGGAGGACACTCGCAATGAAAACTACACATATTCTCAGGGAAGGCTAGGAGCGAGTTGTGGGAGATTTCTCGTCAAAACTGCGCAAAAATGGGAGGCAAGCTTGCAGGGCATGTCTGCATAGTTTCCGAGTTGAGCAAGGTGTTGGGAAGCTGAAGGACAGTCCAAGAAAACTGTACAGTTTCTAGGAGAAGCAACAGGTCGGCTAAAAAGGGGACTGGCTAACAGAATTGCGCAATTTTCAGAGACAATGAAGTGACAAGAATCCGTTGCTTGTCCCTCATGTCTGCGCAATTTCTTTAGTCAGCAGAGGCAGGCATGCTGACAACTTCTACACAATTTTTTGGAGGATTTAAGCCCTCGATCTCTGCCCAGTCAAACTCTCTAGTTGACCAGAAGGAGGCTTGATAGATTGGCTTGCGGGAAAAAATTTTGAAGGGTGTTACAGCTGCTACAACAACTTCTTCCTTGTTCTCTTTTTCTTTTCTCCTTTTTTTATTTTTTTTTATTTTCTCTTTTTCATGAGACACATAGGCTGCCTTAGAGGAGGTTTTCAACCTACATACCTACACTAGATGCATCAAGGGACGTTTTCAGCCAGGGATCTTTATTTTAAAAAAAAATTCTCCTAGGCTGCCTTAGAGAGGTTTTCAACCCTTGATATGGCCTTATAGATGTCTCATAGAGGTTTTCAACTAGGCCTTTTATTTTTTATTTTTTCAATTTTCTAGGAATTTTGTGGACTGTAAGCTATGAAAATCACAATAAAATTTAATTCTTTGTTGACTGAACTGGTAAAGTCCTTGTTTTACATAGGTCTTCTATATAACTTCAACATATAACCATTTACAAGTAAGGTAATGCCTTCATCATCAATGGTTATGACCTGGACATATCCATTTTCATGAAACTTTTCCATTAGGTATGGACCCAACCATCTTGTCATTAGCTTCCCTTTAAAATATTTGAACCTAGAATTACATAACACGCCCCAATCCCCTTCTTGAAAATTCTTTTCCTTGATTTTATTTTCATGCCAGGACTTCCTTTGCAGCTATATGACTTCATTGTGTAAGAGAGATTGCATTCTAAACTCATCTAATATATTCCGTTAGGGCAACCTTTCTTGTTGTTCTGTGGTGATATATAAGTCCAACTGAGCTTCCATTATCAAAGTGTTATATTCAAACTCAATAGAAAAAATAACTTTCTTCCCATAAACCAAATCATATCAATTGAATCCAATGGTGGTTTTCCCAGTGGTATTGTAGGCAAAATTGACCTCTACTAATCTATATGCCCAATATTTCGTACTATTACTAACAACCTTAGTGAGGATGATCTCCAATGCTCTATTTTTTACCACTACTTTCCAATTTTCTTGAGGATGATAGGAAATGGATTTCCTGTGCTTGATATGGTTCTACCTCATGAGATCTTCAATCAAATTGGATGTGAATTGTGCTCCTTGATCAATGACTACCTCCCTTGGATACCAAAACTTGTAGAAGATCTTTCCTCATAGAAAAATTTCCACTTTCTTCTTATTTGTTTCTTTTATTGTGTTTGTATCATCCCACATTTTCAAGTAATGAGTGCACACAATGATGTACTTTTTCTTTCCTAATAGTGGATCAATTGGCCCAATAAAATCGATGCCCCACTTGTAAAATGGATCCAAGGCCACTTTAGGTTGTAGGGTCATTTCATCATTGGGTGTGGGTTTTCCCATCCTTTGACACTCATCACATCTAGTGGTATATCTCCTCACATCTTGATGTAAAGTGGGCCAATAGTAACCAATCTGTAAAACTTTATTCTATCTTTTTTGCAGCAAAATGACCTCCATAATGACCATAATGACATGTTGAGGGGATGCCAAAGAACTCCTCTTCTCTTACACATCTCCTCAATATTTTATATGGTCCCAATCTAAAAATATCTCCCCCAATCCAAGTGAAAGGAGAGCTTTTCCTTACAATCTTTCTTTTCTCCCTGGTTGATAGATTAGGAGGGAAGCTCCCATCAACCAAGTAGTTTTGTATGTCAACAAACCAAGGAGAAAGCACTCAGATGGAAAAGAGGTGCTCATATGGCAGTTTATCATCCACCATGGAATTAACATTAGGCTTTTTCATCAAATATTTAATGGATGCATGATCAATATGAAAAAAAATTAGTACCCAGTGATATATTGCCTAAAGTTGTTTAAAGAAAGTACTAAAACTAAGAGCTCTTTTTCAGTGACAGTGTAATTCAGCTAAGCTTTAGACAAATTCTTACTAATGAACTAAATAGAATAAGGAAACTTATCCTCTACTTGTCCCAAACTTCCTGCCCAGAAAGAAAAATCTATATCCAATGCATCAATATGGATATGGAAAGGCAATGCCCAATTGGGACTTCTTAGGATGGGTGCAATTGTCAACATTTCTTTCAACACTTCATGGGTGTCTTGATAATTTTTGGTCCAAAAAAATTTGAATCTTTGGCTACTAAACCAAATAAAGGTGAAGCCATTTTACTAAATTCTTGGATGAATCTCCTATAATACCTAGCTAGTCCCAAGAATCTTCTCACATCTCTTTTCTTCTAAGGGGTCGGGACCCTTTTAATGGTGAAAAATTTATTTTGGTCTACCTGTATCCCTTCCATAGATATGAAATGGCCAAGGACAGTCCCCTCATTCAACAAGAAGTCACATTTCTCAGGGCTTAAAGAGAGATTCATTTCAATTCATTTCTTCAAAAGTATAACACCCTCATCACAGATCTACCCAATTAATCGACCAACCGGGGTAAAAATGTGACGAGAGGCCACTATGATGGTATTAAACCTACTAAATCACCTTAAGGATGTGGAATCGACGAAAAAACACCACATAGACCTTCCACATCAGCAACAAAACTCCTAGGAGCCATCCCAACCATTCAAGTAACCAACCCCTAAGACCAATTGAAGTTTTAGTGCATCAAAACCCTAGGTACTCCCCTGATATGAAAAAGGGTGCATCTAGGAGGCTCCAAAAACTCCCACAAAAACGACAAGGGAGCTTCCATGGAATTTTTTACCCAGTGTTGTGCCTGCAATTTTAGTATTTGTACCACTTTTCAGGCCCAAAGCCCAATTCACTGCCCAAAACTCAATGACACCTTCATAAATTAATTTTCATAGCAGAACAAATATACATTTACAAAAATCAGCAAGGACTAGATTGGACCCCTACTAGCCATGACAGGAATTTCGTCAAACATAGCACAAATATGAAATGCACAGGTCTTAGCAGCAGAGCTAAGTATAGGGGTCTCATACTTATCTAAGATTCACTACGAGGCATTTTTTCCTTATCACATTGGCTGCACTATCATATATTAGTTCATAGGTTCATTTTTCATTCAATTACAAGTAGAAACATGATCAAATCCATACATCACCAATGTCATAATACATATTCATAACTAGCATAATGATAACAAACATACCAAGGAAACAACAACCATATAATCCACATATAAACAAATATAATACTCATGAATTAACAAGGATAAATAACCTCATATTAATGATGCAAAGTCCAACCAAGTTTGGGACTTCCACGAACCACCCAACCATAGATTGGCTGAACCAAATCATTCTTTTAGCTAATCACCCCTATGCCATATTCCAAGCATGAATGTGGGACTTAAAACTAAACTCAACTAGTACCTCACCCTCATCAATAAAACTAGGCCATAAGACAAACATGGATTCCATTAGATTTATCCATTTACACCATGAGGAATTTCCCTCTCTCCTAGTCCCTAGGCTTTATTGCAATCCACAATGGATCACTAGGCCCTAACCAATACTCCACCCTCTAGGCTTTACCATATATCCCTCCATTCACCAGTTAGGATTTCTAGGCCTAATTAAGGGAAATCACCTCTAGTATTTACCATATACCTCGCCATTAATCGGTTGAGGATTCCTAGGCCCACCAAGGCACACAATACCTAGATTTACCAAAACCCATAGTCCGGTTTAGGGGTCACTAGGCTAGTGAGTTTACCATAATCCAGAGTTTGGTTTAGGGATCACTAGGTCATGTGTTCTTTCTTTCTGATATCCACCTCACTCAATTTTGACTCCATCCGATAATCCAGCTCAACCAAAACATGAGAACCCCATCACACCATGGCTATCCAGAAATGGCAATGCTAGGATGAAAACATGACCACGCCAGGAAAAACCCATATCATGATAGCAAAGAATCACATGCAATACCATGCATGCCAAATCTAGCAAGGAAATCACACATGCAAATCGATACATGTAAAGAATCATGTTGCAATTTAGTAATCCTACTCTTCCTTATTTGTTCCTTCATTCCTCTTGCCTTCTTTTCCTTTCTTGATCCAATGCCAAAGTGCTCCAAGAAAAATCTAAGTGTCTAAGAGAGTGTGTGTGTGAGAGAGAGAGAGAGAGAATAATGAGAGAACTCCAAAATTGAACTGACAAAAGGTTACACTGACCAAGCCTGTACACTGATCCTCAGAAGCCTTTTTATTAATGAGGCCTTATTTTCTTAATTTTCCATTATTTTCCTTGATTTTTCTCCTCACATGCAACATGTGATCTTTCACCTTCCTTTTCTCCTAATTTCCATTATTTTCATAAATAAATGCCAATTAATGCCTCATTCCTTTCCAAATCCTTTTCCATTGCCTTTGCCAATTTCCTTAGCCATAATAACTTAAATGAACACCCACACTAAGATGCCTTACCCACCATTCAGCTTGTAATACGTGTCCCATGACCTTGGCATTATTTTTTCCTTTATTAAATTTTACATGGAATTTTGACGAGGGTTGTTACATAACCCCTCCCCCCACCTTAGGGGAACATAGTCCTTGGTGTTCAATTACACCTATAAACCAACAAACCTCTACAACCGAACATATTGCCCATTGGGATTTATAACTTAGCTCGTTGTAGTATTTGCAATGACCATTTCTAAAAGATGACAAACATACCAGTTATTGGAGCTTTATAGCACAACTCATTAAATTATTTACAATAAAAACCACATATACTTATACACATTTTCTCCAACCAACAAATAACCATACTATCTGTGGAGCTTTATAAATCCAGCTTGATACATTATTTACAATGACATACACATATGCACAGTTTACAAACCAACAAATAAAAGGATATGATGCCTACATCAGCAACAAGGGAATTCAGAGGCTTACACCTCCAACCCACAAAAGTAATGCCAGGATTCACTTTCTTCCCAGGAATTCCAGAATCCACTTCCAAAGTCAATGTTGCACACAATGTCCAATGCTATAATCTTGTGCCACTTGTCCTCTCAACAAAAAGTCATTGGTTCATTGTTCTAGGGTGCACTCCCAATCTACACCTGATTCCGTCTAGAAGTTCTAATGACCAAAATAAATTCATCCTTAGCCTTCCCTTCTCTGCTACATAGTCCCTTGGGAAATCTGATCACCCCTTTTGTGCATTCACTCACCGTCCATGTTCCCCAACATCCCCTATCTCGAGCGATCCATTCATTAGCAAGGCTTCCTTGCATCAGAAGGTCAAACAACCAAGGCATATACATGCCTCAAAACCATCATAATAGTCATAGCATGTTCATGGAAATCAATGGATACTATTGGGTACCATTGTCACATAATGGCACTACTCCTGAAGTGCTTTACTAGAATATTGCTACCTATTCTAATTCCTTTCATCGCTGCTACTAATTCTTGCAATCAATTTCAACCACACAACTTATGAATTTCCATGCTTATTGTGCCAAGCACATAACTTTCATTATATTTAAAATAAATTGAAATAAATTCACATCATACCTCATTGGTAGCTCATCAATAAGGTACACTTGCAATCCTGTTTACTTCCTGTCACAACAAGTCAAACTAGTTGTTCTATCAGAACATCATGTATAAACACATCACATCCAATTACCTCAAAACACAATCATCTTAAATCAAAATAATGAATCACATACGATCATCATAAACCATAATCATAGATCACATATAACCATCATAAATCAGAATTATAGATCACATATAAGCATCATCAATCAAAATCAAAGGTCATATGTATAATAAAATTGAAATAAAATATTAATACTTATCCTTCATCGGTCTTTACTTCTACCTCTATTCTTTATTTCGTACACATGTTGGATTGGTTGCCACAACGGAAAAACACCAAGTTCCTTCTCTTCAACCATGTACACATACACATAGTGTAAATCACACACATGTAACCACACATGACTTGCAACGTCATGCAATACATGCACCTACACTTGACATACAACACACACCTACACCTAGTGTACAACAGAACACAATACATACTCCTACATCCAATGTAAAACACAATACACATAGTACAAAACAACGAATACACATGTCATGATGCCACGACTACACAATGCATATACGTAGCACCACATGTACACAACACAACATGTACGGCATGCACACAATACCACATATACACCAGTACCACATGTACATCATGTACACAATACTACCTATACACATTACCACGTGCACAATATGTACACAATGCCACATGTACATCGCACCACCTATACAATGTGTTTACAATACCACATGTACATAACACCACATGCAAGACATGTACATGACATCACATGTACACAATACCACACGCATGACATGTACACAACATCACCTGAACACAACACCACATGTATGACATGTACACAACACCACATCTACAATCATGCACACAACACCATATGTACATAGTATCACATGTACAAGATGCACACAACATCATATGTACATAGTAATGTATATACAACATGTACATAGCACCATATGCTCACAACACTACATATCCATCATGCATACAGTAAAATATCTACATAGCACCGCATATCCAACATGCGCACAGTACGATATGTACACATCACCACATATTGAACATGTGCATAGCACCATCTATACCTAGCACTACATACGTAATATACACACAATACAATATATACAACAAACATACAACATCACATGTACACAATACTACATATACAACATTACACATCACCATAGGTATAATCACAAAATATACAACATGCACAACATATACACAATAATAGCACTACACATCCAAAACCATACTGCCTCTACCAAGCAACCTTGTTTCCAGTGTCTCTCTACCATCTATGCTTATCTTAGCATGTTTTGGATCACATTGTTTTCATTCCGCTGATGTATTCCTTAGTATAGCCTGTCCATAACATATACATAATATAATCACATAATATCGACACATAACCACATGATATTGACCTCGTAGGTTTTTCAGGACTATTCTTCCCATTTGATTCCTCATAAACCAGGAACCTTTTCATGTCATTCACCTGTGTAAGAAATCATTCCTCCAAAAAAATGATACTTAAAGACCCTGACACACAACAACATACATACATACATATATATACATATAAATATTAGCATTAAACAATCATGATCTTTTCAAACAATGGAATACATACATACATACATACATAACATATAAACATTAACATAAAATCAATCATGATCCATGATGACCCTATCAGTCATGGAATACATACGTACATACATGTATACATATATAGACATCAGCATAATCATGATCACAACATAATTACCAAATATCATAAGGTCAAGGTTAAGAGAAATGCCTTTATCTGTTCACAACATGCAGAACATTGAGAACAACAATTCCTAGCATAGCCAAGGAATCTGACACCTCAATTCCATTTACTTTACCTTTCCTATTACTTTTTCCATGACTTGTATACCATAGTTCATTTATCCGAATGAACCCATCCAACTCAATTAAATGTCATAGTATTTCCTTTATCTACCCTTGTACATGCACTGAGTTTCATCCAGGCCTTACATCACCTATTCAGTACTGCACAACTCTCCCTGAGCTCCACTAACTTTCCTCTTTTCCAAACCAATTCCTAAGACTCTCAAAACTTAAAAGTAAAGTACAAGAAACAAACGTGAAGCAAACCATGGAAACCGATAACAATAGGAGACAACAACCAAGATGGTATGGCCATATACTAGACATAAACAAAGCCGCAATTAAGCATAACGAATCACAAAAGACCAAAAGGACAAGACTACCAACAAACACCATGACTTAATCCCATGGTTCCCAAGGAAATCCCAACCTAAGACTTCTTCAAGATTTCATCACAACCTCTCTTACCATGCAACTCCCTGCATCACACTACCATAAACACATAACTGTGAGTGTATAAATAAATATAACAATATACTAGTTACCTTATCTTATTTTTCCAAGCACATTGTCTTGTAACCAAACACATCCATGCCATCTCTCAAGGGACTCCAATTCCTTGACAGATCTAGATATAACTAGTCACCACCCAAAAAAAACGGAAACCAGACACCACCCAAAGAGAAAGAAACTTTCTCTGATACCATTCTATGGTATCAGATAACACCCAAAGAGAACATAAACTAGACAACTCCTAGAGAGAACAAAATCCTCTCTGATACCACTCTATGGTATTAGATAATGCCCAAACAGAACATAAGCTAGACATTCCCCAAAGAGAATGGAATTAGCTTGGATACCACTTTATAACACCCTCATCCCAAATATACCTAAGTAATTGGCCAACTAGGGAAAAAATGTGATGAGAGGCTACTATGATGGGATTCAACCTCTTAAGTCACCTTAAGGAAGTGGAATTGACAAAAACACACCACACAGACCTTCCATATCAGGAAAAAAACTTCCAGGAGCCATCCCAACCACTCAGGTAATGATCCTCTAAGACCAAGTAAAGTTCTAGTGCATCAAATGCCTGAACGCTCCCTTAATATGGACAAGGGTGCATGTGGGGGGCTCTTGAAGCTCTCACAACAAGGGCACAAGAGCTTTTGGGGACTTTTTTTTCCCAGTGTTGTGCCTACGACTCCAAGATTTGTGCTACTTTTCAAGCCCAGAGCCTAGGTCACTGCCCAGAACTTAATGACACCTTTATAAATGAATTTTTATAGTGGAACAAAGATATATTTGTAGAAATATCAACAAGGAATAGAATGGACCTTAACAACAGATCGAAGCATAGCAGTCTCATACTTATCTAAGATTCTCTATGAGGCATTTTTTCCTTATCACATTAGCTACATTATCATCTATTAGGTCCATAGGTTCATTGTTCATTCAATTACAAGTAAAAACATGATGAGAACCATGCATCACCACTCTCATAATACATATTCATAACCACCATAAGAAAAATAGAAATAGTAAGGAAACAACCACCAAATAATCGACATATAAACAAGTATAATACTCATGAATAAACAAGGAGAATATCCTCATATTAGTGATGCGATGGTCAAACGGGTTTGGGACTTTAATGAACCACCCGACCATAGATTGGCTAAACGAAATATGTCTTTCAGCTAATCACCCTCGCACCATATTCCAAGCATGAATGTGGGACTTAAAACCAAACCCAATCAGTCCTTCCCAAGGCTACACCAACTCACCCTCGTCAATAGAACCAACCTTTACTGCAATCCATCCCAGATCATTAGCACATAAAGCAAGCATGGATGCCACCATATTTCTCCACCTACACCGTGAGGAATTTCCCTGTCTCCTAGTCTTTAGGATTTACCAGAATCCACACTGGATCACTAGGCCCTAACCGATATTCCATCCTATAGTATTTATCATATATCCCGCCATTCACTGGCAAGGATTATGAGGCCTAGTCAAGGGAAACCAGCTCTATGATTTACCTTATCCCACCATTAATTGGTCGAGGACTCCTAGGCTCATCGAGGCACACAATACTTGGCTTTATCGCAACCCATAGTTTGGTTTACGGGTCACTAGGCTAGTGGCTTTACCACAATCCATTGTCTAGTTCAAGGATTACTAGGCCATTTGTTCTTTCTTTCGGAGATCCACCTCACTCAAATTTTAATCCATCCGGTAATCTAGCTCAACTAAAACATGAGAACCCCAAAACACCATGGCTATCTGGAAAATAGCAAGGCTAGGATGAAACCACTGTCACACCTAGAAAAACCTATTCCATAACAACAAGAACCACATGTAATACCGTGCATGCCAAATATACCAAGGAAATCACATGAAAATCGATACCTACAAATAACCCTACTATAGCTACTTGATATTGCTCTTCCTTTCTTGTTCCTTATGTCCTCTCTCCTTCTTTTCCTTTCCTGATCCAATGCCAAAGTGCTCCAAGAAAAATCTAAGTATCTAAGAGTGAGAGAGAAAGAGAGAGAGAGAGAGAGAATAATGAGAGAGCTCCAAAGCTAAGCTAACAAAAGGCTACACTAACCAATCCTGGCCACTGATCCTCAGAATCCTTTTTATTAACGAGGCCTCTATTTTCTTCATTTTCCATTATTTTCCTTCATTTTCCTCCTCACATGAAACCTGCAACCTTTCACATTCCTTTTCTCCTAATTTCCGTTATTTTCATAAAAAAATGCTAATTAATGCCTCATGCCTTTCCAAATCCTTTTCCATTTCCTTTGCCAATTTCCTTAGCCATAATAACCAAAATTAACACACAAACTAGGATGTCTTTCGCACCATTTAGCTTGGAATATGTGTCCCATAACCTCAGTATTATTTTTTTTTATTAACTTTTACATGGAATTTTGGCCAAGGTTGTTACAAAAACCTTGCACAGATTGGAGAGAGCTTTATGGAAGTCACATCCATAAGGAGTGAAATCATCCATGCATATTTAAACAAATCCATGAACCAATTAAGAAAAAATGCTCAAAACTTCCTTCTGGAAGGTAGTTGGGGCATTGCACAAACCAAATGGAAGAAAAATATAAGAAAAGGTACCCCAAGGACATGTGAATGTGGTCTTATCTGGGTCTTTAGGGCTGATCTATATTTTATTGTAACTACTAAATCCATCTAGGGAGGAGACAAATTTCATCCTTGCAAGGCCATCTAGGACCTATTGAATGAAGGGAAAGGTAAAATGAACCTTCTTTGTAGCCTTGTTGAGTTCTTGGTAATCCACACAGATTCTCCACTTCCCATATTCTTAGGAACTAACAGAAGAGGTGACACCCACCCACTATCTGAAATGGGGTATATGAACCCTGCATCCAATATTTTTTGTAGTTCTTCTTTCACAATGTCCTTAAGGTTTGGGTTCATCCTCCTTTAGGGTTGGCACACAAGCTTGCATCCATCCTTGATGTAAATATGGTGAGTACAAATAGAGGGATGCACATCCTTCATTTCATTATAGTCCCAAGAAAAAGCATCCAGGTGCTACCTCAACACTTTGCGCAATTGTTCTTCCTATTTGGAAGAGAGAGAAGGGTTGATATTTAAGGTTCTCGATGGGCCAAAATCTACAATATTGACATGGTCTGAACTTGAGTCAATACGGCATAATTCTGCCCAATGATTACTCCCAAATTATTTCATCAAATCATCAATTGGTATGGGAGTGGGAGGTTGATTCTGAAGGATATGGTCAATGAGATCATCTTCATCATGTTGCTCCCCTCTTGTAATAATGTCTAGAGTGTAGATTGGGAGGGGGGTGGTGTGATGCAATTTATCTTCTTCCTCCTCTTCTAACCATAAGGGTAATTCATGCTCAATAGAAGGCTAAGCAGGAGGATACAATACCAACTGGTTAGACAAATTTCCATTCTTAATGGTCATGATCCCATCCCTATAACTAATGTAAGCATCAACAGTGGCTAAACATGGCCTTCCCAAGATGAGAGGATAGCCACTAAACTCAGTTTTGGGCTGGATAACCAGGAAATGAGTAGGATACTCCCAAGAGTCAATGGAGACCATAACATCTTCGACAACTCCCCTAGGACTTACTATGGATCTGTCTGCAAGTTGCAACATTTTGGTGGTCTTTCACAAATCCCCTTGGAAGTTTAGCTTTAGCATGGTTTCCTTAGTTATCACATTGATTGCAACCCCAAGATCAATTAGGCTGTTAGGGACTATACGGCCATCAATGCTCACATCTACTATAGGGCTTCTAGGGTCTAGATATTTCAGGAATATCACCCTCCCAGGCATCAAATCAGATAATTGCCCAACAACATTTATGGTGGGGGTGTCTCTTTTTCTTCTCCTAGGATTTTTAAGACATTTCTCTTTGATGAGACTATTATAGATTTGAAGATATTTAATAGCTTGGATAAGGGATATTTTAACACACAAATTATTCAATTCTCCCTGAAGTCCAGCCTCTTCTTGAGTGTGTTGGCTAGGGTGGATTAACCTCTCAAGAAAATGAGGTGGATTGAGTTGAGGAACAATCTCTTCCTTATCCTCTTCAAGATCTTCAAGTTGACAAGGTGGGTGGTTATTCAGAAGCAGTCTCTCAGACCAAAGGTTGATTGGTTGGATTTCCACAGAATAGACAGGATAAGATGTCTCTCCACTATAGACCTATTGTGCTTGCTTCTTTTTTGGGTTCAGATTTGGTTGAACAGGAATTTGAGATTACTTAGGTATAGTAGGATGAGTGAGTTGTGGTTGAGGTTGGAGTGGAGGTAGTAAAGGAGATTGATTAACCTGAGGCATCGACCCTTGTGATGGGATGCCCCATTGAGAAGATCGGGGTGGATATGGCTGAAAAGGATGGTTGATAGGTTAAGGAGGATATGGAAGAGCATAAGTCCAAGAAGTAGTGTGGACTAGGATGGATGAGTGGAAGAGTACCAATGTTGCAAGGATTCATTTTGATTTGGACTATAATAAGAGTAGTGTACACCTTGCATGCCATGTTGATATGGCCGAGGTCCTTGAGGTCTTCTTTGATTGATGAAAATAAGTCTGTCTAACCCTCCTTATACCCCTTGATATACAACTTTTAGTCCTAGAAAAGAATGGAATTTGTCTATTGCATGATATTCTTCACAAACTAGGCATACCTTTATAACATTCAATGGGAACTCATTCCTAGGATGTCTGTTGGTGCATCCAGAGCATAAAATAGCTAGTTCCATTTTTTCTTCCTCATTATTTCTTTTGATTTCCATGGTATCCATTTCCAGTGCAAAGGTATGAAACATTTCACTCTTGAAATCCTCCAATATGTTACCTATATCATTCTTAATGGATGTTATGATGGTAGAGGAACTCACCAAGCCTTAACTAGCCCTACCCTTCTTCCTGGAAGCCCTAGAGTGATTCTTGAACACAGTTTTAATGTCATCATAGGATAATTGATAGATATCTCCTCCAAAAAAAATGTTGAACGTTTCCAACATATCTTCCCTGATCCCAAAGACAAGAACTAGTTTGAGTGATTCATGATCAAGGGTGCAATTGGCCCTCCTATAATTGAGTTGAAATCTCTCCTTATAGTCTTCTATGGATTCATCAGGTCCAATAGTCATCCTAAATATTTCTTTCTTAGTTTATTTGGACCTACAGTAGTCCCTATAGTTGCTATTGAAGGCCTATTGCATTTGAGTCCATGTAGTGGTTCTACCCCTAGGCATACCCATAAACTAGCGCAAGGCTGCATATTTAAGGGTAGAGAGGAATAAATTTAGCTTTTTCTCATCAAAGGCATAGTCATAGGTCCTACAGACAATAAAAAATTCAAACATGAAGGTATTAGGAACCTCAAAGGTTAAATCATGGAAGTGTGGAAGGGAAGTAGGGCTTATGTTCTTCATTTTTTCCTCTCCATTGATCTCTCTGATAGGGTTAACTTCATTGTCCCTATTTTCAACTATGGTTTGGGTAAGTGAAGTGGGTTGTTCTTCTTCCCCAAAAGGTTCTTCAAAAATTTTAGGTTACTCATCTAGAGGGTCTTCTAACTCCCCTCTAGTTGGAGAGGGAAGCTCACAACCACCAAAGAACATTGAAGGTTTATTGTTTGAGGGTGTGGGGGTTTTGGTAATAATTTTCCCTGATTATCCCTACTCCTACGAGGCATGAAAGGCCTTTTTTTTAATTTTTCAAAAATTGTATGCAAAATAGAAAAGAATGCTCAAGTAGAAACAATATCTACTTAGACACCTCCCTGACAATGACACCAAAAAGTGGTGAGCCCTGGTATTGCACCAAGAATGTTGCAACTCCCAAGGGCTCCTCACCTCAAATTATCAACTTGGGGATTGCACAAACTTCGGGATGAAAATGCTCTATGCACAACAAATAAGATTCCACTCATGCCACCCCTAGTTATGAAATTATATCAAAAGTTCTCAAAGACCCTTCCTCCTACTGAATTAGAATGAAAGCTTGTTGATAAAGGTAAATTGGAAATTTCTTTTACCTATAAAAATTGAAATTCCATTGACTCAACTTGTAAATGCTAACTAATCAATTCATGAAAGGACAAATGCTAATCTACTTGTAGAAAGAAAGCTAAACCATCTTGCAGAATTCATCAATTTACCACATCTACTTGCAGAAAGGAAGCTAATTTATCTTGCATAATTCATCAAACTACCAATATGAATTCTGTGGACCATCTACCTAGTTCACACTTGCTTATAAATCAGTAACCTACTTTCATGATAAATAAATTAACTCTACTATGTTTTTGCAGTGAAGCAAAGGAAGGGTTGGAGTGGCCTAGTAGCTTTTCCTGCTCATAAAATCATAGTTGGGGGTCATTATGCATGTAGACTAAGTCAAAGTTGTAGTGGGGACCAAAACTAATGAAGAAAAATACTACTACAGTTTTTCTATAGGTGACTGCTACAGGAGGCCTGTAATGCTACATGACAAAATCCAAGTGATTTTTCAAGGTGATAATGTTTCCTTGAGAGTATGGAGAGGTGGATGGAAGTTGAAGCAAATGGAGGGAGGCTTGTTTGAGACCCTAGCCAATATCAGGACCTCTCAAAGGCTTGTCTTGCACTAGGATGAGTGATCTCAGTGTACTAGGCAGCATGATTTATAAAATAAGGTTTTTGGATAGAGTTTGGAAGTGGAAAGAGAAGATGAAGGAGATTAAGATGGAAGTCGTGAAGGTGCCCTTCCCTGCAGATCAACCAACCATGCAATCAATCACATACATGCACCCATTTATCATTGGCAAAATGAAATAACTTATGATGGAAAAGATGATTTGAATTTAAATAACATCTAATTTATGCAATACCACTAATCTAATCACTAATTTGACTTCTAAGGTACATAAAAAAATGTAAAACATGACAACTAATACTAATCTATTTCCAAGAAATCATAAACACAATCTTTTTTGACTGTCAGTGTGAATACTTCCACTCATTCTCCCACAAGAGAGGTGATGTAAAGGCTACAACCACAAGATTGTATAGATTAATCTCTACTCAAATGTAAGAAACTATGAACTTCTTAGAATCAAGAAGAAATATAAGTACAAGAGGAGACACCAAAGCCTCTAGGGTGGGCCCAAACCAAAGGGTCTCAAACCTTTGAAACTAACTCAGATGCAACTTAAAATCCAACTTCTAATTATAAAAAATTTTAGGTATAATACATATCATAAAAGTTTAAAATAACAAAGTCAAACTTGAAGCTCAATAGCTACACCTAGCTAAAAAAAACTTTGAATCCTAATGAGCTCTTCTTCCTGTTTATTTATACAAAATGGAAGCTGAAGAATCTCCCTTTAAAGTAGGAGTGGTTCCTTCCTTGATCTCAAAAATGGTGGATCTTGTCCCTCTTGATATTCACTTGGACTAGGAGTCACTCAGCTACCAATGAACTCGAACAAGTGAGAGAGGATATTATGATCCCAAGCCGAGCTTAGGGAGTTAAGGAGGTGGAAAAACTCCCTACATTCTCTCCTATTTGTCTTCATCAAGCCCCTGCATAGAAATAGCCAGAAAAATGCTTAATTTTCCTAAAATTAAACCACATTAGGCCACATACTGTGACAAACACCTTTTACTGCTCTTCATAAGCATAATATAATAAAAAATGTGAATTAATGTAAGAGAAGGATAGTTTTAAGGCTGGAGGATGGCATATCGATATTCAAAATGTACCTATTGATGGGACTCATCACAAAGGTTGATATTATTTTAATGAATGCATTAACCTAAGGGCAAGTTCGGATCCTTGATAAGATAGAAAATATTTTCGAGAGATGTTGAAATCTTAGAAAGCATCAGCAGGTCATTATCAACCCATGAATGCTCCAACTTATTTTCATTGGTGATGATTTATGATATAATATTATCTTCAGACCATCCAAGTTTTGAAGGTTCCCCATCATGAGCAGACTGCAAAAGCTTGAAGTTCTCATTGATAGAGATTTCATCACCAGTAAAAGACAAAGGAGTAACGAATTTATCTAAGTCTTTTTTATAATCTAGAGATTACATAAACTCACTTTACAATCTAGAGATTACACAAGCTCACTATTGTCACCAATTCCTAAATACCCCAAGTTTGATGTAGTATAGCATTCCCGACATTCTTTAGATGTATGGGATATTTCAGGTTGCACATTATTTTTAGGACTCAAAATGTTTTTATATTTTCTATTGTTACTAAACAATGACTAGCCCTCATTCTTTCCATTGCAAAAATCTTGTTTAAGCCTTTTAATGGGAGAATAGGATTTTTCGATTTAAATCAATTTCTGAAAACAAGTTCAAGATGAATTTTGGCCTCTGGAAGCAAGCTCTCCAAATCAATATTTTGAATGAGAGAAACCTTTACTTAGATTCCCATTCACCAACATGTAAAGCAAGGTAACAAAAAATAATTAAGGCAGGAACTTCAGCCATCCGTTCTCCAAAGTAAACAATTTGGACCAAGAGCAAAAAACAATATGCCTCGCTCTAATTGTAGCCTATTTCACGATGGGTCATGGATTGGAGAAGTTTCCATGGTCATTGAGTTCAACTAGAGAAGGAGTGGTGGGAGGGAGATATGGTATCTCTATGGTGCATGTATTTTTTGTGACTTGGTATTTCAATGATGGTTCTACTGGATCAACCAATCAAGAAACATAAATGTTATAAGGTCCTAGATCCGTAGGGTGCTGTGGATTCTCCCATTGTGGATGGATGACAACAACAAGTTCTGCTCTCAGAGGATGAGAAGGCACGAAAGAGAGGAAACAAATAATAAATTGGTCATCTCTACAGTTCTTATAGGAGGATTAAGTTCCGCCTCTCTCAGAAAGATTTACATCTTTTACTAGACCTCGAACAGGCCTATTAATCTATGATCAAATGTTCAAATGGTTGTCCAAGTGCTTAGCGTGTTGCTGGCAAGCTTATTCCTCAATATGCTTTATATTTTCCAACTTCCCTTGAAGTTGCTTGCAGAGTAACATTGTAGATTGGCAAGTGGAGCTCCTATATAGAAATGCAGGGGTAAAACAATGATGGAATAGCTTTTTACATAGCAAAGGCCTGCCCTTTTTGGGCTTGTAGATAATCTTGGGTGTTTTCTATGAGGTTTCTTCACAGAAATAAAACAACAAAGTCTATGTATAGAAATTATCAGGTACTTTAAGAGCCTCACATCACTTATAAATGAAGCACCACCCAAAGGTTGATATTCTTCCAAAGAATGCATTAACCTAAGGGCAAGGTCAGATCCTTGATAAATTATCAAATCTTTTCCAAAGCCTTTTGAAATCTTAGAAGGTGATGATTCTTGGTACCATAATATCTTTAGACCATCTAAGTTTTGAAGGTTCTCCATCATGAGAGGACTACAAAAGGTTGAAGTTCTCATTGATAGAGATTATGTCACAAGTAAAAGACAAAGGAGAAATATCCTTATCTAACTCTTTCTTATATTATAGAGATTTCACAGGCTCACTGTTGTCACCAGTTCCTAAATACCCGAAACCTGATGCAATATAAAATTCTTGACCTTCGATAGATGTAAGGGATATTTCTGGTTGCACATTATTTTTACGACTTTTTAGAGCTCCAGGAAACTCTCCTAGGTTGTAGCTCGGAGATGCCTAGTAACATATAAATTAAACTATTTTTACAGAATTTTATTGGAAGGGATGATGGTTTGTTTCAAGCCAGATAACCACTTCTACTTTTTTTTCACTTTAGACATTCATGAACACCCTCAGACTACAAGGCTTTAGACCACCAATGGTAAACAGTTTAGGAATTAGGTGAATATGGAGAATACTAACCACACCAGCATATACACACAACCATGTGATGACTTGCTGCAACCAGTAAAGAAACTTGTAGATCTAATCTATCAATGCAAAGACAAGATGACAGTTGTTTTGCATTAGACATAGAAGAAACCTGAGTGGCCTACTCACTAATACTTTCAATACAGAGATAAGATGATAGTTATATAGTATTAAACATGGAAGCAATCATGTATATAGTGCCACAGGCACAAGCTTAGAACATAGAAGAAATGGTGCTGAAAGTTACAGAGTGTCTACAGTCTCCAGAAGTTGAACCTTACATAAAATGCCAACCCTAGTTACATCTTTCTTCTAGCTATTTATATTCTATTATTACAATGGCTCTCAACCGTTTAGGGATGGAGGGGTCTTAATTGACTACCAACTACCATTAACTGTCTGATAGCGTCTCTGGACGAGGTTACTTTCTCTGTTATGAAACTCCATGAGTTCTGGTACTGTACTATCCTACAAGCGGTCAGATTGATCATGGCAGAGGGGCTCCATGACTGATAAATTTAGTTGCTGAGTCGTGCTGTTTCATTTTCTTCATTTGGCCATGCTCTCTGTTTAATTTGGGTGTCGGGGTTAGACTGGATATGGGGATGGAGTGCATGGGTAGATGAACGACGAGGATGGTTGTGGATGGTGGCCGTCATATCAAGGAGACGTGTGGCAGAGATCAATTTCGGAGGCTAACGATCGTGATGGGAGCGAGATATGTCCAGGCCATCAGATCTTCAAGCAGGTAGATCAAGTGGTTATCGGGTGGTGGAGTTGCACGGACGGTAACGGGTGTGGTGGTTTACTCTGGGCGGTAATGGTTTTTTTTGTCACGCGGACATCAGGTGGTAAGTGGTAATTGTCCAAAGTCACACAATTCCATTCAACAGTTGACACGTAGCAGCAGAGGAGAGAGAGAAACCGCCCATATCGTTCGGGTACCGCCCATGCTAGTTGTCCATGTGACATGAGCAAGGACCGTCAGATATGGCAAAGGTGGTTTGGTGGTGGGGCCCGATCAGGCAGGTTACCTTTATCGAGAGCAATATGGGTCGTTGGATTGGTGGGCGAAGATCAACAACGTGGATGTGGTGAGGTGTTTTATGAGCATGCAAGGGCATATGGTTGGGTTTTATGGTTACTTTGGCTTTGTGCTTGGGGCTAAGGCCAAAAGGGAGTATTTTGTTAGGGTTAGAGGGTGAACAAAGGAAACTAGAAGGTTAGCAATTGAACGGGTAAGAGGACAAAAGGGAAAAAATGACCCAAGTGGGGCCCCTTTGAGAATAGTAGATCAGACCGAGCCCCTCTTTGACCTTCCAAAAGTCAGCACTGCATCTCAGGGCTAACACTAGCTCCTTCTATGGATGAAATCCTCCCTGTGAGGTTTCAAGAACCATATACCACTTCTATATGAAAACAAGATCAGAAACATTGCCTAGTATTTCATTGGGCATGGAGTCTATATAAGCCTACACTAAAAACTATAAAAAGAACATATTTACAATGCTCAGGCCTGAAAGCCTTAAAGAAAATAAACTTTCAAAAACCACCCATTGATTGGGCCATCAAAAACTGCTTCTTCTTCCAAGCTTTTCAGCATGAAAGTATTGTTCCCCTGTACCTGAGAGATGACAAAAGGTCCTGTCCATAGAGCATCAAATTTACCATGATTTCCTTTCTTTTCCTTCAGTGCATCCCATTTGACAACCCAGTCACCAACCTGAAAATTGTCCATCTTTGCTTTTCTATCAAAAGCTTCCTTGATTTTCCTTTAATGTACTGTAGACCTTTCAATCAATTGATCTTTGATCTGATGAACTTCAGCCAAGTCACTAATCCTCCTTGCTATGTCATTTTCCTCATTCTGTTCTTCTTGCAAGAGTTTGGCCACAAGGAGGATCAATTGGATTGGGAATACAGCCTCAGTGCCATATACCAACTTGAATGGAGAATTCCCTATGGACTTCTTGGTGGTAACCCTATCAACCCATAATGCAAGCTTCAGTTTGGAATGCTAGCTCCTTTTATTGTCTTCCAACAACTTTTTGATTATCCTTATGAGGCTCTTATTGGATGATTCTGCTAGGCCATTGCCTTGAGGATAATATGAGGTGGAATGCAGTAGTTTAATGCCCATTGAGTCACACATGTCCACCAACTCTTTTGCCCTAAAAGCTGTTGCATTATCTGTAACCAATTTGTTTAGGCAGCCATACCTAGTGAAAATGTTCTTTGTCAAGAATTTGATGACAACCTGGTGATAAGATTTCTTAGTAGGGATGGCTTCGATTCATTTGGTAAAATAATAAGTGGCTACAAAAATCCATCTATGCTGGCCACTGGAATGTGGATTAATATCCCCTATGAAATCAAAACCCCACTACTGGAATGGGCCACTGGTATGTATTGGCTTCATGGGCAAATATTTCAGCTGTTGTCTTCCTGTAAACCTCTAGCACTTGTCACAAGATTTCACGAATGAAAACACAACAGAGAATAGAGTGGGCCAATAATATCCAACTCTCATGATCTTGTGGGCTGTGTTTTTCCAATAATGATGTCCTCCATAGGTGCTAGAATGGAGCTGGTGCATGACTTCCATAGATTGCTCTTTGTCTAGACATCTTAAGAGGATTCTGGATGGGTCCCTCTAATAATGAAAGCTGTTATGGATATAGAGCTTGGCTGCTTTGAGCTTGATGATCCTGGCTTGACTTGAACTAAGGCCAGAAGGAACTTCTAGATTCAACAGGAAGTGAGCTACTTTAGAATACCATTCACAAGAAGCTAGGCTTTCAGCCAAAAACTGGCTTTGTCCTTGTTCCACTATTGCTTCCCCTATCTGCCAAACATCTGTACTTGTACCCATGCAATTTATGTCCAACATTCTGAAATTTTCTTCAGCCATCAGCTGAGCAAGGCCCTGGCCTTTGATGAGCTTGGTGGGCTTCAATTCTATGTTGAGCTCAATGAGCTTTGCAATCCATTTATCCCTCCTTCCATCAGCACCTGGCTGTGTTCGGACATCCTTTACTGAAGTAGAGGGAACATAGGCCATCACCTTGGAGTGCAGAATGTAGATTCGGAATGCCTTTAAAGACTTAATAAGAGCATAAGCCTATTTTTCAATAATGTCATACCTTAATTCAACATCCCTTAGCGTTTTGCTGAAAAAGGCCACTGGGTGCTCTGTACCTTCATCATCTTTCTGCAACAAGACTGCTGCAAGGGTGTCACAGGAAGCAAAGGAGAAGATATGGAACTCCTTGTTATAGTCTGGGCTGATCAGAGTGGGAGCTTCCATAATAGCTCTTTTGATGTCTTCAAAGGATTTTCTTGCTGCATCGGTCCATTTAATCTTTGATCCCCTTTTCAGCATGGAGGTGATATGTTTCACTAGTTTTGCAAAATTGGGAATAAACCTCCTCACAAAGTTTATCTTACCCAAAAAGGATTGAATGTCCTTCTTTGACATTGGAACAGACAATGTTTGTATTGCTTTAACTCTTTCTGGGTCAATCTTGACAAATGTAGCAAAAACAATGTGTCCTAAAATTTTGCCTTCTTCTAAAGCAAACTATGACTTCTTAGGATTTACTGAAATCCCAAGCCTTATACACTTCAAAAACACTTTCTTCAGATGCTTCAAATGAACCTGATGACTACTGGAGTAAACTATTATATCATCTAGGTAAACTAGGACAAACTTGTCCTTCTCACCTACAAAAGCTATATCCATGGCCCTTTAAAATGTGTCCCCAACATTCATTAGTCCAAATGGCATCTTGAAGTACATAAAAGTGCCCCAAGGAGTGGTGAAGGCAATCTTTTCTTGGTCCTCTAAATGTACAGCCACTTGATTATACCCTAAAAATCCATCCAAGGAAGATATAACTTTAGCCCCTAAAACCTTCTGCAGCAAATATTCCATTTTGGGCAGGGGATAGTTGTCCTTTTTAGAGCATTTGTTCAAGTTTCTGAAATCAACACACAGCCTGATTTCCCCACTCTTCTTCCTCACAACTACCAGGTTGGCTACCCACTTTGAATACCTTAGGGGAACTATGATCTTGGCAGCCAACAATTTCTTAATTTCCTTTTTAATCAAAGGGAGGAGCAGAGGGATTATGGGTCTCAATTTTTGTTTGAAATGAATGGTGTCTTTCTTCAATGGGATCTTATGTTGAATGATGCTTTTGTCATAAGTCTTGAGGTCATTGTACTCCCAGGTGAAGAAATCAGCAAATTGCTTCATTAAGGTGCAGTATTTAGAACTTTGGGCAGCAGACAAATGGGTGGACAGGTTTACAAACTTTGGCTTATCTAGGCTCCCTATTTTATGTCTATGTACTACAGACTCATTTTATTTTTGGGAAGTCTAGTAAGGCACATCATTATGGTCAAACAACTTCTCTAAAGGCACCAACCCTTTAGGTATATAGTTACTGGGTAATTGCACAATGTTGTCCTGACCAATTTTGTTTCTCAGCTGTGACTGAGGACATTCCTTCATAGCTTCATTCTCTTCATCAATTTGTATTTCAGAGGATTCATCAATGACTTGCAGAAACCTATTGACTTCATCATCATCCTCAAAAACTTTCTAGTATTTGACATTATCAGGCAGAGATGTTTTATATTTTACCTGAACCTCATAAGCCAATCTAGGGGGCATGGGGATAAACATGTGCTAGCAAACACAGCAAGAGAATCAGCAAGCTGATTTTTTACTCTGGGGTATATGAGATACAAAATCTATTAGAAGAATCTTTGAGCCTCCATATCTCATCTCTGTACGCTTTCAGTCTGGCATGCTTTTCTTGAAACGTTTTGTTTACTTGTTGAATAATGAGATCAACATCTTCAAACACCTTTATGTTGCTGATTCCCATTTCTTTAGTATCATTCAAGCCCAATATCAAAGCCTCATACTCTGCTATATTGTTTGTGACCTGAAAAGTGAGCTTGAAAGACAGATGTGTGCATTCCCTTGTTGGGGATACTAGCACTACACCTGCTCCTGCAGCCTCCCTAGAGCAAGCTCCATCAAAGAACATATCCCAAATCTGTGGCCTTTCCTTCTCCATGACCTGGCGTATTCGTTTCTTGAGCTGCACTAAGTCCAGCTGGGATTCCTAAATTTGGAGAATACATGCTCCAAAATCAGTGTCCACAGCATAAATGGGATGATTAGTGGGATTATTTTCATCACTAATGATATATGCCAACTAGGCTTCCCTGTACAACCTCCTGCTTTCTCCCCCAGAAATTGGGACAGTGGCATAGGACGGGTCATTTTGCTATGTCCCACCCAACCTCTTCATCCATCCTCTAGAAAGAAGCATTCCAAACATTGGGTGCACATTTGCTACTACAATATCCACCATCATGCTCTTCATGGGAAGCTGAGATAAGGTGATGGCCAAGTCTTTGATCAACCCTATACATTTCACTTTTCTGGAATCAAAAGAGAACAAGTCATGATAAGGTCTGGTGACATCAAGGCCTAACTCGTCGATGACAACCTTGGGTATTAGATTATGACTGGCACCTGTGTTCAACAATCAGTTGTGAAGGATTTTGTCATGAATGGTCAAGGCGACCTAAACTGATGGGGAATTTTCATCATCAGTTTCAGTCATTGGGCTAAGCACAACTACAGGTTTGTCATCTTGCAAATTGACATAGTCATTTGATCCTTGTGTGGCTTTGAGCTTGAGGGCATCAAGTATGGGTTTCTTAAAGGCCTCATTCTTTACTAGTTCTATCAGAGGTACAAATATTTTCAACTTCTGGACTTCTGATTCAAAAATGAAAAGAGAAGGGGACTTGTCAGGACCTCTTACCTCTTGAGCTGGTGCTTTGAGGATGTTGGGATCAGCTGCTGGTCGCTTTTGCTTGTTAACATGCTGCTCTGCAAGAACAACAACTCTTTGGATAGGGATTTCTTTGCCATTACTCATCCTTGACCTCAAGTTATATCTCTGTTGATTTTTAGTTTGCAGAACAGCTTCTCTGTCCCACTCCTGGCTGGTCTAGTCCTTGAGTAATGACTCCTCATAGGCAGCTAATGTCAAAAAGGAAGCACTGCCTTTGTCTTCCATGCAGTGGATCTCATCTTCCTCATCAAACTGCTCCTCCTCCATGACTACATTCTGGAAAGGAGTCTTCACTTTCTGTTCTTCACTGGCCTCTCTTCCCTTTTGCATGATCTGCAACTGCTCATTTGCTCTTCTATATGGATTTGGATTTCTAGGAGCAAATGTATTAGGAACCCTTCCTTTCCCTGAATGCTGCTCAACCTTCAGCTTGGAGATTTCAGAGGCCAATGACTCTATCATCTTGGTCATTTTGTCTATTTTGGGGTCTGAAGATGAAGAAGATTCACCCCTTTGTCTCCTTCGGTCAACATGTCCCTTGAGTTTCTCTACAGCCATGATGTTGGACTCTACTTCCAAGGTTGCATCCTACATCTCAGCCAGGGAAGCACATCTTCTTTCTCTCAATAGCAGGTAGAAGTCAGAATCAAAGGCATTGGCATAGGTGAGCTTGGTAGAGGTGGGAGTAGGTTTCACTTCAGCTGGTATCTTGTTGTACATGCGGTTAAACCTTTTATTGAAATCGGACAATGACTCCCCATTTTCCCTTTTTAGGTTGCCAAACTCAGTATGATAATAGAGCAGATCTTTCTTATCCCCCCAATTCTTTAGGAACACATCATCTAAGGCCTCAATGTTGGTTATAGACCTACGGGTTAATTCTCTGAACCATTTTCTAGCCTCTCCATCGAGGCTTTGGACAAAAACTCTCATCCACACATCATCTTCACTAATATCTAGGTTATCAACATAGCTATAGAATGACTCAAGATGTTCTTCTACTGTAACTCCCTCTATCCCAGTGAACTTAGGCATGTACTTTTGATACTCTCCTACAGGCATGGCATTCAGAGGAGTAGGTAATACCAAAGGTCCATACCTAGCAACTATGATTCTTTCCATTTTGGTGGGTGCTTGTGGGCCTACCATGACTATGGTGGATTGAAGAGTGCAAGTAGTCTGAAAGGTAGGGAGTTGAGAAATCACTGATAGGGTTAAAGGAATATGATGGACAGGAGGGGAGGTTCCCTTTGGGCTGAAATCCAAAGGAGGACCCAAAGAATAGGGAGCTTTATGAATCTTTGAAAATTTATCTTCACTGCTAGTACTAGAGGCTATATTCTCAACATGTATGTATTCTGTTACAAGCCTTTCTTGCAGAGATTCATAAGATTGTTTACGTTTACTTGATCCTGATGCTCCCTTTTGTGATGTCTTTCTTTGCTTGATAATGTTTTCAGGGTTAGGTACTAGGTCAACTGGTGATTTTTGAGGATTTCTCCGAGTGTGCCTCACAAAGTGAGCCAAAACTAAGATGTGGAGTCGCTAAGAAATTCGGCCTCCAGTAGAGTCGCCAGATAGATTATTACAACAAAAATGTGTCCAGACTTTGTCTACCATCAAAACTGGATCCGTGTCATTCTCCCAGGGAAGCTGAGCTTCAATCTCCTCTCTCCGGCAGCGGCGCCAATTATGTTAGAGCTCTAGAAAACCCTCCTAGGTTGTAGCTCGGAGATTCCTGGTAATATATAAATTAAACCATTTTTGCATAAGTTTATTGGAAGGGATGATGGTTTGGTTCAAGCTAGATAACCACTTCTACTCTGTTTTCACTCCAAACATACATGAACATCCTCAGACTACAAGGCTTTAGACCACTAATGCTCAAAAATTTAGGAATTAGGCGAATATGGAGAACACTGACCACACCAGCAGATACACACAACCATGTGATGGTTGGCTGCAACCAGTAAAGAAACTTGTAGATCTAATCTATCAATGCAAAGACAAGATGACAGTTGTTTTGCATCAAACACAAAAGAAACATGAGTGGCCTACTGACTGATACATTCAATATTTCAATAGAGAGATAAGATGAAAGTTATCTAGTATTAAACATGGAAACGATCATGTATACAGTGCCACAGGCACAAGCTTATAATAGAGAAAAAATGGACAGTGAGCATGTAACAGCAAAAGAAGCTTGCATTGCTGAAAATGAAGAGGAGATGCTGCAAGTTACAGAGTGTCTACAGTCCGCAGAAGTTGAACCTTATATCAAATGCCAACCGTGGTTACATCTTTCTTCTACCTATTTATATTCTATTATTACAATGGCTCTCACCTGTTTAAGGATGGAGGGGTCTTAATTGACTACCAACTACCATTAATTGTCTGATAGCATCTCTGGACGAGGTTACTTTCTCTGTTACAAAACTCCATCAGTTTTGGTACTGTACTATCCTATAGACGGTTGGACTGATTGTGGCAGAGGGGCTCCATGAATGATAAATCTGGTAGCTGAGTCATGCTGTGTCCTTTTCTTCATTTGGCCATGCTATCTATTTAATTCGGTTGTTGGGGTCAGACTCGACATGGGGATGGAGTGCATGGGCAGATGAACAACGAGGATGGTCATGGATAGTGGTCGTCGGATCAAGGAGATGTGTGGCAGAGATCAATTTGCAAAGGCTAACGACTGTGGTGGGAGCGGGATATATCCAGGCCATCAGATCTTCAAACAAGTGGATCAGGGGGTTATCGGGCGGTGGATTTGCGTGGACATAACGGGCCGGGTGGTTTACTTTGGGCGGTAATGGTTTTTTTATCGCGCAGACATCGGGTGATAAGTGGTAATTGTCCGAAGTCACGTGATTCCATTCAGTGGCTGACACGTAGCGGCGAAGGGGAGAGAGAAATCACCCATATCGCGTAGGTACCGCCCGTGCTAGTTGTCCATGTGATATGAACGAGGACCATTAGATCTAGTGAAGGTGATCTGGCGATGGAGGCCGATCGGGCAGGTTGCCTTTATCGAGAGCAATATGGGTCATTGGATTGGTGGGAGAAGATCAACGGCGTGGATGTGCTGAGGTGTTTTATGAGCGCGCAAGGGCATATGGTCGGGTTTTATGGGTACTTTGGCTTTGCACTTGGGGCTAAGGCCAAAAGGGAGTATTTTGTCGGGGTTAGAGGGTGAACGAAGGAAACGAGAAGGTTAGCAATTGAATGGGTAAGAGGAGAAAAGGGAAAAAATGACCCAGGTGGGGCCCCTTTTAGAACAGCAGATCAGACCGAGCCCCTCTTTGACCTTCCAAAAGTCAGCACTGCATCTCAGGGCTAACACGACTCAAAATGTTTATATGATTTCTATTTACAATGAATTTTCCACATTATTTTCATTACAAAAATCATGTTCAAGCATGGCCGCTCGTTCCCCATGCAAGCAAAAACTGAACAGAGGAGATGTATCTATAGCTGTTGTACTGCAACAACAAACTCAAATCCAAATCCTGGTGGCATTTTCCTGTTGATCTCCCATGCATGGTGAACTTCTTCACACAAAATTTAAACAAAGGAGATGTATCTCCTAAGGTGTTTTCAATTTACTTATGTGTATAGAAAATTTTGCATTCAAGCATAAATTATTTATGGAAGAAAAAGGACGCATGGTGAACTTCTTCATACAAAATCTAGACAAAGGAGATGTATCTCCTAAGGTGTTTTCAATTTACTTATGTGTATAGGAAATTTTGTACTCAAGCATAAATTATTTATCGAAGAAAAAAGACATGAAAGCGCTCAAGGACCAACAACTTCCTACCACAAGAACTCATCCTGAGGAAAATACAGGTCTTGTTCTTCCTACCACTTCATCCTACAGAAAAGACATGCAATAATTATGTTGACTGCTTCTTTGTCGAAATTGTTATTGTTGTAGGCAGTTGAGGGTTTCCAGACCCTTGATCAGTGACCACTCAAAAGTGAACGAGATTTGCTAAAGAAATCGCGTCGGTGGATGTTGTTCAATCCTTGATGTAGCCGGAGAAAATTGTGAAGGCCTCTGCGATATCTTCCACGTGCCCGGAAACTCGCCCGCAACTTATCATACCCGAGGACGACATGAGGAGAACAACGATTTAATTCCTTTATTCCAGTCAAAACAAACCATTTGTTGGTTATGAAGCAGCGACTATTGTAACACTTTCTCATCTTTTTTAAGAGATGTACCAATCAGATCAGCGCTGATTTGGGCTGGTTTTTTTGGTTTTGTCGCAGCTGAAACAGAGAGCCCCATCAAATACAGAAAGTCAATCTCTTGTTGTTCTACATCAATGGCAGAGATTTTTCGATTACTCTACTATTCAAGAAGTGAAACATTCGATCTTTTTCAGAGTACAACATCCGCAGGGTATATGTGCCTTGTTATCTCAGCGCATGCGGATTCAGTGAATAAATTTGAAGAGGTCGGAAAACAACACAGAGGGTAGTGAAATCACCGATTCGCTTGTGCCAGACCTGAAGATCGAGGCAACGACATCCGTGTGAAGTAGTGTGGAGGTTGCCCTGATTCAATAGTTAGCCGAGCTGGTACGTCAATTTGTTGAAGGCGGCTGTGTAGATGCAATTTCAAACACTGTTTGGAGGCGACGCTGAGAAATAAATATCAGAGTTGCGGTGGACTACTCAGTCTCAAGCAAATTTGCCGTCAATGCGCTCTAGATAATCTGGAAGACGAAGGAGATCGAGTCGTGGCTATTCAGGTCAATCAAAACAAATCGTCGGAGAGAGGACATAGTCAAACTTTGGGAGAAATTTGGATCACCTCTAATTCTTTTGTCCGAGTTCAAAGTGGCTAATCTATCTAAGAAGTATGATCTCAATCCGGATGCTGAGACTCTGGATTTGCTGGACACTGCGGGAAGGCAAAAAGAGCTAGAACCATAGGTCCTCAACAACCTAGCGTTCCAGTCATGGTACGTGGAATTTTTATGACGTCATCGAAATCGAAATCTCTACAGTAGCGACGACGACGATTATTTACCATGTAAGTAAGAGTAACCTCGTAATAAAGCGCCTTCGGCGTAATTATTGTTAGCATTTTACATATTTAAGTTGGTTTTCGACTTATTATTATATATTGTACTTTAGATTGTTGTTAGTATTTTAGATATTTAAGTTGGTTTTCGACTTATTATTATTAGTATATATTGTATTTTAGTATAATGATGTTATAATTAGTGTAATTTAATGTGTAACTAGTAATAAATAGGTGTAATATTAATAATATGTGTAATTAATAATAAATAAGTTATAACTTAATGAAATAAAAAATAAAAAATATGTTATATATTTTACGTGCTGTTTAATTATTATATGTTTTAAAGGTTTTTAGTGAAATTAAGTAATAAAACTTTTAGTGAAATTAAGTAATCAAATTTTTAGTGAAATTGTGATTTTATGTTATTTGAAATATTTTTTTAATTCTATATATAGATTCAACATCCTAAAAAATATTTAGACATAATTGTGGAAATTTCACAACTCATTCAACAAATTTCTGCCAAATTCAAAATAAATTCGACTAAAAAATATATCCAATATAGTTCCGAAACATATAATAAATAAACTACCACTTTTTTAAATTTAAAACAAATTTATATTAAATTAATTTTTTAGTAATTATATTGATAATTAAATCATTTTTATTTCAAATATATTAATAAATTATATAAAATATAATATTGTTTGTTTTTAAAATTTAAAATTTTCATTTTTGAATTAATAAAAAAATTCACCATGTATTTTAACATTTAAAGGAAAAAAAATCATATATACGTCTTTTTAATTCACTTTAACCTTTAAAAAAAAAATCATATATATGTCTTTTTCATTCACAGGCCTCCCATTTCAACCTCAGGCGGAGAAACCGGCGTTGACTTTTTAGCCAAAAAGATGGAGATTTGATATTTTGCTAATACGCTGATTTTGAGACCAATATCTGCAGACAAAAATTCAAATTTAAACATTTTTGTCTTTACCACCTGCTAAACTGAGGTTTCGTTTTCGTTTCTTTTCTTTAGGGTTGTATGGAATTCGTTTCTTTTATTAGCTACATGTTATGTTGTTTTGTTTTTATTCATGTTTTGTTAAGACGAAAGGCATATTTTACAACCCAGTACCAAGGGATGTGTAAATATCTTCGTTCCTCTTTAAAAAAGAAAAATAAATAAAAAATTATGTTCTAAATTTAAAAAAAATATATCTGTTATAATGAAAGATGAATATATTGTAAAATAATTAGATTAAAAAAAAATGTGAGTAAGATATTTAAATATTGTACTTTTCAAAAATATTTATATAAACTATTTGAAATCTATGCTAACTAATCTTTTATGTCCATATGAACTTCATATATATCCATATATAGAAAAAAATTGTTAAAATAAAATATTTTATTATTGTCTAAAAAATATTCAATGTGGGTTATCATAAACCATTTTAATACGAATTAATATTGAAATATACTTAAAAATATATTCATAATAAAAAAACCATTTTAATTTACATGATAAAATGTTTTGGTGTATATATATATATATAATAGTCAAAACATTTATTTGGTCATATATATACTTAACATTCAAAAATATAATTTAAATAATGAAAAATAACATTGTATTTTACACTTTAAGAAGTTTACATGTGAAGTAATTTGATCTCTGTAGGCTCATGTTAAATCCTGACTTAAAATAGATTTATGTTAATTGCCCCAAAAACCTTTTATATTTACGTCGTTCCCCTCTAAAGTCAACTCCCCAAAGTGCCATCCTGCACTACTTTACACCTTCAGATTTAATATTAGACTATTGAAAAAAAATCAACCATTAGATTAATAATCAATTAATAGTTAATAATAATTTCAAATTAATAATTAATTAATAGTTAATAAAAATTAATATCAAATTTAACCAGTACAAAACTCATTTTAACGCTTTCTTTCCGTATCTTAATATGTATCGTATCTTAATATGTATCTTTACGTTTTTATCATATTCTTGGTAACTATGACCTTACCCTGCAAATCACCCACTGATATATCGTATTTGTTCCTGCTCGCCCATGGTCTTAAAAAGCGTTGTTGTTCTTCAAACAATTAATTGGGGGTATGAATCATTAGGATAATGAGATAAATCTGCCATTGCAGTTTAGTGGTTTTAACCTGTGAAGCGTTGTTGTCGCTGATATTACCATGGAGGTGGCTAATGAGCATCGGACAAATCCGCAGGAGTTGCCACAGAACTGTATGTCTCACATTCTCTCCTTCACCACCCCACACGATATCTGTAGACTGTCAGCCGTATCCAAAGACTTCAGATCTGTGGCCAGTAATGACTCCGTCTGGGACAAATTCTTGCCTCGGGACCAGAACCTGCGCAGGGTAGTTACCCCTATCCCTCCCTCTTCCAAGACACAACTCTATTTTCGCCTCTGCGATTCGATTCTCATAGACGAGGAAAGAAATGTATAATCCATATCCACGTATTGCTTATTATTGTCTCCATTGTTGTTTCCCCCATACTCATAGTCATATTCTGCTGGAACAACAACAGAGACTGTTTCTGGAGCGATCCACACGGAAAATAGGCTGTGTTATCTGCAAGAGAATTATCCATCGCATGGGGTAACGACCTACGTTATTGGTGTTGGTTTCTTGCCATGATTCCAGGTCTAATTTATGGGGTTATTTGAATTAGTTTAATAGTTAAGAATATGTATTTTTTATAAGAGGTTATAGATTTATATTTAAAAAAAAAATAAAAAATTGTATATCTCTACATGCTTTAACACTCAAATTATTGTATATCTTCTACTTATAACGAAATGATCTCACGTATTATTGTTTATCTTTTACTTATAATAAAATAATCTCATATTAATTTGATGTGTGACTTATTATTATTATTTATTATTATGAAGTGTAAATTTAAATTTCAAGACCAAAATAATCTCATATATTAATTTGATATCTAACTAACTTTAATCAACTAAAAGAAATTCTGAAACAAATGACATATTGTTGTTATGAATTGTGGATTCCAGGACCTTGCTGAATTAAGACAGGTTTGCTAGTTGGATTTAAGGGGAGAAATGGATTGCATGCTTTCGTCTGTGGGCACTAAGTACACAGTGTTGTTTTTGGTTAAACTTGGAAGGCACTGGACCTTTGGGTGGGCGCGGCCAATCAAGTTTTCGGTTACCACACCAGAGGGTGAAAAGATTGAATGAGAGGAGGTTTTGATGGAAGAACATGAAGAAATCCAGCGTTTATATGGTGGTGAATGGATGCAAACGGTTGGCAACGATGGATGGATGAGGGGATGGATAAAAGTGTTTGCAGGGGAATTTAAGGTATATTAATTTGATGTCTGACATATTATTATTATGAATTGTAAATTCAAATTCCAAGACCAAAATGATCTCATACTAATTTGGTATCTAACTAACTGTAATCAATTAAAATAAATTCTCAAACAAATGACATGTTGTTGTTATGAATTGTGGATTCAAATTCCATGACCGTGCTAAATTAAGATAGGTTTGTTGGTTGGATTTAAGGGGAGAAATGGATTGCACGCTTTTGTTAGTGGTCACTGAGTACAAAGTGTTGTTTCTACTTAAATTTGGAAGGCGCTAGACCTTTGGGTGGGAGCGGCCAATCGAGTTTTCATTTACCACACCAGAGGGCGAAGAGACGGAATCAGATGAGGTTTTGATGGAGGTGCATGAGTGGCATGGGTTTCAAATGATACAGTTAGAAATGAAGGGAGTAGATCAAGTGGAAGCTGTTGGCATTATGATGCATGTGTTGTACTTGATGGCAACCCTCTCATAGAAGAATATCTCACTTATGTATAACTGGGTGAATCTTCAGAAGAGATATCAGATGTGACTGATGGAGGACAGCTCAAAGGAATCAGATGATAGTTCTAAGTGTGACAAGTTAGCTTTGCCATCAAGTCCAAAGGGGGAGATTGTTGGCATTATGAGATAAGTGTTGTCCTTGATGGCAAACCTCACTGATGACAAATCATAGTACAGAAGGTCAGCAGCAAGGAATTGATGATCAGACTATAAGAAGAAGAGAAAGTTCATACACGCAGGTTAGTTAAGCCCAAGTCGCGTGTACACGCAGGTTGGCTTCAGCAAAAGCGCGTGTATGTGGAAAAGTACCTTTGGTCCATGGCAGTTAGTCCTTGGAAGTTGTGCCTATGGTTTCGGACCATTGTGTCTCGACGGGCGTGTCGATCCCTAGTTTTGAAGTTGATGGTATTGGATTTCTATGGTTTTGGCTCTTGGTATTGAACAAGGCCTAAGACTATATAAGGAGAAGGAAATCATTAGGCAAGTGTATCTGAAATGTCTTGAATATCTGATGAAGCATTAGATCCAGTATGCAGGGTTATGGGTTGATGATGCATTGCTTGATCTGAGCTAAGGAGAGATCTCACCTGTTGATGGAGAACTAGATCTAAGGAGAGATCGGGATCAAATGGTTTGAAATGAACTATCTTTATGATACTTATTCTAGATCTACATACTGACGCATGTATTGTTCTATAAGTGTTATGAGTATGACTGATGTCTGGTACAGCTGCAAGTTATGAGAAATTATTTTTAGATCTGTACGCGGGTTGTCTTTGGTAAAAGCGCGTATACACGCGGGTTTGATTCATCGAAGTAGCGTATACATTGTAAAGCTTGATATTTGAAGTTGCAGATGGATCTGATGGTTATTACAGAGTTCTGTGTCTGCTCTGTGTTCTGGTGACTGTTGTTAACAGGGTTTCAGTGTTTGATGATTGTTTTGAGCTTCAATGATAGTTATGGGTCCAGTATGAAAATTGGATGAAAAGTGGCCTTACAGATTATGTGTTGTGCTTCAGTGTATCCAGTCTGAAAATTGATGAAACGTGGTACCTGGAGGTGAGAAGATTGTAGGCAAGCACCTACGTACTAGTATCTAAGCTAGTACAAAAGCTAAAGGAGATCTTTGGAGCATTGTAGCAGGTAGAAGCCTGCGTACTAGTAAATGGATCGGCTAGTACAAGAGCAAAGGGGGTTGTAGCTCCCGTACTGGTATAAGACTGCACCAGTACAAATATTGTAAAAGGATTTTCTTATTAAGAAGAAGATTGAGATGACTTGCAGCAGGTGGTTTTCACCCACATTGGGTTTCCACCTTATATCTTTGTGTTCATGTGTGTGGCTCTTGTGTGATGTTCTATTCTGCTATTCTGCACCTGTTTACTGTTAATATGCTTAATAATGATCTGATGCATTTACTGAAGATTAAGCTAACTGAATTATAAGATCTCTGTATATACGCGAGTTTCATTAGACACAGTAGCGTGTACACGCGGGTTCACTTAATTGAAGTAGCGTATATGTTTCTGAGTATGAAATTGAAAAGTTTGATTGATCTGATAATACTGATTCACCCCCCCTCTCAGTATTATTTCCAACAATTGGTATCAGAGCAGGTCCTTTGATAGAAGCTTGATCGCTTGAAGGAGATCCGTGGAACAATGGGAAAGAAGCTTAAGAAGAAAGCTCATAAGAAGAAGAAGACATCTCAGAAGGACTATGACAGTGGGAGAGTCGATTGGGGATTAGGTATAAGAAGCTCTTCAGATTCAGAATCAGATTCAGAATCATTATCAGGTATGAATGTGTTATCCTCTGATGTTCCTGCTATAGTTCCTTGTGAAAGTGATGGAAGTGATAGTGAAACTACTGAACATGCTTTTATGGGTGAGCAAGAAAAGGGTCAAATAGAGGCAATGTTTAGAAGGCTTGCAGACAAAGTTAAAGATCAACAAGATCTATTGAACAAAAGGGAATGTGCTTTCAAAGAAGAAGTTACCAAACTAAAGGCCCAACTAGAAGAAGGAAACAAGGTGAGAAAGCTTCTCAAGGACAAGGAAGACCAATGTCAAAAATTGCAGCATGAAGTGACATCATTAAGAAAAGAAGTCAACGAAAGAAGCACAACCATCAAGAAACTCAAAGATAGATCCAGCTACTATGAAAATATTGAAGCTACAATCCTCTCACTAAAAGGAGATCTTGAAGAATCCAAGAAGCAGAATGAAGATCTACACCAAGCAATTGAAAAACAAGACAACGAAGTCATCAGCTTAAAATCACAGTTGGAATGTGCCTTCAGAGTTCGTCAAATTCAGCAGGATCTGTATGAAAAGCAAGAAAAGGAGATTCTCAAACTAAGGCATCAGTTGGAAGAAGGAAGGAAAGATGGAGAAGACATGAAGAAGCAATGTCTAGAAAAGGAGGAACAACTTCAAGTTGAGGTAAATATCTTGAAAGGTAAAATAGAAGAAAAGGATAAGCTTTTACGATTTCAAGATAGTTCTAAAGTCTTGGATGATATTCTTAGTATTCAAAGGTCTCCTGCTATCAAGACTGGTCTTGGTTTCCATGAATCTGTTGAAGGTGAATCTAGTTCACAAGGTGAGGCAAGGAACTCTAAAGAGAAATCCAAAATGATCAACAAGGAGATGAAAGGTCAATCTCATCATCAACCAAGGAAAGAAAGTCTTCAAAGAAAATCTTTTACTCCTCCTATGAATAATATTGAATGTTATGTATGTCATAATCTTGGACATGTTGCAGCTAGATGTAGAAGAAGAAGAGTTCAAGACTATTATGCGGACAGGTCATCTCAATCAAGGTACTTTAATGGATATTGCTTTGCTTGCAATATGTATGGTCACAAAGCTGCTGATTGCTACAGAAGGAACATGAAACATGTTAGATGTTATGCATGTAACAAGCTTGGACATATAGCAAAGGAATGCAGGAACAAAGGATGGACATCACACCGAAAGGAGAAAACCTCATCACACTTGAAGATATGGAGGAAGAAGGAAGTACAGTCAGCACAATGTACTGAGACACAGCACAGCACAGACATATCAGACTCAGGGGGAGCTGAAAGTGTAAACCTTCAGTGTCCTGAATATCATACGCAAGTTCCTTAAAGGGAAGTCGCGTATATACGCGAGTTCGACACTGCAAAGTCGCGTATATGTCAGTCTGAAGAAAAGCAGTGGGGACAGGCTCAGAAAAGGGATCTGATATGATTCAGTCCATTATTTGCTCTATTGGTTAATAGTTACAGTCTGCTGAGGATGTGTAAAAATGTTTTGATACTTGTAAGATGTCTAGAAGTGTTTTGATCCTAACTTGATGATGATGATGATGTCTTGATGCTTATTGCTGATATATGCATGATTAGATCTAACAGATGGCACAGGTTGAGGGGGAGCATATGCCTTTAATAATTCATTGTTGGCATTATGGTTAATAGTCCTTGATGATGATTCTTATATGGCTAAATGATATATCTTGCTATGATGTGGTTGTGAGTTGTCTATGATAAAATCACATATGATTCTTGGGGTTACATAGTTTATGATCAGATCAGATTTATGGTTGATTCCTTGATGATGCATATATGGTGCTTACATGGTGATCTTCATAAGGACAAGGAGAAGTACAAAGCTTGAATACACATCTTCCTCACTTGATATCATATGCATAAAGATCATACAGTTATGATGCAGGCACTCATGTGGATAAAGATTGTTGCTGATGATGATATCAAGAAGCTTTGTCAAAAGAGTTTGAGCTCAAGATACATAGTGCTAATTCATGGATGACTCCTCAAAGTCACTTTGTTGGAGACATGATGATGAGTTCGTATCTATATGATGACAGGTTTATACTTACATATGTTAATTGATGCAGATGTTCCCAAGTAATGATACTTGGATCATGTAGAGCTTGATGAAATGGCTATGGTGGTTTCACACATGATACAATGTGAATGACTCTGAATTCTGTTCAAAGGGATGAATTGATGCAGACATACCTTGTTATAGGTTGATGACCTATTCTCTACAGGACATTTACAGGTTGCTGATATGGAAATTTGTGTACGCGTGTTGTTTAAAGGATATTCGCGTGCATACGCGGTTTTACAAGAGGATAGTCGCGTATATTGTATACGCGTGTTGCGTAAGGGATATCCGCGTATATACGCTTGTTTATGTATATACAGACGCGTATATGGAGTTTTTCAGCAGGGACAGATGTTGGTTGCAGAAAGTCTGATATGGGTCTGACAGAGATCATCTGGCACAGGTTCAGGGGGAGCAGATAATCTTCCAATGATGCATTGTTGGCATTATCTTAAAGTTTTTGGTTCTGGTTCACTTTTGTTGTTGATAGAACAAAGGCGAAAGGAGAACAGAAGGATCTCTTGGTTGTTGATCTGAATGGTGATTATCAGATGCTGCTGGTGACTTTCATAAGTCTTGGTCTAGTTATTTCGTCTCTATGTCATATATCTCTTTTGTGGTATCTCTTTCATGGTGTCAAGGTCATGTAACGGCCTATTTTGGTTTCCCCACTATGCCTGGGATGATTGATGCAATATGATTGGTTGTCATATGTAAACTTTTGATGTATCCCCACTTGGTTGGGTGGATGAGTCAATTTTTGTATATCCTCACTTAGTTGAGAGATGGATGTATGTATGAGTCTTTGGTGATAGGAAGGTCTTTTATGATGTATAGAGTCATGTTCTTCTTGAAGAACATCTTTTGCAGATCTTGCCTACAGTCAGGAAGAGCATGAACAGCACACTTCAGCAGTACAGAGACTTGGCATGTACTCAGGGGGAGCATTGACAGATTGGTACACCTTGGCATATACAAAGGGGGAGATTATTCAGAGATTTCAGCAGGTACTCAGGGGGAGTATGGACAGTGGAATGACTCAGCAAAGGAAGAAAATATCTTGGTCCACCCTTTGCCCTTGATGTCAAAGGGGGAGAGTGATTTAGTGTTGTTGCCATCAAGTCCAAAGGGGGAGATTGTTGGCATTATGATGCATGTGTTGTACTTGATGGCAACCCTCTCATAGAAGAATATCTCACTTATGTATAACTGGGTGAATCTTCAGAAGAGATATCAGATGTGACTGATGGAGGACAGCTCAAAGGAATCAGATGATAGTTCTAAGTGTGACAAGTTAGCTTTGCCATCAAGTCCAAAGGGGGAGATTGTTGGCATTATGAGATAAGTGTTGTCCTTGATGGCAAACCTCACTGATGACAAATCATAGTACAGAAGGTCAGCAGCAAGGAATTGATGATCAGACTATAAGAAGAAGAGAAAGTTCATACACGCAGGTTAGTTAAGCCCAAGTCGCGTGTACACGCAGGTTGGCTTCAGCAAAAGCGCGTGTATGTGGAAAAGTACCTTTGGTCCATGGCAGTTAGTCCTTGGAAGTTGTGCCTATGGTTTCGGACCATTGTGTCTCGACGGGCGTGTCGATCCCTAGTTTTGAAGTTGATGGTATTGGATTTCTATGGTTTTGGCTCTTGGTATTGAACAAGGCCTAAGACTATATAAGGAGAAGGAAATCATTAGGCAAGTGTATCTGAAATGTCTTGAATATCTGATGAAGCATTAGATCCAGTATGCAGGGTTATGGGTTGATGATGCATTGCTTGATCTGAGCTAAGGAGAGATCTCACCTGTTGATGGAGAACTAGATCTAAGGAGAGATCGGGATCAAATGGTTTGAAATGAACTATCTTTATGATGCTTATTCTAGATCTACATACTGACGCATGTATTGTTCTATAAGTGTTATGAGTATGACTGATGTCTGGTACAGCTGCAAGTTATGAGAAATTATTTTTAGATCTGTACGCAGGTTGTCTTTGGTAAAAGCGCGTATACACGCGGGTTTGATTCATCGAAGTAGCGTATACATTGTAAAGCTTGATATTTGAAGTTGCAGATGGATCTGATGGTTATTACAGAGTTCTGTGTCTGCTCTGTGTTCTGGTGACTGTTGTTAACAGGGTTTCAGTGTTTGATGATTGTTTTGAGCTTCAATGATAGTTATGGGTCCAGTATGAAAATTGGATGAAAAGTGGCCTTACAGATTATGTGTTGTGCTTCAGTGTATCCAGTCTGAAAATTGATGAAACGTGGTACCTGGAGGTGAGAAGATTGTAGGCAAGCACCTACGTACTAGTATCTAAGCTAGTACAAAAGCTAAAGGAGATCTTTGGAGCATTGTAGCAGGTAGAAGCCTGCGTACTAGTAAATGGATCGGCTAGTACAAGAGCAAAGGGGGTTGTAGCTCCCGTACTGGTATAAGACTGCACCAGTACAAATATTGTAAAAGGATTTTCTTATTAAGAAGAAGATTGAGATGACTTGCAGCAGGTGGTTTTCACCCACATTGGGTTTCCACCTTATATCTTTGTGTTCATGTGTGTGGCTCTTGTGTGATGTTCTATTCTGTTATTCTGCACCTGTTTACTGTTAATATGCTTAATAATGATCTGATGCATTTACTGAAGATTAAGCTAACTGAATTATAAGATCTCTGTATATACGCGAGTTTCATTAGACACAGTAGCGTGTACACGCGGGTTCACTTAATTGAAGTAGCGTATATGTTTCTGAGTATGAAATTGAAAAGTTTGATTGATCTGATAATACTGATTCACCCCCCCTCTCAGTATTATTTCCAACAGAAGCATATGTGGTTATAACACTTCGAATTCAACTAGGCCCATCCTGTCACGCCCCTAAGCCGGCGGTAGTCTTTCAATCGCTCTTAGCGAGGTGCGGCACCACCAAACACTTTCTTTCCACCAATACTTATGTTCATGGACTACACCTAATTGACTTTCTCCTACATAGTTTGTGTTTCGCAACCAAGTATTATTATGTTTCACTTTTATACCAATGAACACCCATACTCATTCATTATCAACAGCAATTATAACAAGAACACAATTGCACAGTATAAAGGAAGGGGCAACTCCCTGAACAATGAGTCTGCCAAAAATATATGTATTAATCAATCTTTCAAAAATACAGGCTTTTGCAAGTATTCTTGACAAAATCCAAGTCTATACTTAGCCAATTTATAATCACGGCAAAACTGCCTTTTATTCACCTTTGTGCACACCTTGCACGATGGGCGGGTGCTCACCCAAGCTACCAAGACACCCTCGTCAAGTCTTGACATAAACCGACACTTCAAACAACCCACGGGCACACCTTGCCCAACAGCTTCGTCTTTCCAAGTGCCACCTCCAACCGTGCGGTTAACCAAGTTCAGCAGATGAGCTATGTGCTCTCGTCTTGTCCCTTTCTGTGAACTTGAACTGTGCACTTCCTTATGCGAAGTTGCTTGGTCGATTTCGTAGGTGAAAATGCCTCCCAACGCATTACAATATATATGTGTTGTAACATGTGGGTGGGTTACCCAGCCGACCATCCAATCCTTACTTACATGACCTTCTTCAATCGTTTTGCACGCCCAACTTCAGGTCGACCTGCCCATCATCTAGGTCGGCTCTTGAGGTTCATCATTCCACGCTTCCAAAGAGTATAAGCGTCAATCGCAAGTGTTTCGTCGCACTAAACTCATTTGTTCATCGCATCTCCATGTGCCTTGACTCGCCGGTCTGCCCGTGCGCCCGTGCCGTGTGCGCCAACTCGCCAGTTCGCCCGCACCCGCACCCGGCGTGTGTGCCAACTCGTCGGTCACCCGCGCTCGCACCCGGCATTCGCACCGACTCACCTCTCGTCCGCATCGCGCCCGACATGCACCCCGACTCGCCTCTCGCTCGTGCGCCCGTCGCATGACTGCGCTTGCGCCCGGTTTGCCCAACGCCCAACCGCATGTGTGCCTGAGGACCTTACATCCTCCTCCACCTAAAATCATTGTCGTCCTCGACAACATACCATCCCGGTAGCCATCCACCAAGATCATCAATATCCATGATGTCAATTCCCCCACATACGGCAAACATCCCTGCAACATATGTAGAACTTCATCTCCACCATGTCTTGCCTTAGTAACCAACTATCACCAAGCTCACCATACCAAGGCATACACCTCAACGGTATGCTATACATCAGATATCATCTCAATCCATGATCACCGACCCTTTTGTCACAATCTCCACTGCAACATCTTGTGTCAACCTCATCATGTGAACCTCTGCCATGATACTCCAACAAGAGCTAACACACGTCTATCATGTGCCAACATCTCATCCCAATAGTAACATCATCATGTACACTGGATCGCCTCATGACTCAAGCTAGTTGGGTAGCTAATCCAACCATATGCCCAAACCACAAGAATGCACATTCTTCCATCACCACCAGTTGTTTCTCAAAACAACCTTCCACATTCTTGACTCATCAAGAATCTATCTCCATAAGTGTAAACCATGCTCAGGTCCATGGAAACTCCATCCATCTCATCTGCAACATGTCATGATGCTTGATGCCAAGCCATCCCTGCATCATCGGTCATATCTGCTCACATGCTTTAAGGACTCACTGCCATGAGCAGCTAACAATGAGCCCCATTTTCTAATCCATCTAAGAAGATGTAGAAGGAGTGGAGCGTGAAGGCTCTCCCTCACTAATCAACTCGATCCATCTATCAGGATCCTCAATATCCATCCTTTGTAGATAAGAAACCCGGTCTTCTCCCTGGACATCCGGCCTCACATACACCTCCTCCTCATCATCATCATCCTCAACCAACTCTAGCCTTCTTGACAAATCGAAGATGCTATCTGAAAGTGTCCTGATGACCAATGACCGTTCGGTAAGCTTTGCTTCAACAGTAGAAAACCGCTTAGTCATGTCTCCCATTCTCTTCTCATCCTCCATTTGCATCACTCCCAATTTACAATCAGGTCTTGTCACTCCAATGGTTGGCACACCAATGGGTACATCCTCCCTTCCATCATAAATGTAGAGCTTCCTCAAATGTGGAACAATCATAGCATCAAATTGTTTCATGAATTCCATCCCCAATACAACCTCATAGTCATCAATCTGCACTATAGTGAAGTCAACCTTCCCTGCCCATTCACCAAGTGTAGTGTCCACCCCTTCAACTATACCAAGAATTTCAATAGGAGGAGAATTCACTGTCTTCATCTGTGCTTTTTCCGGTACAAATTTCAGCCCAATCCTTCTCATAGTATCTTCACCCATGAAGTTGTGAGAAGCCCCACTATCCACCATAGTGAATATATCAGCACCTCCAACCTTCATCCAAACATACTCCAACCTGTTCCTCTCAGGATCTCTTCGAGAGACCAGCTCTGTAGTAGTAGAAGCACCAAGTATTTGCATCATCCCCACAGAAGCTCCTTCATTCCTCGCATCAAATTGTGCAATCGCAGCCACTTTCGGTCTACAAGGAAAATTCTTCACCGTATGTGGTCCAGCACATATCCAACACTTTAAGGCTTTCTTCGTCTTCAAACTATCATCCGATTTCGAAGCATCATCCTTCTTCTTTTCTTTTGGCTTATCGGACTTCTTCTTCTTATCATGAGAAATCTCATCATAATGCTCCACCAACCTGTCAATAGCAGCAAAAGCTTCCTCAAGTGTTCTAATCCTCTGCCTCTTCACTTCATTGCATGCCCTAGGCTTCAACCCAATAATGGAGTTGAACACATTGTCCCTCTCCGCCATGTCAAGAAGTTCCAGACCGCACTTGCAAACTTCCGCTGATATGTCTGTAGGTTCCCTGTCTGCTTTATGAACTTAATCTTCATCCTTGCTTCCCATGTTTCATCCTGTGGACTAAAATGGGTCTGCAAAGCTTTCTTCATGTCATCCCACGAAGTAATGTCACTAGCACTGCCATTGGCAATCTGATCCATCCTCCTTCGCCACCACATCTTAGCATCCTTTGTTAAGAACTGAGCAGCTACCTTGACCTTTGTTTCATCATTAGATAAACCCAACCGTTCCAAGTATTGCTCCATGTCCCATAGAAAGTCGCTAAGAGTCTTTTCACTCCTTGTACCATCATAAGATTCTAGTTCCTTGACTTTCACATGAGGCACTCCTCCACCTGAGTTATGCCTCACGGCCTTCTTCAACACCGTGATCTCATCCCTGGCTTCGTCAAGATATTTCTTCAAGTCCATGATCTCTACAAGACCCTGGTCCCTTTCTTCTTCAACCTCCTTGACCCTTACTTCAAGTTGTGTACACATAAGATCAGTGTACTCGTGTTGTGTCTGGAGTTCATTAAACTCTTCCTTCATCTTCGAGTTGGCCACTTGTTCCTTAGTGAACAAGTCCATCTTCTTGTCCCAGGAAGTTTCCATAACCTCCATCCTCAACAACACCTTTTCCATAAGTGTGATAGTAGCATCCTGGACATGACTAGACCCAGCCTGAGATTCAGCCGCCATCTCTAAAAACTTCTTCCTCTTTTGCAATCTAGTTTCGACCATCCAACAGCTTCACCAAGATGCCTGCAACCTGAACCAACCCTTGTTCCACCTGTGTGAAACAGCTTCCTTCACCTGCAAGTACCTGCTTCACTGTCACTTCGTCACGAGCAACCCTGCTCACCAGCTCCAAACCGAGCTCTGATACCAACTCACTATAATGTAGTGGGATCAACACTTCTTCATCAACCCGGTCGTCAGCCTGCTCTGATACCAACTGTCATGCCCCCGAGCCGACGGTAGTCTTTCAACCACTCTTAGCAATGTGCGGCACCACCGAACACTTTCTTTTCACCAATACTTATGTTCATGGACTACACCTAATTCAATTTCTCCTACTTAGTTTGTGTTTCACAACCAAGTATTATTATGTTTAACCTTTATACCAATGAACACCCATACTCATTCATTATCAAGAGCAATTATAACAAGAACACAATTGCACAGTATAAAGGGAGGGGCAACTCCCTGAACAATGAGTCTGCTTGAAATATATTTATTAATCAATCCTTCAACAATACAAGCTTTTACAAGTATTCTTGGGAAAATCCAAGTCTATACTTAGCCAATTTACAATCACGGAAAAACTGCCTTTTATTCACCTTTTTGCACACCTTGCATGATGGGCAGGTGCTCACCCAAGCTACCAAGACACCCTCGTCAAGTCTTGACACAAACCGGCACTTCAAACAACCCACGGGCACACCTTGCCCAACAGCTTCGTCTTTCCAAGTGTCACCTCCAACCGTGCGGCTAACCAAGATCAGCGCATGAGCTATGCGCTCTCCTCTTGTCCCTTTCTGCGCACTTGAACTGCGCACTTCCTTATGCGAAGTTGCTTGGTCGATTTCGTTGGTGAAAATGCCTCCCAACGCATTACAATATATATGTGTTGTAACATGTGGGTGGGCTGCCCAGCCGACCACCCAATCCTTACTTACACGCCCTTCTTCAATCGTTTTGCACGCCCAACTTCAAGTCAGCCTGCCCATCGTGTAGGTCGACTCTTGAAGTTCATCATTCCACACTTCCAAAGAGTATAAGCTTTCATCGCAAGTGTTTCATCGCACTAAACTCGTTTGTTTGTCGCATCTCTATGTGCCTTGACTCGTCGATCTGCCCGCGCGCCCGCGTCGTGTGCGCCAACTCGCCAGTTCGCCCGCGCCCGCGCCCGGCGTGTGTGCAAACTTGTCGGTCACCCGTGCCCATGCCTAGCGTGCGCCCCGACTTGCCTCTCGCCCGCATCGCGCCCGGCGTGCGCCACAACTCACCTCTCGCTCGCGCGCTTGTTTCATGACCGTGCCCGCGCCCGGTTCTCCCGGCGCCCAACCGCATGTGCACCCGAAGACCTTACACATCCTCTACTATTGCAAGGATGGGCCACCGGCCGACAAGTGTCCTGACTGTGGTATTATTTCTATTTATATTTATGTGGAAGTGTGTCTGAATTATTTGGTTGAGCAACCGTGGAATTAAATAGAATAACCCTTGAAGCTAATTTAAATTTATAATTTTGAACCAGGAAAGAAGCTTAAGAATGGCACTGCAATAAGTAAAGATCTTTCTTGTAGGTACAAATATTTTCGCTTCTCTGTTGACAATTATTGTTGGGTTTATTAATTACTCACTGATTTTAACAACTCCCACTGAATCCATTGGAGCGACTGTGTTTATAGTAGTTGCTTTATTAGTGGTTATAACTGTGTGCAGAAGGAAGAGTCTTGATTTTCGCGAGAGTTCTGTTGTTACCAATTTTAGAGACAATGAGGATAAAGCTAGGGATGCATGGATGCTCTACCTTTGCTCTCTGTTTCTTGGCGATTTTCATTCCAAGTCAATATCACAGCCACACTTTCATAGACCCAAGATTTAAGCAGATAGACACGCAAAGTCTATTATAAAAATAAATTAAAGAAAAAATTCGTTCATAAGAGTAGAACAAAAGCAAAAATGCCCAACTGTTGAGATTCAATATTTCTTATTCTTTATTAAAAAACTTAAATTTTGTTCAAATAAAACTACCACCACAATGCATGTTCTTAAAAGTTAAGATCGGCATTTAAAAGAAAAAAGAAAAAGAGTAACCATCGCAATTAAAAGAAAAAGAGTAACCATCGCAATTTTTTTTTTCTCTGCAATCCGGTATGAAATGACTACTCATTAAAAAATTCAATTATGTGCAAGAACGAAACTAAATCTAATTTTATTTAATTTGTAAAGGTTTTCCATTAACCTTATTTTGAGTTATCGTTTTGGAGGTATGGTTAGTTAAATACCTTTTTCAATGTAATTTGGAAATTGAGTCTGAATTCGTGTTCTGATCTATGTAGATGTTTGTTATTATTAAAAATTGTACATACAAATAATAAATGAGCTTTTTGATATAAGTAGCTATGCATCAACGAATGGTACACGTTGGTATCAATCTAAATGCAGTTGTAGTTGGCCTTCAGGTTCCCACGTCAGAGGAAATAGTTGCTCAGCTTAAGGAAATTACGCAATATGGATCGTTTACAAATAGCAGGGCGATATTTTCTCCCATCGCTATGAAAGACTGTAAACTGGCTCGGCGGAAGCTCCTTTTCCAACACCAATAACAGTTCTGGTGGGCCAAATGCAGTTCCAGTTGACCTTCAGGTTCCCCGCGGCAGAAGCTCCTTTTACAACACCAACAACAGTTATGGTGGGCCACGTATACATTAATTAAAAAAAATGTGGATGGGTGAGATCGAATAGATGATATTTTATTTTTTTATATATCTAAAAGTTAAATTAAACTCTAATAGTTAATTATTTTTTCTTTATTATTTTATTCAAATATATATTTTCTTTGAGTGTTTTGGCCGCTACATTATTCTCCGGAAACATTCTTTAATATTATTATTTTTTTTAATCTCCTTAAACATTTTTTAGTATTATTATTTCTTTTAAACGAACTTTGATGGGTATATGAGACTGCAACTTTTACCATCGTTACCATAGTAAATCTTATCATTCTATAAACAAGAATTTATATTTCATTGAATGAATATAGTGCTTACCCATATCTACATGAAGAAAGCAAGCTAGAAAGCTTTTTCTGAAACATAAGTTAACCATTAAACAATTGGTATTCCCATAAATATTCAATGAATAGGATTTAGAAATACAATTTGTTAATTGAAATTTAGAGGCAAATCATTTTGATACCTGAAAAAGAGTGAAATAGATCAAGAAAAGGATAAGTTGAGGGCGCTTGAACCAAAATAGTTTATTTGTTGGATGCACAGTTGGCGTTCTTTTAACTACAACATGCCTCCCTTGAATTTCTAAGGCCAATTGTGTTATTATAACGTGTAGCTTTGTTACAACCAACAAAATTATCTGTATATTTTGGAGATAAATGACATAAAACCCAAAGAATTCGATCAAAAAAATTGTCATGATTATTACTCCCATTATCAATAATTCAGTGTCATACTAGTCCAAGATTTTTGTGCACTTACAACTAAGGGAACTAAAGAGAGCCAAAAGAATGAATACCACCGTGCTCATAGAAATAAATACAACCAAAAAGAGGATGTTAGCTTAAACAACAGTATCCTTTTAAGAATATGCAGATTGAAGTCATTGGAAGCAGACATAGAGTGTTGAAGACTTACCATACAGATTGAGAAGAAAAAAGATTACATCAAAAGCCCACAATGGAGGATAACCCTTTTTAGCCATTCTTAGTTCCTCTTTTCTTGTTGCCCTTATTCATCTTACTAACGAGAACAACATTATGCTCCTCGTACTATGGATTCTCTAACTAAGTCAAAAAATTATGCTCCTCCTCAATACCTGCAATAGTATCAAGTATTGTCTCCTTCTAATTGAAGTCATTCCATACCCTGCTAAAAATGGGAAACTTTTTTTGGCCAGATGTCATATCCATAAAGTTTCCAAAAACAACAAGACTTATTTAATGCAATGGGCATTGGGTACTAATTCTTTACCCTTCACCTCCTAATCTTCATCTTCAATAATTCTTTATATGTCACAATATTTCTCGAAATTATGCTTTACCATGTTTCCTTTAAAATGTTAAACCTTTTATATTATAATACGCCAAAGTAGCAATAGACTAATTTAAAAGCAGCGGGATGTCGGACCTCGTAGTTACAGTTCTGTAATGACGCTCCTCTTCGACAGCCCCTACACATAAATGCAACTGGCTCCAACAACTCAGCTACGAAGCGTTAACTATTCCAGCCGTAATTGATTATTAAACTTCTGGTATAAATTGAAATATATTTGTGAGCATGGAAGCTTTTGTATGCCGAGTATAAGGTTTCGTTAGAATATTTTTCCTTCCCATTGTTGAAAGTTCTACGCTCCTTTTATTTTAGTGGTCTGCCTGCTAAAAGTTTCTTTTAGAAATGATAGGAGAAAGTTGAGCAGTGTACGAACGTAGTTCTAGAGTGTAAGACACACATAATCTTTTTATTTTTTCAGATAGTGAAAGAGCTACTGTCGTGCCCAAACATCAATGTTAATGTTGTTAACAAGTTAAAAGAATCCGCCGTGGATATTGCAGAGAAGTTGCTATGTGCGGAATACGCATTAGAAATCAAAGATGCCTTAAGGGATTTGGATCAGCTGAGAATGCCAGAAACATAAACCAACCAAAGGAGAGAGGAGAAGTCACGAACACTGTCAGGAATATAAAGCATGGTGCACATAAATAGATAAACGAGTTACTGGATACTAAACGCATAGAGAGGGGATACTAAATTCCACAAACTCCGTGACAGTTGTCTCTTTTCTAATTGCCCTTGTTCCTCGCCAATATATGGGCGCGGGCCTAGTGAAGTCATTATAGTCCACGAGATAAAATTTCAAATGTTTTTCGTCTTTGATTCACTGGCATTACCTCATCACTTCCGTCAAGCTTATGTAAAATTTAAATGGCTATCATGTATATTGTATTCACAATTTTCCCTGAGCTAGGGCATCACAAGGACTGCACCATAGTTTTCATGTATTTAATTGGGTTTTCTAAAAGCTAATTTATGTTGATGGCTCAATATTCTATTTTGCTAGGGATGGTCACTTCCAAAGAATTGCTGAGAATCGGCAAATTCAATTAAAATATAAATTTTGTGGTGTAATTCTGCTAGACTGACTAGGATCAACAGAGAAAACATGATTTACAGTATCATGATATGGATTTCGTATTGTTTACCTCGACCAGTGACCAGGTTATAGATTTTGGAAAATCTACATATTTCCCCGTGTTCAGACTAGGTATATCATATCTGCAACTTGCAAGTACTCTTATAGTGAATCAAACCCGAAACCTAGGGGCATAGTAAACATGAATTCGAGGAAGCGAAAATGTGTTGAGAGTCATATACAAACTCCATCATCCATCAGGTATATTATTCAAAACTATTCGATAAAATTCGTCATCTATATAAAAGATATATACTCAAATTAAATTTCTATTTATACTCGGCAATTGAATTACAAACCAGTATTCAAGGCTGCTTCTACTCAAAAGCTTGAATATTTTGATATGGAAATGTTGGTGTCTTTCATGTCTCAAATTAATTTTAACCACTCACACATAATATATGCGAAGCAAGTACATTAAAAAGGATATATTGGTTTAACCATGATATAGTACTATCAAGGAATAAGCACAAAACACAACACACCATTAATTGCAGTGAATGCCTACATAATCATGGAAATCTGCTCATTATGTCATGGATGTTATATAGCTCAATGTGGTCAAACTAAGAGGTTAGCGTTCAAGTAAATATAAGTCAGAGAGATAATGCTGCATCCAAATGACATAAAATTCGATAAAGCGTGGATTTATTATTTCACTTGGGATCTTCATCTATGAAAAATAGATTTGCTAATGCCAATGTATTATTAATACAGATTTATAATTTGACTAGGTATGAAACAATAATTTAGAAAATTATTTTAAAAAATGATTTTTAATTTGTGTTAGAGTTTTTTCAAGATACATTTAATAATAAATATGTTAGAGTTTTATTTTTTTAAGAATTTTAAATAATTTCAAACGAACTAGTGCTAATCAATTTTAATATTTTTTATTTAATAATTTTAAATTAATAATTTAATAATAATATTTAATTATGTGGTTATTCATGTGGTTGATATATGTTTGGTCATCCATGATTAAGCATGGTCCAACGTCGCATTATGACAAAGATTATCTCAATATGAAAATCAACCATGTTCAACCATTGTCTAATGTCGCATTATGAAAAAGATTGTCTCAATATAAAATTCAATCAACCATGGTCAACCATGTTTATTTTAGGGTCTATAATATATATCTTAGGATTTATATACCTTGCATTATAATATTTATCCTTTGGGTTTATAATCCCTTGGGTTATTAGTATAATCTATTGGGTTTATAATATTTATCTTAGGGTTTATATACCTTGGGTTTATAATATTTATCTTAGGGTTTATATACCTTGGGTTTATAATATTAATCCCTTGGGTTTATTTTTATTCCCTTGGGCTTACAATACCTTTGTGTTTTAGAATTAATTCGTTAAGTTCATAATATCAATCCCTTGGGTTTATCAATCTAAGGGTTCATATTACCAGAGTATAATATTATTCACAAGGTTTATAATATTAATCATAGGATTTAATATAAATCCCTTGTTTTATAATCATGGTAAACAATGCACAACCATGCTCCAATGTCAGATTGTGACAAAGATTGTCTCAATATGAAAATCAACCATGTTCAAATGTCACATTATGACACAGATTGTCTCAATATGGAAATCAACCATGGTAAAACATGGTTAACCATGTTTATTTTAAGGTTTAAAGTATTAATCTTAGGATCAACCATGGTTAGTCATGGTCAATCATTGTCAACCATGGTAAACCATAGTTAACCATGGTCCAATGTGCATTGTGATAAATATTGTATCAATATGAAAATAAATCATGGTCAACAATGGTGAACCATGGTTCAACATCATATTGTGACAAAGATTGTCTCAATGCGTAAATCAACCATCGTCAACCATGTTTATTTTAGCGTTTATAATATCTATCATAAGGTTTATATGCCTTGGTTTATAATATTTCTGTTAGGGTTTATCATAGGCTTTTCTGAATATGAAAATCAATCACGGTCAACCATGGTCCAATGTCACATTGTGACAAAGATTGTCTCAATATGAAAACAAACCATGGTCCAACACTGCATTGTGACAAATATTGTCTCGACATTTAAATCAATCATGGTCAACCATGGTCCAATGTCGTATTATGACAAAGATTGTCTCACTATGAAAATCAAACATGGTAAACCATTTTCCAACATCGTATTGTGAGAAAGATTGTCTCAATATGAAAATCAACCATGATCAACCATGGTCAATCATGATGAAGCATTGTCAATAACCATGGTCACATTGTGAAAAAGATAGTCTCTTGGTGAAAGATAGTGTCCATTGTCCAACATCGTATTGTGACAAAGGTTGTCTCAATATGAAAATCAATCAACTATGGTCAAACATGTTTATTTTAGGGTTTATAATATTTATCTTAGGGTTTATATATGTTGAGTTTATAATATTTGTCCATTGAGTTTAATTGTATTCCCTTAGGATTATAAAATTTATCATAGGGTTTATATACCTTGGGTTCATAATATTAATCTCTTGAGTTTAATATTATTCATTGGGTTTATAATACCTTGGGCTTGTACAATTAATTCGCGCAGTTTATAATATCAATCCCTTGGCTTTATCAATCCAAGGGTTCATATTCCTAGGGTATAATATTATTCATAAGGTTTATAATATTAATCCTAAGGTTTATATAAATCCCTCAGGTTTATAATCCTAGTCAACAATGGACAACCATGGTCTAATGTCACATTGTGACAAAGATTGTCTCAATATGAAAATGAACTATGGTCAAACATGGTAAAACATGGTCAAATGTCACTTTGTGATAAAGATTGTTTCAATATGAAAATCAACCATGGTAAAACTTGGTCAACCATGTTTATTTTAGGGTTTAAATTATTTAACTTAGGGTCAACGATGATTAGTCATGGCCAATCATTGTGAAAGAAGGTCCACCATAGTTAAATAAGGGCTAATGTCATATTGTGACAAATATTGTCTCAATATGTAAATCAACCATGATAAACCATATTTATTTTAGCATTTATAATGTTAATCATAGGGTTTATATACCTTGGTTTATAATGTTTATCTCAGGGTTTAGCATAGTATCTTCTCAATATGAAAATCAATCATGATCAACCATCGTCCAATGTCGCATTATGACAAAGATTGTCTCAATATGAGAATAAGTCATGGTTCAACATTGCAATGTGACAAATATTGTCTTGACATTAAAATCAATCATGGTCAACCATGGTCCAATGTTGCATTCTGACAAGGATTGTCTTAATATGAAAATAAACCATGGTCAACCATGTTTGGAACTCACATTCTGACAAAGATTGTCTCAATAGGAAAATCAACCATGGTCAACCATGGTCACACTGTGACAAAGATTGTCTCTTGGTCCAACATCACATTGTGGCAACCATAGTCATCCATGATCAACCATGGGCCAACGTAGCATTGTGATAAAGGTTATCTCAATATGAAAATCAACCATGGTCAACCATTGTCCAATGTCACATTGTGACAAAGGTTGTCTCAATATGAAAATTGATCAGATGTGATCAACCATGGTCAACCATGATTATTTTAGCATTTAGAATATTTATCTTAGGGTTTATATATCTCGGGTTTATAATATTAATCTATTGGGTTTAATATTATTCCCTTCGGTTTATAATACCTTAGGTTTTTAGAATTAAATCATTTGGTTTATAATATCAATCCCTTGGGTTTATCAATCTAAGGGTTCATATTCCAAGGGTATACTATTATTCATAAGGTTTATAATATTAATCTTACAATTTATATAAATCCCTCAGGTTTATAATCATGGTCGACATTGCACAACCATGGTCCAATGTCACATTGTGACAAAGATTATCTCAATATGAAAATCAACCATGGTAAACCATGGTCAAATGTCACTTTGTGGCAAATATTGTTTCAATATGAAAATCATCCATAGTAAAACATGCTCAAATATGTTTACTTTAGGGTTTATAATATTTAACTTGGGGTCAACGATGGTTAGTCATGGTCAATCATTTTCAGCCACAGTCAACCATAGTTAACCATGGCCTAGTGTCACATTGTGACAAATATTGTCTCAATATGAAAATAAATCATGGTCAACCATGCTAAGCCATGGTTCAACATCATATTGTGACAAATACTATCTCAATCAGTAAATCAACCATGGTCGACCATATTTATTTTAGCGTTTATAATACTTATCATGGGGTTTATATACCTTGGTTTGTAATATTTATCTTAGGGTTTATCATATCCTCTTATCAATATGAGAATCAATCATCGTCAAACATGGTCCAATGTTGCATTATGGCAAAGATTGTCTCAATATGAAAATAAATCATGGTCTAACGTCGCATTGTGACAAAGATTGTCTTGACATTATAATTAATCATGGTCAACCATGGTCCAATGTTGCATTGTTACAATGATTGTCTCAATATGAGATCCAACCATGGTCAACCATGGTCAATCAAGGTCAACCATGTTCAATAACCATGGTCACATTGTGAGAATGATTGTCTCTTGGTCCAATGTCACATTGTGGCAACCATAGTAATCCATGGTCAACCATGTTCCAACATCGCATTGTGATAAAGGTTATCTCAATATGAAAAGGAACCACAGTCAACCAATGTCCAATGTCTCATTATGACAAAGGTTGTTTCAATATGAAAATGAAACTGTGGTCAGCCATGGTTAACCATGTTTATTTTAGCGTTTATAATATTCATCTTAGGGTTTATATACCTTGGGTTTATAATATTAATATCTTGGGTTTAATATTATTCCCTTAGATTTATAATAACTTGGGGTTTTATGACTAATTTCTCAGGTTTATAATATCAATCCCTTGGGATTATCAATCCAACGGTTCATATTCCTAGGGTATAATGTTATTCATAAGATCTATAATATTAATCCTAGGGTTTATATAAATTCCTCGGGTTTATAATCTTGGTCAACAATGCACAACCATGGTACAATATCACATTGTGACAAAGATTGTCTCAGTAACAAAATTAACCATGGTCAAATGTCGCTTTGTGACAAATATTGTTTCAATATGAAAATCAACCATGCTAAAATATGGTCAACCATGTTTATTTTAAGTTTTATATTATTTATCTTGGGGTCAACCATGGTTAGTCATGGTCAATCATTTTTAACCATGGTCAACCATAGTTAACCATGGCCCAATGTCGCATTGTGATAAATATTGTCTCAATATGAAAATCAATCATGGTCAACCATGGTGAACCATTGTTCAACATCATATTGTCACAAAGATTGTCTCAATATGTAAATCAGCCATGGTCAATGATATTTATTTTAGCATTTATGATATGTATCTTAGGGTTTATCATAGGTTCTTTTCAATATGAAAATCAATCATGGTCAACCATGGCCCAATGTCGAATTTCGACAAATATTGTCTCAATGTGAAAATAAACCATGGTCCAACATCGCATTGTGATAAATATTGTCTTGACATTAAAATCAATCATGGTTATCAATGGTCCAATGTTGCATTGTGAAAAGGGTTGTCTCAATACGCAAATCAACCATGGTCAAACATGTCTTGACGTCACATTGTGACAAAGATTGTCTCAATATCAAAATCAACCGTGGTCAACCATGGTCATATTGTGACAAATATTGTCTCTTGGTCCAATGTTGCATTGTGGCAAACATACTCATCCATGGTCAACTATGGTCCAACATTGCATTGCGATAAAGGTTATTTGAATATGAAAATCAACCATGGTCAACCATTGTCCAATGTCGATTGTCACAAATGTTGTTTCAATATGAAAATCAATCAACCATCATCAACCATGGTCAACCATGTTTATTTTATTGTTTATAATATTTATCTTATGGTTTATAAACCTTGGGTTTATAATATTTATCCATTGGGCTTATAATCCCTTCGGCTTTTAGTAATAATCCCTTGGGTTTATTATTCACTTGGATTTATAATATTTACCTTAGTGTTTATATACCTTTAGTTTATAATATTAATCCCTTGGGTTTAAACTCCCTTGGGTTTATAATACCTTGGGGTTTTATAATTAATTTTTTTGGTTTCTAATATTAATCCTTTGGGTCTATCAATCTAAGGGTTCATATTCATAGGGTATAATATTATGCATAAGATTTATATTATTAATCCTAGGGTTTGGTATAAATCCCTTGAATTTATAATATTGGTTGTTGACATTATGTCAAATGTGTTTTCCTTGATGAAAACCTACTTGATAAAGATGTCAACAAGAATATTATGCAGTGTGATAGAGAGAATGGACAAAGGTTTCCTTGATGGAAACCTACTTGATAAAGATGTTAACATGATGATTATGCAGATTCTATAGGTGAGATAGACAAAGGAATATCAGTTCAAAGATAAAATATGATAAAGGTGAATTTTAGGAAAGTATATGTGGGTCCTCTGAAGAAAAGATGCGTACATAAGAAGAATGATGAAGAAACTATGCGTATAGTTTTTGCACCATGGTGTTATCAATACCAAAGGTCTTTACCAAGGTATTGGCCCATATTATTGGGCACGAAAACATATATTTGATCTCGTCAAAGAATACCATCGACATTAATAAGCGATTGGCCTAAGGTATTGGCTAAGGCTCATACTATATAAGCATATGGAGATCAAAGTGTTAAGTGTGCATGTAATGCATTATTTATGAATTAATTAATTTGAAATAAGAGTGCACGAGGGAAAATAGAGATGGATTAGATCTAATAGATTTGAAATGACCACATATTTAATAATATGTTTGTGTTTTATTAGATATGTGATGAAAATATTATGATGTGTGCCTGTAACAGTTTTCATGTCAATATTTGGGTTTGACAAATGTTATGTTGCAACAAAGGCATGTCTAAGTGATTACATCTATGTATGTGGTTTTGACACTAATAAGTTGCATACATATGTGGATCTACTTTGGGGTAGTCACATATATATTCTGCAATATGGATAGATCTGTATGTAGGTGTGTTGAATGATAAGCATTTACATATGTTTATATGCTTCATAAGAGATAGGTACATCTACTAAGGTTTTGCAGTATGAGTTGTTAATGATGTTTGATCAGTTCTATTATGTTTTTTGTTTTTTGTCGATTAAGTCTCTCTTATGATAATCAATGTTTAGTGTTGGTTGGGTTGACTTGTTTATGGAATGATATGTTGACTAGATGCTACTCTGTGATGATTTGTATCTGGTTTAGTGATATGTGATGGGTTCAATATGTGATACAGTGGTTGATTATGTATGAGAATGATTAAGACTCAGTTATTCAGTATGTTTATATCTATACGTAGGTCCTCTTAAGGAGAAATGTGTACATACGCAGTTGTGCTGCAGAAGAGTAGCATATATATTCTGAAATATGGTTTATCAAGGTTTGGAGTAGCAGCAGGTGGTTTCTGTGATGAGTAACAATGTTTGGTAGATGTGCATTGATATGATATGTTTTGGTTTAGTTTGATCTGGTTGTAATATTTTATTGAGACTCAATGATTGATTTGATGATTTAGTGATTAAGTGTTTTGATAGAGTGATTGGTTTCAGTATTATTATTTGGTATTGGGCTTAAATGATGGAAGTGGGTCTAGTTTGAAAATATGATGAAAAGTTGCCTATAGATTCGTTCTTTTGGATTAGGTGGATCCAATATGAAATATTATGAAATGTGGTCCACAGAGGTGTTCAGGGTTGGAGCCTCAAGTGAGGAAGTCAAATATTTCCCCTGGTGGTAGCTAGTGAATCAGATTAGGGGGTTGGAGCTCCCTTCTGATGGGTGCTAGTAAACGCGATCCGAGGGTTGGAGCTTCCTTCTAGTGGATGTTGGAGAATGAGTTAAGGTTGTATCCTTCTATACGTGGGTTCCTGTGTACTAGTATGAGTCTACACCAATACAAGATTGTAAGATGTTTTCCTTTCTAATAAAAGATGAAGATAGAGACAGGGACAATGGCAGTTTTCTCCCACATTGGGTTTCCACCTAAAATTCAATTGTCCTCATGTGTTGATGTGTTTCTTATGTGTGATGGTTTATTATTTCCTTACTACTCATGGTTATTATTCAACTAAAGTCTAATTAAGTAACTCCATATTGGATAAAGTGGAACAGGTGATGAAATATCTGAAAACTTAGCTAACTTGACATACATTGTTTTCCTTCATCATAGTCACATACATACACTAGTTTACTTAATGACAATAGAATACATAAATATGGATAATAAATTGAAAGGTTTAAATTATTTTTAAAGGACGGATTCATCTCCCCCCTGCTTAGTAATTTTCCCAACAGTTGGTACCAGAGCAAGTCACTTTAGTTGAAGCTTAATTGCTTGGAGTGGATAAAGGATGGTGGGAAAGAAGAAGATAGCTCAAAGGAAGGAGTCAGAAAAATGTGGTAGTGACAGTGATATATCAAATGCAGTGATAGTTACAGATGTCAGCAAATACTCAGTTTTGGGAGCACCCCGCTTTCTATTGATTGAGAATGAAGAAGAAGGTAACAAAGAACTATTAGGTATGGGTTTTTGTTCTAATTATGGTCCATTTCCTTGTCTATTTAATAATTATGATATTGAATATGAAAACGAATCAACTGAACTTGCACTCATGGGTAAAAGTGAAAGTAAACATTCTAAAGAGAAAATTGATTCAAAAATGTTGGCCATAGAAGTAGGAGAACAAGACAAGTCATAAAAAATGGACAATGAAGGCATACCTATGATAAACAATGGGAATAAAATATGAGTTCTAATTTAATGAAGCGTGAAGTTTGGTATTTAGTATGCAACAGCTTCACCAAATTTCCTCCATCAGAAGAAGAACTACAAAAGAACAGTAAGGCATTAAGTGATACCCTTAATATCATACCTAATTAAACATTAAATATGGTTATGCATTATGCAACTGAAAAGGAAGTATGGGATAAGCTATAGGAAATCCATGAAGGAAGAACACAGGAATATTGTTCATCAGAAAAACCAACATGTTACCTTATTTCTAAAGAAAATAATCATGCATCAAAATATGAGTATGTTATTGATTCAGAAGAGGATGGAATAGGGAAAGTTCTTAATCTTAGAAGAAAACTTGATCTTGATTTGAAAAATATTACTAATATTAAACATAAGTTGTGGGCCTATGATAATAGGGACCATATTAAATCAGTAAATGTTGCACAATATTTTGAAGGCATTGAAACAAAGATTCTCTCTAAAGGTAGATCTTGAAAAGTCAAACAAGAAAGAAGAAGAACTACTTCAAGCATTTGAAGAAAAATATAATGGGTTGAAGGAAGAAATTATCAACTTAAAGGAGAAAATGGAAGAAGGAAGAAAGGTTGAAGAATGAATAAAAAATAAATATCTTGAAAAGGAAAAGCAATACCAAAGAATGGAGGCTGAGGTAAACATTCTAAAAGGTATTTTAGAAGAAAAGGATAAATGCTTGAGATTTCAAGATAGTACTAAGATTTTGGATAACATTCTTAGTAGTCAAAGGGCTCCTACCATTAAATCCAGTCTTTGTTTTCATGAAACTGTAAAAGGAGAATCTAGTTCACAGGCTTCTACAAGGATCTTGAAAGATAATATTATGAAATCTGAAATTCTTGTCAAAGAGATTAAAAGTCAACCAGATCAACATCCAAAGAAGATGAATTCTTAAAAGAAATCATTTGCTCCCAATAATAGAGACTTTAAACGATTTTATCCTCTGATCAATAATGTTGAATGTTTTATATGTCATGATCATGGACACATTGCAACCAATTCTAGAAGCAACCTATTTCGATCTCAAGAAAATAACTCCTCCATAGAAATATCATCAGCTTCTAGGTACTCAATTTTCTTTAAGGGACATTGTTTTGCTTGCAACATATTTGGTCACAAAGTTATTGATTGCAATAGAAGGAATATGAAACATAAATATTATGATTCCTTTGCTCATATAAGATTTTATGCTTGTAACAGGTTTGGGCATGTACCAAAAGAAAACTAGGAACAAATATATGGATTTCCTCAGACAACATGGCAAGCAATCAGATAAGAATATTGATGTCAAAAGACTTGGAAAGGATAGATCCAACAACATTTCTCATAATAAGTAGAAAGAAGAAGAACATATAAGGTGTGGTATTTCTCTTTTCTCATTTGAAGAAGATGATGAATGGTACATAGACAATGGATTATCTCATCACATGGCCGGAGATAAGAGTAAGATGGAGACTCTTAATAAACACCAATATGGTAAGGTTATTCTTGTAAATAATGCTCAAGCAAAAGTTCTAGGAAAAGGTAGAGCCAAAATTAATAAACATAGAGGAGTAGTTGATACTTTATTAGTTCAAGGGCTAAAGAAGAATATTCTAAGTGTAGGTCAAATGGCAGATAAAGGAAATATAATTGTGTTTACATCAACCAAATGCAAGGTTATGGATGAAGAAAATGGAAAATTCATAGCAAGAGGATACAAAAATCCAAACAAATTATACATGTTTAAAGAACTAAATTCTCACATAAATGAACAGGATTCAGACTCAATAGTAAAAGAAGATGATCTCTATGGAAGTACATTGTTCTTAAAGGAATATTTGTCATAGTCACTAGTTAAGTGATGAGAGGTACATGACCTCATGAAGAGTAGGAGATGATTGTCAGATCTTCAGGATCAGTGATGTATGATCTTAGGGGGAGCTATACATATATATATCTTCATGATGATTCCCATATTGATTTGATATTCATTTTTCTTATATTACTGACAATGCATATCATGTAGTAACAATGAAATATGAATATACATTACAAGATTAGGGAGAGATGTGGCTATGAAAGGTCAACATTTTATTTTCTGTATGTAGATCTCGTAATGGGAAGTCATGTATATATGTGAGTTTGGTTATAAATAGTAGCATGTGTTTCTCATTGAAGAAGAAACTATGGGACAGACTCAAGGACAGGTTATGACATATTTCAACTAGTGGTTCTTTGGCTCCATGCTTCTAATGTTGACTAGTTGTAGTCTATTGATGATCAAATGAAACTTAGAAGTGATATTGTCTTATGATAGATGCTATATGACATTTCTGCTTTGATGTATTTAGTGATTGATGAATTTTCTTTGATGACTTTACTGGTTAATGAGTTGACTAAGATCAGACTTAACAATGAATGTTTGGCACAGGTTCAGGGAGAGAATTTTCTATGCTTCTAATGGTGCATTGTTGGCATTATGATTTCTTGTTGCATGATGATGTTCATGATAAGTATATAAATCATTTATTAAGTGTAGTTGTTTTCGCTGAAGACACATGATGTTTTTATTATATCATTAGTAATGATAAAGTCTTGGATAAAGTTTCACTTTGTGGAGTTAATTCTACATGAAGAGGACATGCATGCCATGGTCCTTATTAACATTATTTGATGATGATGAGCTTAAATCTATACTTATGTTTTACTTTCACTATATCTTCAATGATGCATCAGATGCATATGGTGCAGTTATGGATGATGCCTATAGTGTTGTTCTTAGTTCTCACATATGTTACATGATGAGGTTATGTTGTATATGGTATGTTGCTTGAGGATTGTGTATGTTCGTATATAGAGCATGTTGATCTTGATAATATGAGATCAAGAAGATGGGTTACTGACAAATCTTGATTGCACAGTCATATGATTGATCGCGATAAATTGTTACATATTTCTATCTTTATGTCATGGGACATCAATAAAGTGAAGATAAGAATCTTATGGATGATCACTTGAGTTATCTACGGTGTGATGATTATTCTTGATACACTTGATTGATGTTGAAGGTTCTCCTTATCTTTGATAGATTCATATGAAGACATCATGATCCAAGAGAATGATATTTCTTCCTATGAGTAAAAGGCAGGTTACATGAGGATAAGAGCATGGTTATTGATATACTATTACAATCGTTAGGTGATGCTTGGAGACATTGCATATTTAATCACATATTGATGCTATAAATACTTGGTCACATGGTGATACCGATTGATTCTACAATGTCCTACCTTATGATGACATTCTTGGTTCTCACATATGTTGTTGATGCATGAAGAGATAGGTTGTTTTCCTTGATGAGGTCAAGGGGATGAGTTGAAAATAGATCTCTATGGAACAATCTTATGCTACAATTTGGTAGTGTTGTATACTTGGTCACGGGTTGATGATATTGAAGCTACATTGGATTACCTTGCATATTGATGATGAGAATGTGGATGTTGATGTTCATATTACTACTATCTATTTTGCAAGATCATATGATGACTATTATGTTCTTCCAACTGCATAGTGGAGGTCCTTGTCTTTCTTTTTTATCATAAATGCCATATTTGTCTCTTGATGTAAAGGCCTATGATGTAATAATTGTAAATTTCAGTCATGTTTGGACTATTGGGGGTCAAGTCAATTATATATGTAATCAAATTTTGGCCATTTGGTGTAATTTTGAGTCAAATATGTAACCACACTATGTTGGGTGATTGATGTAAGCATGATTCCTTGGTGATATAACATGTCATATTTGGTTGAGTCATCTTCCTAAAGATTCAGCATATGCTCATGGGGAGCATGGTCCATGTTCATATTCAGCAAATCAAATCTACAATGATCCTCTTTACAAAGAGAGAAAGAAGTATTTATTCAACATTAATCAACCCTTTGCCCTTGATGTCAAAGGCAGAGAGTAACTTGATGTTTGAAGGAGAGTGCTTGGAAAGAAGATTGGTATGTATCAAGATCTGTTTACAGGTACATGCAGGTGGTGGTAACGAGATACCAAAGTGGTTTCCATTAAGTACAAAGGGGGATAATCTTGGAATTATGACTAATGTGTTGTCCTTGATGGAAACCTACTTGATAAAGATGTCAACATAATTATTATGTAGTGTGACAGAGGAAATGGAAAAAGGTTTTTCTTGATGGAAACCTACTTGATAAATATGTCAACATGATGATTATGTAGATGTTATAGGTTAGATGAACAAAGGAATATCAATTTAGAGGTATAAAATTTGTAAAGGTGAAGGTTACGAAATTATATGTGGGTCTTGTGAAGAAAAGCCATGTACATATGCAGGAATGATGAAGAGAAGTTACATACAGTTTCCACACCATGGTATTATGGATACCAAGGGTATTTACCATTGGCCCATAGGATCGAGCGTGAAAATGGATATTTGATCCCATAAATGAATACCATCGAGATTACTAAGGGATTGACTTAAGGTATTGACTAAGGCTCAGACTATATAAGGATATGGATCAAAGTGTTAATTGTGCATGTAATGGATTATTTATGAATGGCTTAATTTGAAATAGGAGTGCACCAAGGAGCATGGAGATGGATCAAATCTAATAGATTTGAAATGACCACATATTGAATAATTTGTTTATGGTTTGATAGATCTGTGATGATGATATTATGATGTGTGTTTGTAACAATTTGCATGCCGAGATTTGGCTTTGACAGATTTATGTTGCAGCAAAGGTATGTCTTAGTGATTACAGATTTGTACGTGGGTTTGATAGAAATAATTCATGTACATGCATAGATCTACTTCTGGGTAGTCGCATATATATTTTGTAGTATGAACAGATATGTACGCAGGTGTGTTGAATCATAAGCATGCACATACATGGATATGCTTCATAAGATTCGCGTACATCAACTAGGGTTTTGTAGTATGAGATGTTAATGATTTTTGATAAGTTTTGTTATTTTTGTCGTTGTTTCTTGATGAAGTCTCTCTTATGATAATTGATGTTTGATAGTGCTGGTTAGGTTGACTTGTTTATGGAATGATATGTTGACTAGATGCTATTGTGCGATGATCTGTATCTAGTCCAGTGATCTATGAAGGTTCAGTATGTCATACAATGGTTGATTTAGTATGACAATAATTTAGAATCAGTTATTCATTATGTTGAGATCTGTACGAAAGACCTCTTAATGAGAAATGCATACATACGTGGTTATGCTGCAGACGAGTAGCATATATATTTTGACATATGGTTGATAAATTTTCGTAGTAGCTACAGTTGGTTTATGTGTTAAGTAATAGTGTTTGGTAGTTGTGCATTAATATGATATGCTTTGGTTTTGTTTGATCTGGTTGCAATAGTTGATTAGTCATAGTTATTGATTTGGTTATTTAGTGATTAACTATTTTGATATAGTGATTGATTTCAATATTTTTATTTGGTATTGGGCTTAAATTATGGAAGTGGGTCTAGTTTGAAAATGTGATGAAAATTGGCCTATAAGTTCGATGTTTTGGATCAGGTGGATCCAGTAAGAAATATTATTAAACATGGTCCATAGAGGGGCTCAAGTTTGGAACCTTCAGTGATGATGTTGAAGCTTCCTTCCAATGGTAGTTGGTGAATCAGATCAGGGGGTTGGATATCCCTTCTGGTGGGTGTCGATAAATGAGATCATGAGGGTTGGATCTCCCTTCTAGTGGATCCTTGAGAATGAGTGAAGGTTGTATCCTTTTGAAAGTGGGTTCCTGGGTACGAGTATGAGTTTGTGTTAGTACAATATTATAACATGTTTTCCTTTCTAATAAAAGGTGAAGACATAGACGATGAAAACGGTTATTTTCCCCCATTTTTGGTTTCCACCTAAAAATCTTGGTGTCCTCATGTGTTGATTTGTTTCTTATGTTTGATGGTTTAATATTTTCTTACTCCTCATGGTTATTTTTCAATTAAAGGCTAATGAAGTAATGACATACTGGTTAAAGTAGAAAAAATGTTGAAATTTATGAAAGATTAGGTAACTGTATATACATTGTTTTCCTTCATAAAACTCGCATGCATACACTAGTTTACTTAATGACAATAGTGTACATAAATTTAAATAAGAAATTGAAAGCTCTAAGTGAGTTTTAAAATATCGATTCAACCCACCCCCCTCAGTATTTTTCCCAACATTTGTCAACAATGCACAACCATGCTACAATGTCACATTGTGAAAAAGATTATCTCAACATGAAAATCAACCATGGTTAAATGTCACATTATGACAAAGATTGTCTTAATATGAAAATCAACCATGGTAAAACATGGTCAACCATGTTTATTTTAGTGTTTACAGTATTTATCTTAGATTTTAATAAGGTTTATAATATTAATCCCTTGGGTTTAATATTACTCCCTTAGGTTTATAATCCCCTTGGGTTTTTAGTATAAATCCCTTTGGGTTTTTAGTATAAACCCCTTGGGTTTATAATATTATTCCATTGGGTTTATTAATCTAAGGGATCATTTTCCTACATTGTAATATTATTCATAGGGTTTAAAACACAGATATTTTGGTTAATGTAAATATATTGTGGTTATAATCATGGTCAACCATGGTCCAACATCACATTGTGACAAATATTTTCTCAATATGAAAATCAAACATGGTCCAACATTGTTTTGTGACAAAGATTGTCTCAATATGAAAATGAACCATGGTCTACCATGTTTATTTTAGGGTTTATAATATTTATCTTAGAGTTTATATACCTTGTGTTTATAATATTAATCCCCTGGGTTTAATATTATTCCCTTTGGTTTATAAAACCTTGGCGTTTTCAAATTGATCCCTTGGGTCTATTATGCCCTTAGATTTATAATATCAATCCTTGGGTTTATTAATCTAAGGGTTCATATGAAAATCTTCCATGGTAAAACATTGTCAACCATGTCTCTTTTAGAGTTTATATTATTTGTCTTAGGGTTTATATACATAGGGTTTATAGTATTAATCCATTGGGTTTTAGTATTAATCCCCTGAGATTATTGTTCCTCAGGGTTTATAATATTAATTCATTGGGTTTATCAATCTAAGGATTCATTTTCCTAGAGTGTAATGATATTCATATGTTTAAAATGTAAATCCTTGGGTTTAGTATAAATCGGTTTATAATCATGGTCAACCATGGTCCATTGTAAAAATGTGACAAATCTTTTCTCAATATGGAAATCAACCATGGTTTAACGTCGCGATCTTAAAAATATTGACTCGATATGAAAATCAATCATTCTCAACCATGATCAACCATGGTCCAACACTGCTTTGTGACAAAAATTGTCTTAATATGAAAATGAACCATGGTCAACCACGTTTATTTTAGGGTTTATAATATTTATCTTAGGGTTTATATACCTTGAATTTATGATATTAATCCATTTGGTTTAATATTATTTCATTTCGTTTATAATACCTTGGGGTTTAATAATTGATCCCTTAGGTTTATAATATAATCCCTTGGATCTATTAATCTAAAGTTTCATATTCCTGGGGTATAATATTATTCATAAGGTTTATAATATTAATCATAGGGTTTAATATAAATCCCTCGGGTTTACAATAATGATCAACCATGGTCAATGATGGTCCAATGTCACATTGTGCCAAAGATTGTCTCAATATGAAAATCAACCATGGTTAACCATGGTCCAATGTCACATTTTGACAAAGATTGTCTCATAACGAAAATCAATGATTGTAAAGCATGGTCAAACATGCTTATTTTATGATTTATAATATTTATCTTAGGGTTTTTATACCTTAGGTTTTTAATATTTATCCCTTGGGTTTAATATTATTCCCTGGGGTTTTTAGTATTAATCACTTAGGTTTATTAATCTAAGGATTCATATTCCTAGGGTATAATATTATTCACAGGGTTTATAATATTAATGTTTTGGTTCTTAATATAAATCCATTGTATTTATAATCATGGTCAATGATGGCCTAGTGTCACATTGTGACAAAGATTTTCTCAATATGAAAATCAACCAATGTCGCATTCTAACAATGATTGTCTCAATATGAAAATCAACCATGGTCAACCATGTTCCAACATCACATTATGACAAAGATTGTCTTAGTATGGAGATCAACCATGGTCACATTGTGACAAAAATTGTCTCAATATGAAAATAAACCATGGCCAATCATTATCCAACGTCGCACTGTGACAAATGTTGTTTGATTATGAAAATCAATCATTGTCAACCATAGTCCAACGTCACATTGTGACAAATATTGTGTCAATATGAAAATCAACTATGGCTAACTATGGCCAACCATGTTTATTTTAGGGTTTATAATATTTATCTTAATGTTTATATACGTTGGGTTTTTATTTTTAATCCCTTGGGTTTATAATATTTATCCTTCGGTTTATATACCTTGGGTTTATAATATTAATCTCTTGGGTTTAATATTGTTCCCTTGGGTTTATAGTACCTTGGGGTTTTAGAATGAATCCATTGGGTTTATAATATCAATTCCTTTGGTTTATGAATCTAAGGTTTCATATTCCTAGGGTATAATATTATTCATAAGGTTGATAATATAAATCCTAAGGTTTAATATTAACCATATTTATATTAATAAAAAAATTAATAAATAATAATATTTATCATATTAACAATATTAATAATATTATCAATGACAATAACAATAACTATGTTAATAATATTAGCAATTACAATATATATTTTTTTGTAAGCTTAGTAGGGCTACATCTTCATCGTGTCCAACTTCTCACCCTGATCAGCGGGATAAAACAAGATTTCAACCCAATGCTTCCGGTACACTGAGACTTCATTTCCACGACCATTGCCAATCGAGCTGCCCCAAATGGATAATATTAGCAATTACAATATTTATAATATTAACAATAACAATTACATTAATAATATTAACGATATTTAGATTAATAAAACAACAATAATAACAATAATAATTATTATTATTATTATTATTTATTAAATTAATTAATTAATAATAATAAATTAATTATTCAATAATTAATAATATAATAATTACTCATTAATTAATATGAATAAATAATAATAATAATAATATGAATCAATAATTATATAATAATGAATTGATAAATAATTATTAATTAAATAATTGATAATAATAAATTATTATTAAATAATAATAATAATAACTATTATTATTATTCTAAGCTTCGCAGAACTACATCTTCATCATGTTCAACATATCACCTTGATCGGGCTAGGGAATTCAACCGACGAATTCACATCAAAGAATGCCTTAGGAGATCACCCGATTACCATCTATCCAAGATCCATGAACATAATAATAATAATAATAATAATAATAATAATTACTAGTTAATAATCATTAATCTATAATAATAATATGAATAATTAATTAACCAATTTTAATTTAGTTAGTTATTATTTTAGCTGATAATGAATTAATTAATTATTATTAATATTTATTAATTAATAATGCTATTAAATTTAATAATAATAATAATAATAACAACAACAACTACTATAATTATAATTGTAATTGTAATTGTAGTAATATAAATAAATTAATAAATAATAATATAAATTAATAATAGTATTGATATTAATTAATAATAAAAATCATAAAAATTATAATTATATGCCTTTGGTGTATATCAATCATATTTATGAATGTGGTTGTGCATGTGATTACTATAGGTCTTTGGTGTATTTCAACCACATTTAATAATGTGGTTGTTAGTATTAGGTAATACAAAAGAGACTTTATTCTTATAATTTGGAATGGTCACCTTTTACAATTTTTTGACTCTAGAGGAATTTATTAATTATATTAATTTTTAAAATCAAAATAAATATTTCATATATTTTTTATTATAAAAAAAATATTAAAAAGTGTTATTTTCTAATTTTTAAAAATTATTATCAGTTGTTATTTGAACATTTCTTCTCAGAAAATACAAAAATTCCATGCATACATAAATGATAGATAGAGATTTTTGGTGATTCTCTAAATGTGATAAATTGGACACACAATCTGTAACATTGTCAAAATCTTCCTTTTGTTCCTATTTTATATGAAATTTCTTTCATAAAATCTGGTTTTTTTGTCTTTTCTATCTGTCATATTTATAGGGAGGGGAATGCTGAAGCAGATCTCCTTTCTAAAAAAGGTATACAACAGGCTTTGAACATCTGGGACATAGTTGATTCAGAAAATGAGCAGGTCACCGAGTAAGATCAGTTGCCTTACATATAAAGGCTCTATCTCTTTATTTTTGGCATCTTCACACCTCTGCTATATATGTTTTTGGGTTGTAATGGGACTCTTTTTTCCATAATTTATCTGCTTTCAATACATATATTGTCCCGATGTAATTTTCTAGGGGATGGTGAAAACTCTGAACGACTATATTAGTTTTGATATGGACGGGTTGTTTTCTCTGATGTTCGAAGAGACCTAGTTATATGGCTTCTGATTTTAGTGTTATACTGTGCTTTTGGTATTGATTAAGTGATGTCTTTTCCACTTTTCTCGGTATGTTGTTCTTTCATCTTTTGCATATTATGAAATCATAGTTTGGTTCATGAATGATTTATTGCATCTAATATATAACTTTTTATTCTCTTAATAAAAAGTTTTATTTTTCAAGGGGTAATTTTTATGTTAATGAGTTGTACTCAATATATAAATATGTATCACATTCATTTCCAATGTTTTAAGCATTGTTGCACAAGTGTCGTCATAGTCGTTAAAAAGTGTATCTTTGGTGTTGCAATTATCATTGCAACATTGTTGCAATGAGGGAAGTTTGTTGTTCATGTGTTCTGGATGATCTATGTTGTTTCATCAAGTGTTCTAAGTGTGTGATCATAGTCAAGTCCTATCACTGTTCACATCAGCTTCATCGATCCCACACTTATCCAAATTCAGAAAAACTTCTAACTAAGCAACCTAGCCTCATCCAACCCTCCTAAAATGCGCATTGTGTAGTCTCAACCCTCAAGCTGCAATCGTGCCTATTGAAACTACACAATGTACAATTCCTGCCTCCAAGGATTGTGCACTATGTAGTCTCAGTGCTCAAGCCCAGACCTTAATGTCTAAAACTACGCAATCATGTCCTATAGCTAGGCTTAAACTATGAGTTGTGCATTCTCAGTCCTCAGGTCTTAGCCTTGAGCTCCTAAACTACATAATTGCACAATCACATAGCCTCCTTTCCTCCTAGAACTGTGCAGTTAGAAAACTCAATGCTTAAGCCTATAGCCAGAGTCCTTGATTTCCTAAACTATGTGGCTCCTCTACCTAGGCTGCCAGAACTGTGCATTATGTAGCATCAAGCCTCAAACATCCATATTGAGTCCTTGAGTCCCTCCACAATGTAATTCCTTGGCCTTTGCCCTCCTAGAACTTCATAGTGAGCAAATTCAAGCCTCGATCCCTAAGCCTTGAACTCTTAAGCCCCTCAATTGCACAATCCCTTAAACTTATCCATCCTTAGCTATGCATTGCAAATCCTAAAGCCTAAGTCCCGAACCTTCACCTCTAGAACTGCGTAATCCCTTAGCGAGTCATTCAACAAGTCACCAGTTCCAACCCTAATAGGTGAGTTCATGAAACATGTTAGGTTAGGGGTTTTTTGAATTGATGTCAAATTTTAATGAATGGTTTTTCGTTGTAGTTACTCCATCTTATCATGACAGGATGATGAGGGAGGAAAAGGACAAGGGGACCAGGCTAGAAGACACATATGGAGATGAAGAGATAAGATGATCACTAGGAAAGAAGATGAAGGAAAACTACATTACAATAGAAGACCAAATATCAGGACCACATGAAGTCTCATCTAATTCACAATCCTTTGGAGGGTGTATATGAAGAAAAAATCATATCTCTCATGAAGATAAAGCATTGCACATCTCTTATTAAAGACAAACGATAAAAAATAATGGATTGACATTATCCATTTCATCAAGAAGTCCTTGTGAGAAGTGTCATGCGATGTCATCTCATGAGTCTTCATATGCCACATCATTCTTGTGGATTATCTGATTTCTTATTCGAAAATTTATTGTAAAGTGGAAGGCCAAAGGATGTGTACAAGACATGAAGAGTCATGTAAAGTTGCAAATTCATAGGAAGTCAAAAAGTCATGAGGGTAGTCGAAGAGTCACAAGGAAGGTGAAGCATCACCGCATTGGTTACATATACAACCTCATTGTATGATCAAAGGATTTTTTACGTTGTCTTCTCCCATAAGGCATCAAAGAGATAGGGTTAGTACTTTTGGGGAGCAAGTCATGGCTCCAATATTCATGGCTCCAATGCTCCACTAATGGAGCTAGTAATGCTCGTTGTATTCATGTATCTTGGGACTTTTTCTTAATACTTGAAGCCTGATGGCCAACACATTTTCATGCATAGATTGTGAATATTTGTAAGATTGCTCTATGAATATTTATGATTCATTTTTTGTTCCACCTCCGCTAAAGTAGTTGAACTATTTCAGTTATTTTAGTGCTTATCTAATTGAAAATGTGTTGTAATGGTTATAAAAATCACCACATCTATGTGGACTATTCTACCTAATGTTAGGAAGTTACCTTTTCACTTGTGTGTTCCTCTTATAGGATGTTATTATTACCTTTCTCTTAGAGGCTAACCTTTCCTCACTCTACAGTAGAATAACTTAGATACACTTGCAACTGAACCTTCACCAGGCACACTTAATTTCTTTTCGCAAAGGCACATACATGCTTCCCTCTCTTGCCAACAGCTAAAGCCAAGGAAAATATATAAGAATACATAGCAACTAGGTTAATACTCCATATGGGGATCCCATTCCAAACGGTGTGATGTCTAATCGGGACTTCACATCGGGGAGACCCCCTTGGTTGACATATTTCCATCACTATCAATAGAAGGGATCTCCTAGATTGTTATGAGCATACAACATATCTTCTCCACTCTATGGTACACTCACATAGACACATGAAGGACCTGGATCAACGACTGGAGTGCATTGAGAAACATCTTGGAATCATTGCCGCAGTTGGAGGCACACTGAGTGACAACAAGTATCCCATCCAAGTTGCAGCTACAAATTCAGACCCCTCTATTTAGTCTCGTCCAATGTCGCTAGTTTCTTCTTCTCCTATCTTTTTGGTTTGTTTCCATTGCCAAAAAGGCTCATATTTTAGCCTTTGTATGGTAAATTTTAAACTTATAAGAACCTTAATGGATTCTTCTTCTCTAAGAAGAGTGAATTTTTTGATATGGTTAGGTTTTCCTAATGACCAACCAACTTAAAAGTATCAGTACTTTCATGTAATTTCTTGTTTAGAAGGAAATAAAATTTTTTACTCCACAATATATATATATATATATTAATTTAAAAATATGATGATGATGAGTATCAACATCCACTATCCTCCTATGGGATAACCTAATTAACAATCATCATGATATGAAGTCTTTATGAAGTTTTAGGTTCAAGGTTCAAATCCCCCATGTTGTACCATCTGGGTTGTGCATGGTGGCACTTATGGATTCACCTAGAGGTTATGGTGGTAGTGGCTGAAATCAATCCCATGTCACATGAGAACGAACCTAATTTAGCTATCAATTTATCTATACGTAAAAAAGAAAAAGAAAAAATAGAATTCACTAAGACTTATATGGTCTAGTAACTTTTAAAATGTGAGAGATTAATCAAAATTATTTAAAATTTTATTTTGATTCTCAAAATGAAGTGAAAGAAGCATTCCAAGATCACCATATTTTTTTTAACTTAAAAGGTCAACAAGGTTGATAATGTGAAAAATATTTTGAAAATTATATCTAATGTGAGTATAAGATGGACAATTTGTGCTTTTAATCTTCAATCCTCTTAGGACTACAAGTGTGACAAACACGTTCTTTGATGGCATTTTGGGAATTAACCAAATCCCAATTTCACTTTGAAGGGCATGATGATTAGTTTTTGTCTTGTAAATGTTAATTTTATTCTTAACACTAGTCAAGATGGAAAGATAATTTTGGTTTTTTACATAAGAGTTGATCACCTCCTTATAATATTGTAGTTTCCTTTTTCTCTATGGCTCTTGATTTCCGTACAATTTCTCCTATGGTTTGGAAGTAATGATATTTCTAATACTATTTGGATTATATAGTATGAACTCCTCCTTCATTCCACAATGGTCCTGCTAATATTGGGCATCCTTAAGCCGCCCTTACTTGAGTTGAAGGTGGGGGTTTTGATTAGAGTTAGAAGCAAGTTTAGGGAACTTCTTAGTATCTCTGTTGTATAGCTTCTTATACATAAGATACATATTAATATCCATGCTTTAAATGGGGGAAAATATTTCTTTAATCAAACTCATAAGGTAGGGAGTATTTCCTTAATCTTGGGGTTGTAGGTTATAAATTTCTTTTGGATTTGTTTAATATTCCTCTATGACTCTCTAGATATATTCCAGCAACAAACCTCAAATCCATATAAAATAATGGGAGTGACGAGAGTCTCAAAAATGAGTTTCTAAAATCCCATATCCAAGGATTTTTTGACTACAATTGTTTTCAAGCCCATAGTAAGATTTCCAAGCTCTAGTTACCCTTTTCTTAATGTTACAATTCCAAGTGAGCTTAAGATGGATGTTGATTAACAGATATTTGTATAAAGGAACTTCCTCCAAGGATTTTTTGTCATAAATAAAATTATCATAGGTGATCACTTTGAGTTTAATTATCATTTATTTTGTTTTATTGGTATTAACAGTCATACCACTCTTGGAGAATATATCTTGGAGCATTTTGAGTTGCTTTCCAAGATCATTGTAATACCCTCTTCCCACATCTACTCAAGTAACTAGCCAATCAGTGTAAACATGTGACGAGAGGCTACTATGATGGGATTCAACCTCCTATGTGACCTTAAGGAAGTGGAATTGATGGAAACACAACATAAAAACCTTCCACATAAGCAAAAGGACTCCCAAGAACCTTCCCAAGCTCTCAGGTAATCAACCCCTAGGTCCCACTAAGTTTTTAGATCAATTAAGCCTCAGATGCTCCCTTGATATGGGCATGCATGCATCCAAAAGGCTTTGGACACTCCCACATTTTATGCCAATATCTAGAGACTAATTTTTTTAATGTTATGCTAACGTCCTAGGGATTTGAGCCACTTTTTTAGGCCGAGAGCATAGGTCACTACCCAAAACTAAATGACAAGTTTAGAATAGAAAGATAACAAGGGAATGATGGTAAAAATGCAATTACTTGAACAAGCCTTTTACTGGACCCCTACTAATCATGATAAGAATTTCATCAAATATATCACAAACATGTAATCTATAGGTGTAAGCAACATATTTGAGCATAGGTGTCTCATAATTATCTAAGAATCGCTAACAAGCATTATTCTCTTTTATCATTAGATGCATTATCATCTATTAGGTCATATCTACATTATTCATTCATTTACCAATCAAAACATGAGGAAAGCCATACATCATCATTGTCATAAGACATGCTTATAACCAACATATTAACAATAGAAATATAAAGGATACATCAACCATAGAATCCACATATAAACCAATACATTTACACATAATATGCCAAGGAAATAACCTCTTATTAATGAATGCAAAATCCGACCAAGGATGGCAATACCATGTTCCAGCCAACCATAGAATGGTTGAGCCAATTCTCTCTTCGACTATTCATCCCCATGCCATATTCTAGGCATGAATGTGGGACTCAAACCAAAATAACCCGCCAGGGCATCTCAAGGCTAAACTACCTCACCCTCATTAATAGAAATACGGATTTACTGCAATCCACACTGGATCATTAAGCCAACACAATAAACATGTAATAATATACTTTACCATGATCTCCACCAGATAATTAGGCCAAAACTAGCATGGATGCCACCGAATTTCTTCACCTACATCATGAGGAATTTTCCTGTCTCCTAGTCTCTCAGGCTTTACCGCAATCAATAGTCTGATCCAGAGATCACTATGCCCTAAACCAAGACAATACCCTCTAGGATTTACCATATATCTCTCCATTCACTCGCAAGGATTCCTAGACCTAATCAAGGGCAACCACCTCTATGATTTGTCGTATACCCCTTAATTCATTGGTCGAGGATACCTAGTCCCACCAAGGAAAAACAAAATCCAACTTTACCACAACCCATAGTCTAGTTCAGGGGTCACAAGGCCATGTGTTATATCATTTAGATATCCAGCTCACTCAGCTTTGAATCCATCCGGCAATACAACTCAACCAAAACATGTGAACCCCATCACAACATGGATTTCCAGAAATGGCGAGGCTAAGCTAAAGACAATGTCACACATGGAAAAACCCATGCCATAACATAAAATAACCACATGCAATACCATGCATGCCATGCAAATAATCTTGTTATAGTTGCTTGATCCTTCTCTTCCTTGCAGGATCCTTCCTTCCTCTTGCCTTCTTTGCTTTTCTTGATCTAATGCAAAATATTTCCAACTGATCCTCATAAGAATTTTTATTAATGGGGCCTCTATTTTCTTCATTTTCCATTATTTTCCTTCAATTTCCTCTTCACATGCAACCTGTGACCTTTCACCTTCTATTTCTCCTAATTTCCATTATTTTCATAAATAAATGTGGAAAAAAAATGCCATTTTACCTTTCCAAAGCCTTATTCATTGCCTTTGCCAATTTCCTTTAGCCAGAATAACTGAAGTGAACACCCACTAGGATTTTGTTCCCACCATTCAGCTTGGAATACATGTCCCATGATCGTGTTCTTATATATTTTTAAATGGATTTTTAACCAAGGTTGTTACAGAACCCTCCCCCTTGGGGGAACTTCATCCTCGGTGTTCAATGACACCAATAACCAACAAGACTACTAAAAAAAAAACATACTTCCCATGTAGCTTTATAACATAGCTCGTTGTAGTATTTACAAAGACCACTGTTGAAACATGACAATAATACCATTTACTAGAGCTTTATAACACAACTCATTATGATATTTACAAGAACAAACACATATACTTAAGAACATTTTCTTAAACCAACAAATACCCATACTATCTATGGATCTTTATAAATCGGCTCGATATAGTATTTATAATAATATACACATATACACATTTGCTCAGCTAGCAAATAAAAGGATATGATGCTCGTTTCAATCAATAAGGGAATCTAGAGGCTCACATCTCCACCCTCAGAAGTAGTACCAGGATTCACCTCCTTCCCTAGGAAGTCCAGAATCCATTTTCAAATTCAAAGGTACATCCAATATCCAACAATACAATCTTCGCTACTTGTCCTCTCAGTGAAAAATTATTGGCTCATTATTCTAGGGAACACCCAATGTGCATCTGATTCCACCTGGAAATGCTAATGACAAAAACAAATTCATCCCTAACCTTTCCTTCTCTAATACATAGTCCTTCGGGAAATCAGGTTACCCCCTTTCGTGAAGTCACTCACCTTCCAAGTTCCTCGACATGCCCTATCTTGGGTGATCCATCCCTTAGGAAGGCTTCCTTGCATGGGAAGGTTAAACAACCAAGGCATATACCTTCCTCAAAACCATCATACTGGTCATAACATGCTCATGGAAATCAATGGACACTATTGGGTACTAGTGTCCCACGATGGCCCTTCTCCTGAAATGCTTGACCAACATATTTTTACATGTTCCAATTCCTTTCACTGACATTGCTAATTCTTATAGTTAGTTTCAACCATCCAACTCAGAATTTTTGTTCTTCTTGTACCAAGCACATAACTTCCATTATATTTAAAATGAAATGAAATAACTGCAAATCGTACCTCATTGGTATCTCATCAATACGGTACACTTACAACCATGTTTACTTATTGTGACAACAAGTCAAACTAATTGTTTGATCAAATCATCATGAACAAACATATCACATCCATTTAGCTCAAACTCAACCATCATAAATTAAAATCATGAATTAAATGAAATCATCATAAACCATAATTAAAAATCACATGTAACCATCACAAGTTAGAATCATAGATCACATGCATAATAAAATTGAAATAAAATATTGATACTTATCCTTTAATCAATCCTTACCTTCTACCATTGTCCTTATTCTATACCCACATTGAATTGGTTACCATACTCAGGAAACACCCAGTGCCTTTTTCCTCAACCATGTACACATACAAATAGTGTACATCTCACACATATAACCACACATGGCATACAACATGCAATACATGTGCCTACAACAAACATACAATTCATACACCTACACCTAGTGTACAACACAACACATACATACACCTAAACCTATTGTACGAAACAACACAATTACATACACAGAGTACAACACAACGAATGCACATGTCATAATACCATGACTACACAACGCACATTAATAGTACCACATGTACACAACGCAAAATGTACGACATGCACATAATACCACATGTACAACATGTACAAGGTACCACCTATACACATCACCACTTGCACAACGTGTACACAACATCACATGTACATGCCACCACCTTCACAACATGCATACAAAACCACATGTACATTGCACCACCTGTACAATGTGTACACAATACCACATGTAAACAACACCACATGCACAACATGTACACAACACCACATGTATACAATGCCACATGCACAACATGTACACAACACCACTTGCACACAGCACCACATGCACATAGCATGACATGTACACAACACCACATGCACACAACACCATCTTCACACAACACCACATAGCCAACACATACATAGCACCATCTATACCCAGCACTGCATATGTAATATACACACAACACCATGTATACAAGAAACATACATCATATGTACACAATACTACATATACAACATTACACATCACCATAGGTACAATCACTGCTTATACAATATGCATAATATATATGCAACAATAACATTGCGCATCTAAAACTATACTCCCTCTACCAAGAAACCTTTCTTCTAGTGTCTTTCGACCATCCATGCTTATCCTATCATGTTGCAAAGCACATTGATTTCATTCCATTGAGGTATCCTTCAGCGTTACCTGTCATAACATAAACATAGGGATAATACAGGCATACAATATCAATTCATATCCACATGATACTGGCCTCATATATTTTTCATGATTACTCTCCCCACTTGATTCTGCATAAGACCAAGAACCTCATCATGCCACTTACCTGCATAATCAATCATTCTTCCACAAGAATGATCCGTGATGACCCTGTCAGGCAGTGACATAGATACATAGATACATAAATATATATAAACATTAGAAGAAAAAAATCATGATCTTGTCAGACAATGACATACATACACACGTATATACATATAAACATTAGCATTAAACAACCATGATCCATGACGAACTTGTCAGACATGACATACATACATACCTAAATACATGTATATAAACATCAACATCATTATGATTGTAACATAATTACCAGATAGCATAAGGTCAAGGTTAAGAGAACTCCCTTATATGTTCAGAGCATGCAAAACATTGAGAACAATAGCTCCCAACATAGCCAAGGAATTGGATGCCTCACATCCATTCACTTTACCTTTTCTGATTAATTTTCTCATGACTATGCTACCATAGTTCATTTATCCCAATGGGCCCAACTAGTCCAACTTGTTGTCATACTCTTACCTTCAACTTACCTTATACATGAATTGGTATTCATTTAGCCTTTCATAACCTGTTGGGGTTCATTCAACTCTTCTCGAGCTCCATTAACTTTCCTCTTTCCCAACCAATTCGCAAGACTCTCAAAACATAAAAGCCAATATCAAGAAGCAAGTAAGAGAAAACTATGAAAACCAATAACAATAAGACACCAAAAACAAATCGGTATGGCCATACACTAGATGTAAACAAGGCCACAATCAAGCATAACAAATAACAAAATACCAAAAGAACAAGGCTAGTAGCAAACACCATGACTCAATCCCCATGGTTCTCAGGGGCAACTCACCTGATCCTTCTTCAAGATTCATGGAAACCTCTCTTGCCATGCAACTACCTGCATCAAACTACCATAAACACATAATTGTCAATGTATAAATAAATATAAAAATATACCCATTAGATTACTTTTTTATGCTAAGCACGTTGCCTTGTAGCTAAACACATATGTGCCATGTCTCAAGGGACTCCAATTCCCTTGAAAGATCTAGCGATAACTAGACACCCATTGTTATACATGTCAAATACATGTCCATGAATATAACACATAGCCACATTATTTTAGTCAATATTAGGGCTAATAAGACTTCCTATATGCAAAGAATTCATTCATTTAGAACTACGATATATAAACATAACGAAAGGAATTATCACCCAATTCCTTTCTTTTACCTTTTACCTTGCTACAATTGAGTCTTACTACATGTTATCACATCACCCAACTATTAGTTATATAAACAAATCAACTATTACCTTGTCATGCTAATACCAACCATGTTTCCCACAATTGTTCACATATGTCAATCACATGTTCCAAAGATCAAGAAAACATATCTATTAATTTGAAATCAACCTTTACCAAGTCTAAAAACCATGTCATAATCTAAAATCAACGCACATACATCAATTACAATACATAATTCTAAGACTATCACCTTCTTACACTCAAGTACATATATGTAGTCTCAACATGTATGTATTAATACAACCATTTTAAAAGAAGATCATTTTGTCAGGATATCTTATAGACACATACTCATATCATTCAAGTAATCAAACATTCAAACAATAGACAAACAACATAATGGACACCAAATGCTCAAACATGAAATAGATAACATAATAAAATAATAAAGCACAAAGTAGACGACATAAGCAAGCTCATACCTTAATGTATCTCACAAGAGGCTATCTTGTCTTCACAATCAATCTAGTTAGCATGATATAAATTCACAACCCATCATCTCAACACAAATAAGATCATGAGATCCATAACAATAACTAACTAACAGACATGCTGACATCATAAACTCATAAACAAGTTTCATTCATACATAATAATCACATCTGCACAGTCAGCCTAGATTTGTATGACATAACTTCATGACATATGAACTCAAACATAAATAAGGTCATGATACCCATGAAAATAATTGGCTAACATGTTCACATTATAAACTCACAAATAGTTATCATTCATACATAAAAATCACATATCTATGATCAGTCTAGATTAGTACAACACAATGTCATAAATAATTTGACTCATACCTGAATGTCATAAACCTTACCATATGCATAGGCCAATCCAATTTAGCATGATACATATAGCATCAAGATATTAATGTTGTAACCATAATCATCAAGTTAACTAACATATGACAACAACAATTTAACCTATAACATACTCATCAACAATATATAACCTAATCATCAAGTTATCTAACACAAAACAACAACACCAATGCATACAAGCACATGTTAGTATCATTCATGACTATCTAACACGTGCATATGAAAAAGCTAATCTATTATCATCTATCATGCATGTAACCATAACATTAATAGAATGAAATGCATACACATAACCATAATGCATATAACAATCCTTAACCTACATATCTGCATGCCCCACATACAAACTTGTATAATGATACACTCTTGCCTTGAGATCTATTGTTGCAACTTCAATTTAATGATTTGCATCTCCTACTCTATCTCAGCAAACACAATAGCATCATAACATACCAACATAATCATGATGACCTAATTGCATACAATGACCTCATTAACAACAAACTTCCCCATGAAAATGCATGCATAAAAACATATAGACACTAACATGCGTAAAAAATGCATATACAACCATACACTCATGACGACACATCCCACAACAACACCATCAACCTTCACTACAACCATGATCAACAACATGAAAATGCAACAAGGACATGGAATACAAACATAAGGAACACATATGCAACCGACATGAATGCATGACGAACACACCACCCATCCAGTCCGAGGGGTGAACCATGCTCTGATACCACTTTGTAACACCCTCCTCCCACATCTCCCCAAGTAACCGATCAACCAGAGTAAACATGTGACGAGATGCTACTATGATGGGATTCAACCTCCTGTGTGACCTTAAGGAAGTGGAATTGATGGAAACACAACACATAGACCTTCCACATCAGTAAGAGGACTCCCAAGAACCTTCCCAACCTCTCAGGTAACCAATCCCTAGGTCCCACTGAGCTTCTAGACCAATTAACCGCTGGACACTCCAACGATATGGGCATGCATGCATCCAAAAGGCTCTGGACACTCCCATAGGATGGTATCCCAACATCTAGGGACTATTTTGCTCAATGTTGTCCCAGCGTCCCTAGGAATTGAGCCACATTTTCAGGCCCAGAGCCCAGGTCATTGCCTAGAACTAAATGACTCCTTTAGAAAAAAAGATAGCAAGGGAATGATGGTACAAATGCAACTACTTAAACAAGTCTTTGACTAGGCCCCTACTAACCATGACAAACATTTCATCAAACATATCACAAATATGTAATATATAGGTGTAAACAACAGTCTAAGCATAGGGGTATCATACTTGTATTATAATCATTGTTCCCTTATATCATTAGCTGCATTATCATATATTAGGTCATAGATACATTGGTCATTCATTTACCAATCAAAACATGAGGAAATCCATACATCATCACTATCATAATACATGCTTATAACCAACATAATAACAATAGAAATATCAATGATACATCAACCATAAAATGCACATATAAACCAATACATTTACACATAAGATTCGAAGGAAAGAACCTCTTATTAATGAATGAAAAATCTAACCCGCGATGGGACTACCACGTTCCACCTGACCATAGAATGGTTGAGCCAATTCTCTCTTCATCCATTCACCTCTGTGCCATATTCCAAGCATGAATGTGGGACTCAAACGAAAAGAACCAACTAGGGCATCCTAAGGCTAAACCACCTCACCCTCATCAATAGAAACCAGGCTTTACCACAATCCACACTAGATCATTAGGCCAACACAATAAACATGTAATGACGGTCTTTACCATGATCTCCACCAGATCACTAGTCTAAAACAAGCATGGATTCCACTGAATTTCTCCACCTACACTGTGTGGAATTTTTTGATCTTCTAGTCTCTCAGGCTTTATTGCAATCTATGGTCTGATCCAGGGATATCTAGACCCTAAACGGAAACAACACCCTCTAGGCTTTAATGTATATCCCTCCATTCAATGGCAAGGATTCCTTGGCCTAATCAAGCGCAACAACCTCTAGGCTTTACCATATATCATGTCATCCATCAGTCGAGGATTCCTAGACCCACTGAGGCAAAACAAAATATGTCCTTACCATAACCTACAGTATGGTTTAGGGGCCACTAGGCCATGTGTTCTATCATTCAAAGATCCACCTCACTATACTTTAAATCCATCGGTAATCCAGCTCAACCAAAACATGAGAACCCTATCACACCATGGCTATTCGGAAATGGCAAGGCTATGCTAAAAAGAATGTTACACCTAGAAAAACCCATGCCATAATAGCAAAGAACTACATGCAATACCATGTATGAAAAATCTAGTAAGGAAATCAAACATGCAAATCAATACGTGCAAAGAATCTTGTTGTATCTACTTGATCTTTCTCTTCCTTGCTTGCTCCTTCCTTCCTCTTGCCTTCTTTTCCTTTCTTGATCCAATGCAAAACCTGAACAAAATCTTGCCAACTGATCCTTAGAAGCCTTTTATTAATGAGGCCTTTATTTTCTTCATTTTCCATTATTTTCCTTCAACTTCTTCCTCACATGCAACTTGTGATCTCTCACCTTCCTTTTCACCTAATTTCCATTATTTTCATAAATGAATGTGCTGAAAATGTCATTTTGTCTTTGCCAATTTCCTTTAGCCATAATAACTGAAATGAACACCCACTAGGATGTTTTTCCCTCCATTCAACTTGGAATACATGTCCCATGACTGTGGTCTTATATATTTTTACATGGATTTTTTACTAGGGTTGTTACAATCAAAATGGATCCTTTCCAAAAAAAAATAATGTTGTTGGAAGAAAGTAGAACAATTATGGGCATACTAGTGAGTGTGGAGCCAAGACAAACTTCATCTTCCAAACACTCTTGTAGCTTATCAATGTATATGCCAAAAATAGTAGGGGACAATGGACACCCTTGCTTGACTCTGATATTGCATTTAATTTCTTTTGACCAATCTACAATGGTTTTAATCTTGGAAATAACCTTCTCATACAACCTTGTCCCAACAACCCTCAACTCAAGATGAACTATTATCTCTTCTAGTCTCTTCCCTAGCTTTGTTTTAGAAATAATTTCAAAAAAACATTCTAAAGTCAACAAAGAAATAGAAGGAGATCAATTTTATTATTGTGGCATTCCTTTGCAATTATCTTAATAATAATAAGATGGTGCATGGTTAAATGATATCCCCTAAAAATAGCTTGGCCTTTAGCTCACTTACCATGGATTTTAAGCCAGTGCCCATTCTTCATTTTCCAAAATAAGCCCGTACAACTTTGCTAAAATGTGGTTAATCATAATGGTCTTGTAATTGGACGAAATCATTTTATGCTCACTCTTAAAGATAAGTACAATCATGCTTCGTGTCTTAGGTTTAAGGAATCCTTGAATCCTTGCTTCATTTCCAAATTAAAGAGCTTGTGTATGTGGAGGATGGGGATAGATTCTTCCATTTTACAAATTTCAACTTGGTAGCCTTCATTGTCCTTAGCTTTCCCATTAGCAAGTTGCTTAAGCCCAAACTCCATGTCTTCCAAAGAAACAATATCATCCTCTATAAGGGCATTCAAAATGGTTTTTCCATCGCATTAAGGGATCCATAAATATTTTTATGGATAATATTCCAGTTTTCCTTTTGTTTAGCTGGTGAGACATGTCCAGGGGATTGAACTTTTCATCACTTGGATACAAATTGTTTTCCAACATGCTTTTTTCCAATTGTGCTACTAGCCGCAGCCATAAATATTCCATTTATTCAAGGGAATTATTCATTGATGGTTTAGTCAAGACAGGACATCCTTATGTCAACCTTACTTGAATTGAAAGTGATATTAGATGGATTTTAAGGAGATTTTAAGAAAGTCCTTGTTGCTGTCAATGGGAAAAAGGCTTCTCATGTGAGAATATAAAAAAGCATATTTCCTCTAATTTTGAGATTATATATTCTAAAAAAATTTAGATACGTTTTATTTTTTTACTCTTTAAAGATAATACATCTCAAAATTTCATATCCATATAAAATAATAAGAATAACAATTTACAATTATTTTCAAGTTTTATTGAATAATAAAAATAATAATTTACCATTGTTTATTAAAAATAAAAAAAACCCATTTAAAAATTCTTATTTGCAAAAGTTAAAAAAAAAATTAGTTAAAAAATATCAATAAATAAAGAAATGTAATTATAATTATATTAACAATAATATTTAATTAATTTAGAATATTTAATTTAATAAGATTATTTTTATAAGAGGATTAAAATAATAAATTTTAAAATAATATAAATATGGAAAAAAACCGATCAATTCAATCAGCATTTTCTTTATCAACTCTTTTCATATATATATATATATATATATATATATATATATATCCAGTCATTTTCAACTTTATACCAAATCTTAAAATATACCAATAGCGATTCGCAACTTTTGTGTCATTAGCATGGTTTCAATATTAATTTATATAGTATTCGAACGGTTCAAGTTTATTCAAGGTTTAAGTCAACAAATGACTCATGGCAATGTTTGAAATCCGAGAAAGTGTCATTCCTCTCAATTCTACACAGAAATGATAGAAGGTGTAAAGCTGAATCCAATTTTGGAAACATTAATTTATAGAGTACTCATCATTGCAAACATTGGCGAATGAGGTGGGGCAAGCTTATCAAATGATCTTTCTATTTATTGATGGAATGTGCAAAGCTGAATCCAATTTTGGAAACATTAATTTATAGAGTACCCATCATCGCAAACATTGGCTATTGGCGAATGAGGTGGGGCGAGCTTATCAAATGATCTTTTTATTTATTGATAGATGGTTTAGTTAAGATTGTACATTTTTATTTCGACCTTGCTTGAATTGAAGGTGATTTTGGATGGAGCTTAAAGAGATTTTAATAATATCTTGTACTCTATGTTGTTAAATATGTTCATGATTATGTTTTTAATGGGAAAATATCTTGTTCATATGAGAATAGAATAAAGCATTTTTATAATTTTGAGATTATATGTTCTAAAAAAATTTAAATATGTTTTATTTTTTATTTTTTTAAATAATACATTTTCAAATTTCACATCCATATAAAATAATAAGAATAACTATTTACAATTGTTTATTGAAAATAAAAAAACCCTTTTAAAAATACTTATTTGCAAAAGTTAAAAAAAAATAACTAAAAAAAATCATTAAATAATGGAAAATAATAATAACTATATTAAAAATAATATTTAATTAATTTAAAATATTTTGTCTAATTTGATTTAATAAAATTATTTTTATAGGATGATTAAAATAATAATTATTGAAATAATATAATTATGAAAAAAACCGATCATTTCAATCAGCATTTTCTTATGCAGTGGTATTATCAACTTTTATGGTGATAAAAATATTTAAAAAAATAATTCCTATCAATTTCAACTTAATACCAAATCTTAAAATATATCAATAGCGATTCGCAACTTTTGTGTCATTAAGCATGCTTTCAATATTAATTTATATAGTATTCGAACGGTTCAATTTTATTCAAGGTTTAAGTCAACAAATGAGTCATGGCAATTTTGAAATTGAACAATTCTATACAGAAATGATGGAAGATGTGGAAGATGTAAAGCTGAATCCAAATGGAAGATGTAAAGCTGAATCCAATTTTGGAAACATTAATTTCTAGAGTACCCATCATTGCAAACATTGGAAAATGAGGTTGGGTCAGCTTACGATTATTAAGCAAATCGGACTTTTAAGTGTCTATAATGTCATAAGGTGGACAGCCTGACAGAGGAAGAAGTGATGGTTTAAAATAGATAACGTGAGCAGCACTTCAAACCATTGAAAATAAATATTATGGTGATAAAAACAATGAAATTTAATAGTTGTATGAGACCGTATGATGAAGATTTATAAAATCGCGTAGTTTAATGAGGTAGAGGAGTTGTCCAGCAAGTTATAGAAATTTCGGTTATATTTAGAAAAAATCCTGTAAAAATTTTTGTAAATCTTGTTAAATTTCAAAATTTTAGGTGTCCTAGACTTTTTTGATGGTGTTGAATCCATTTCCACCATGAAAAACATGATTCAAACACTGTCTCTACAAGATTTTTTGGAATTTTTTGACCCAGATTCAGCCACTTTTGATATCCAGGCAATTCCTCCACCTGGTTAAACGACTCCTTATAAAAGAATTAAATTTTAAATTTATTTACAATTATTTTGAATTTATTTACCTTTTTTAATAATTTTATATGATTATATCAATTAAATAGTTAATGGACCTTTATAAAATGTAAATATTTTAATAAATTTAATTATAACATTTCATAAATATAATTATAATTTTTTACGAGTAATAATATATAAAAAAAAATTATAAACAAAAAAATATATTCTTACTAGAAAAAGAAATTAATTATTTTTAAAAAACCTAAAAAGTAGCCTAATATTCAGATCTTCAAAATGAAGCTTATTCTTAGCCTAAACGACGTGGAAATAAGCAATGGTGGCCTTTGTTTCTTCAGTGGGAACCACTCCACCAAACACAACCTCAGATTTGATTTGTCATTTATCGTTACGTCGATTCTATCAAGCGCGCTCTCCAGTTTTCACGCAACCTATTTCTACGTCAGCAAAATCGATCAGTGACAGCGGGTAAGTTTTGCTGCAGGTGCTTTCCCTATAGCTGCTGAGAGACGTGAAAAATCGATTAGTAACGGCGGGGTAAGTTTATAAATTACAGTATTTGGTTTTATTTTATCAATTATATCTCCAAAAAAAGCTTTTTATCCATTTTACCTATCAGTATCAATAGTGCTACTCGGGTAGGAAATCAAATTGAAAATTAAGGAAATTAGTCTTCATAATATTATATAACGAGCAGGTTTGTATGTTAATTGTTTTCGTGCTAATAAGAAATTAATTAATATAAATTAAAAATTAAGGAAATTAATATTATTTTTTTGGATTAATCACACTGTTAAGATTTGGTTTATGTTTTGAACTAATTAATGAGGTTCATTTTCGGGACAAGGTGAGAAATTAATTGTTTTTAGGGAATAAATAGCATGGATACATGATTACCCAGAATTAGTCGTTGAATATTAATGGTTGGTTAATTGTTTACTATCTAGTTAAAAACTAACTATTATGTATTAATTAAATATTTTATTTTGATATTATAAATAGATTATTTAATAATTTCAAGTTTTATAATAATAATATTTTATCTAGAAATAATAAATTTTTATAATCTAATTTATTAAAGTTTAAAGTTTGACTTATTCATAATACATTTGATAATATTTCAAATTAAAGTATTATTAATTTCTATAATAAAAATATTACCAAATAAAAATATTATTAATTTTTATAATAAAAATATTATCTGTTAAGTTGTTTAATATATAGCTAGTAACTAGCTATTATGTAATAATGAATAACTATTTTATATGGTTAGGAACTAAATAGTTAAATATATAGTTAGGAACTAGATGTGTATGTTAATTTTTTTCAAAATAAAATTGAGAAGTTTGAGAAAGATCGATGATTAAAAAACAAAATTGTTATTGTTAAGAGCTAAAATGCAAGCTGTTATTTATTAAAATAAGTATAAAATAATTTTATAATTAATATTATTTTTATATTTTTTTGATTTATAAACATATTTTTAGATAATTATAATTCAGAAATATAAGGATACTTTTTTATATTTTTTGTTTTTATAATTTTAAAGATCTCTAATGTGCAATATTCATTTGTTTTATTAAGATGTTAAACATTCTCTTCTATATGTTTATTAATTAATTAATAAGTAAGTTTAATCTCAATAAGATGTCAAACATTCTCTTTTATATATATTAATTAGCAAGTTTAATTTCAAGTGTCTTTAAATTTGTAATATTTATTTTTTATTATGTTATTAAACATTTTTAACATAAATACACATATTTTTATTGGTAAATTTAATAAGTTTGAAGTATGTATATTTGGAAGTATTATCACATTTTTATTTTATATTTCTCTTTTGTTATGAAATATGGATATTCTCCTATGTGAATTAAATGTTTTGGAGATATAAATATTTTATAAAAAAATGTTGTTGTGAGTGATGTAAATATTAGGGCTCATGTGGTGTAACAGCCTATGTTGTACGAACATTTACTTTATTACCAAGTTTTACTTATTACTTCAATCTTTTACTTTGTTTAAAAAAATGAGGTTGAGAAGCCAGAACATATCTTGTTACTTATTAATTAAGAATTTAAACAGTTTGTCAAAAGAACTGGAAGAAACAGGTAGTAACTCCTGAGCCAGTTACAAATAGTTGCTCATATATCTGAGACAGTTAAAAACAATTGCTCATATGTTCCCTCAAAAAAGGAGGGAGAACCCTAAGGGGGTTGGAAGAAAAGAAATGAGGAATGATACCGCCAAGTTTTTCCTTGAGCTAGAAAAAAAAATAACCAGCGGGAAAACTGTGAATTACACTCGAAATGGTATGAGACTTGAGGCGGGACCAAGTCCTGAGAGATATCAGACTGCTGTTGACTGTCAAGAGTACAAAGAGCTCGGAGGGGGAATCACTAAACTGCGATAGACTTATTGACTCTCAAGAGTACAAAGAGCTTGGAGGGGGGAATCTGGACGTATTTTCCAGATCCATGGTTGGGTGGAGAGACCTTCCAAGAAAGGAAATTACATACACAGTTATAAACAACAAATAAGTAATACATGTTGTTCTTAGTAATTATTAACTAAAATGAGTTAGTAATACATGTTGTTCTTAGAAATTATTAACTAAAATGAGTTATTATTATTCAATAATGGATAGGCAATAGAAGACTGATTACTAGATATATATATTCTATTGTGGTACATTGTTAAATATATTCTGTCATATTATACTGCTGGTTATATTTTGTCACTTTATTTAAATTGATGAATCCTAATGAAATAATATCGGTATCTTTAAAGTGCACTAGGAAAAGTAATCCAATCATGTCAGAATAACATTATATTAGCGAATTAGAGAAGTTAATATATGAACAGTCTCTCGCTTTAGAGTGAATATTACTTTTAATCAAACCATGAGATTCTTTCTTGATACATAGAGCATACAAAGATTAAACCGAAATGCATTCTTTCTACAAACATAAACCTTTTTATAGATGCAATATCAAAAATGCTAACTCGTAGATGCAAACGAAAGACGATATTTTCATCATGGAATAGTTATCACAAACCATTGTACAACTAGATCATCCAGACTCATCATTAACTGTACAAAATATTAACTAAATCGTGAGGGTTCTTCGTGGCTCTCAGTCGGTTTCCATAGGAAAAACAGAGAGCAAACCACCCTCTCTCCTATTTAATTTTCCAAATCATTCAAGCTAGGAATGTTGTCACTCATTATAACCAGAATAGTGTCGAAATCGACCAAACAGAGTAATAAAATTCAGGTATGGAATTTTCTCTAATTATAACTTTAAACCTGAATAGAAAATATCAAAACTGGGTTTAAACCCTATAGTCGAAGTCAAACCAGTTCATAGTGTCATCCCATCTTGGACTATTTAAACAAAATTACAACCCTCGTACAATTTCTTAATTATAACTAAGAATTTAATGATGACCATGCCTAATGTGTGGTTTACTTATAAACTAGAGAATCTAACATTAAACACACAAGGAAGAATGCTCTCACCTATCTAAAGCTTGGAGTTACTTATTAGCCATAAGTTCACCAGAAGGTGGAGTGATTAAACCAACCTGTAACCAGAAGACAGTAATCGGCGTAAGGACGAACCTCCAAACTTTGAAATCCCTGGGATGGGCATTGTCGAGACCTTACCTATGATTACATGAATGCTGGGATTAAATCTTGTAGCTAAATAAGAATAAACTACTGACACAAGTTAAGATTTTTCGGTGTTTCTTCATTACCTGTGTAAGAGGAAATGCAGGCTATAAGAAGCAACGAACTCATGGAAGGCTTGTTGCAGTTGTTAGTGGATCTTTATAGTCAGAACAATTCGATAAACAACTCTGTATCTTGCCTAGGATCCTACCTCCATGCACAGAAATTTTAGGGGCTAATATTTGCCCTATGGACTAATTTTCCATGATTTTCCACAAAAAAGATTCGTCAATTTCCAATTTTTATAAAATATCATTCGCCCCAATTTTAGAATATAAATTTATTTTACCTTAAAAATCGCCAACATTATATAGAGACTATATATAAAATCATTATAATTTTGAATAGTTTTACAAATATGTCAATAAACATTTTATAGTTTTCATATTAGTGATTAGTGAGATTCGCCAATGTTTTTAAACTTCAAGAAAAATTTCCATCCTTAAAATTTTCCTTACCGCCATGGAATCGCGGATTTCCTTGTCTCATCCTTCTTGGGGTGTGTAAAACAATGGACAGTGGAACTACCTACATGCCAAAGAACCTAATGAACAAGAGGAATGCTTCAAACTAAAAAATGAAAGCGTCTGAAGAAAAAATTGTCGGAAGAAACTCTTGAAAACTTTACCTGGACGTAGCGAGATCCCATTAGATGAGAAGATGAAGATGACAACATGGTTTCTCTTAAAACCCTTAGTCAGGTTGCAGAGCCAAACCCCAAGGTTTTGCAAAGGAACAAATGGAAGTCACATACAGTGGAAAGCCAGAAATATAATATACAAATGACTCTGGAGCATGAGAACCGTCGAATCCACAAACCATGATCCTATGGTGGAAGATCGACCAAGTGAACAAATTCCAGACTGTTTTGTCGAGATCATTCAATGAGCTGAGTCAGTCATTTAATGTCTGAGCGGTAGGTGTCAGCTCAACCCTCGAACCATACCTCCATCATTAAAATGTTGCATTAAACGAGGAAATATGTCGAAAGGGGGTCTAACCAAGGTGAAGGATCATGACAGATATGAAGGACTGATTATCATTAAGTCCTAACTTTCATATAGCTTCTTTAATGACCTCGAGATTTGCCAACGACATAGCTAATATGGTGTAGATTGAATTGTTTTTTGTGTGTGCGTTGAAGTTGTTACAAATGGTATCAGAGCCCAAGCTCGCACACTGAGACTTTTGGGATACATATATATATATATATATATATATATATATATATATATATATATATATATATATATATATATATATATATATATATATATATATATATATATATATATATGGTAAATAAATATTAAAAAAAATATCTGTAATAAGAAACTAAGTATGTGTGAATGTGAACATAGAGATAGAGATACGCACCCAAGAGTAGAAATGCAGAGGAATCCCAAACTATCGAACCAGCGAGACGCAACTTATGTACAGGCCAATCCAGACGTATGGGTACAACTAGGAGAATAATCTCGCTAAGCCAACACTGCCCTACTTGAAACAGTTTAACAATTACGTGCGGAGATGACAAACCTGAGAATGGATAATGAACAACTAAAGCAAGAACAAGAAAGAAACCTTAAGATTTGTCCGACTGACATAATCAAGAGGGACCAGATCTCAGTGCTGAGGATAGGGAGGAAACCTCGATGGACCATCATGGCGAAGATAATGCAAAGTCAACAGAAGGACACTAGGAACATGAAGAGGGACATTTGGATAATGTTTCCAGCCAAAGAAAGACAAAAAGGCAGAAGATGGAATTACAAGGTGAGTTCAAAAGGATAAAATTGTCTCTCTTTGAAGGAGAATCTGAAGAAGCATTTGAAGCATGGCTAATTGACATGAGCAAGTACTTTCAGATTTATGACTATATTGATAAACGTAAAGCACGACTCGCAATTTATCAACTAAGGGGTAAGGCCACCCTCTAGTGGGAAGAAATCAAGACTGTGAGAAAAATTGATGAAGAACAACTTATGTGGGAAGAATTTCAGAAGCATTTCAAGGATAAATATTTAACTGAGCGATACTATGATGAAAAAGCAAAGGAGTTCGATGATTTAAGCTTGGGAACCATGACCATGGATGAATATGTGAAACGATTTACCTCCTTGATATGATATGTCCCATATATGCAAGAAGAAAAGGCCAAGATTCAACGATTTATTAGCATTTTACCCAACTTTATGAAGGGAAAGCTAGAATTTTATTATCTTAGAACAATGGATGATGCGGTGCGAAAAGCCCACATCATCTGTTATCAATAAATGAAATAGAAGAGTGACGGGTTCAAAGGAGAAATAGGAAAGAGAGGGATAAATTTACCCCCAAGAAGATAGATAAAGACCACTAATGGAAGGAAAATACAACAAAGAACTTTCAGTAAATTTCCAAGGAACCATTCAAAGGTTCTAGCCTACACCGAGAATAAATAGCTAGAGGGAGTTAGTAAACCTGCTAACAACCAATAGTCAAAACAACCTCTGCAATGGTGGGGATGTGGAGAATCCCATTACTACAAAAATTGCCTACATAGGGCCAGAATAGAACAAATTTAAAATATGCAAGAAGCCTCCACCATTGGAAATGTAGCAAGGAGTATGCCCAGAATTAATGTTGCTTTGGATGATCATCAAGAAGAATACCAACCCACCATAATCGAGTGTGAAGGTATGATTTATGATCAACCTGTTTCTGTTTTGTTTGATCTGGGTTTTACCCTAAGATATATTAGTCCTAAAGTGGTAGAAAAATTTCAGATGCATTGCAGTAAGTTTAAGAAGCCTTGGTTAGTTCAACTAGCCACAGGGACAAAAAGAAGGGTATATGCAAAAACAAAACATTGTCCTATAACAGTTTCAGGACAATCAATCCATGTCAACCTTAATGTACTTCCTTTAGGATCACGTGATATAATAATACAGATGGATTGGTTGGAAGGGCGTTGGTCCCTAGTCAATTTTAAAAAGAAATCTGTAATTGATCTCACAGAGTCTGGACAGAGAAAGGAAATACAGGGGATCCAGAAAAATATTAAGTTATGTCCTATTACTGCTAACCAGTTGGGAAGATGTATTAGAAAGCGTTGTAAGATTTATGTTGTCGAAGTAGGATACACCAATTCCAAGAGTAAAATGACTTCTTTGGAAAATGTTCCTGTGATTCAGGATTTCATTGATGTATTTCCTGAATGCATTCCTAGATTGCCACCTAAGCGTGATATTGATTTCAAAATTGAATTAATACCTGGAGCAACTCCTGTTTCGAGAGATCCTTACCACATGAGCATCCATGAGCCAACATAACTCAAAATGTAGCTTCAGGAACTTCTAGATAAAGGGTACATTCGCCCCGGTGTATCCCCTTGGGGAGGCCCTGTGCTATTTGTGCAAAAGAAGGAGGAAACTTTGAGACTATGCATTGATTATCATTAGCTAAATAAACTAACTATAAAAAACAAATACCCTTTACCACGTATTGACGATTTATTTGATCAAGTGTAGGGAGTTAGTGTGTTCTAAAAAATTCACTTAAGGTCCGACTACCACCAGATAAGAATAAAGGATGAAGATATTTGTAAAACTGCATTTTGAACTCGCTACAGCCATTACGAGTTTATGGTATTGCCTTTTGGCCTTACAAATGCTCCAGTAACTTTATGAGTCTGATGCATAGTATTTTTAGCCATTTTCAGATAAATTTGTACTGATTTTTATTGATGACATACTAATTTATTCTAAGAATGAGGAGGAGCACGAAAAGCACTTGAGAATAGTATTGAAAATTTTGCAGGATAATCAACTATAAGCTAAGTATAGCAAGTGTGATTTATTCAAAAGTCAAATATAGTATCTGAGTCATGTTATATTAGTAGAGGGAATAGCGGTGGATCCTGAAAAGGTTAAAACCATTATGGAATGGACCACCTCGAAGAATGTTGCTGATATTAGATCCTTTCTGGTCTTAGCCAGCCACTGTCGTCGATTCATTAAAGGTTTTTCAAAAATAGCTTTTTCTATGACCTCATTGCAAAAAAAGGGGTGTACCTTTCGATGGATAGCTAAATGTTAACAAATTTTTGAGCAGTTAAAACAATTGCTTACTACTACACCTGTGCTAAAAGTAGCAGATCCAAAAAAATCTTTTGTGGTTTGCACATATGCAAGTAAGGAGGGTGTCAGCGGGATATTAACATAAGAAGGGAAGGTTGTAGCCTATGAATTATGAAAATTGAAAGAGTATGAACAACAATACTCTGCATATGATCTTGAGTTGATAGCGGTGGTACATGCGTTAAAAATGTGGTGACACTACCTACTAGGAAAGAAATTTATGTTATTAACTAATCATAGCAGCCTTACAAACTTTTTTAGCCAATCTAGTTTAAATGCTCGGCAGGCCATATGGACCACATTCTTGAGTGAATTCAATTTTGAAATGAAGCACCTTAAGGGGAAGGAAAATTAAGTGGTTGACGCGTTAAGCAGGAAATTACATTATATCTATGAAGTACAATTCAGCCAAGTACAATCTAACCTTCCTGACATCATCAGAGAAGTATCTCTCGAGGACCCAGAATATGCTTCCCTTTGGCAAAAAGCATTGGAAACTCAGGAGAAGGGGAAACAATCTGATTATGGTATAAATTTGAAAAAAAAAGTTAATATTCTGAAATAGAATATATATCCATAATAAGAATTCTATCAAGCAATTGTTATTGGATGAGTTTCATAGAAAGTCTTACGCCGCTCATCCAGGATACCAAAAATTATTTTCTGCCATCAGAAAAAGTAACTTCTGGTCAGGTTTAAGGAAGGATGTTGATGAGTACCTATCTAAATGTTTGGAGTGCCAATTGGTGAAGGCATAACATCATCATCCCACTGGTATATTCCAACCATTACCTATTCCTGAGTGGAAATGGGAGACAATCACTCTAAATTTCATCATTGGTTTACCTCACACTAAGAAGTAGCATGACTCAATTATGGTGGTGGTGGACAAGCTAAGAAAAACTTCTCATTTTATACCCGTAAAATCCACCTACAGAATTGTGGAAATCGCGGACATATTTATGAGGGAAATCTTTTGATTGCACGGAATACCCAAAGTGGTAATTTCTGAGAGAGATGTAAAATTTACATCCACATTTTGGAAAACTCCCTTCTCTAGGTTAGGTACCCAGATTCAATTTAGTGTTGCTTACCGTCCACAGATGGATGGCCAAACAGAGCTAGTGAATCAAATCCTAGAAGACATGTTGAGAATGTTTATAATGCAACAACCGCATAAATGGGAGGACTACCTCCACTTAGTAGAGTTCTCCTACAATAATGGATATCACAAATCAATGGGCATGAGCCCTTTTGAAGTATTGTATGGGATAAAGTGTAGGGTACCCATAGATTGGAATAGCCTTGTTCACATATTAAAATTGGGTCCTGATATGTTAGCTGAAATGGAGGATACGGTTAAAAAGGTCCATCAAATTTTAAAACCTTCCCAGGATAGGAGAAAGGTTTACACAGATAAAAAAATATCACATAAGGAATTTTAGTTGGGCGATCATATATACCTGAAAGTCAAACCCTGGAAAAGTACCTTACAGTGGAAATGTTGTGCTAAGTTAGCACCCCAGTACTATGGACCATTCCAAATCTTGGAACAGATTGGACCAGTGGCATACAAGCTAGCACTCCTAGGCCATATCCAGGTCCACAATGTTTTCCATGTCTCCTTGTTAAAAAAATATGTGTACAATCCTCAACATATAATTAACTGGGAAAATATACAGGTAATAAAAGAACAGATTAGGGAACATAGGAATTGTTGTTTTGAAAATTTCTAGCAGAGCCTCTTCGTATTCTAGATCAGAGAGAAACCATATTGAGGAAACGAGCTATCACCTAGGTTAAAGTGCAGTGGAAGCACTTTGGCCTAGAAGAGGCTACTTGAGAAGAAGAGGAAACTATGTTGGAAGCTTACTTGACACTATTTTCCTAAAAGGAACACCAGGGACAGTGTTCCTCACAAGTGGGGGAAGTTGTAACACCCTATGCTCCATGAAAATTTACTTTATTACCAAGTTATACTTATTACTTCAATATTTTACTTTGTTTAACATAAACTATTAAATAACTAAGGCTGAGAAGCCATAACATATCTTGTTACTTATTAATTAACAATTTAAACAGTTTGTCAAAAGAACTGGAAGAAACAGTTAATAATTCCTAAGATAGTTACAAGCAGTTTCTCATCTGTTCCCTCAAAAAGAAAAGGAGGGAGAATCCTAAGGGGGTTGGAGGAAAAGAAATGAGGAATGACATTGTCCAAATTTTCCTTGAGGTCGACAAAAAAATAACCAGTGGGAAAACTGTGAATTACAGTCGAAATGGTATGAGACTTGAGGCTGGGCCACATTCCTGAGGCCCAAGATACCAGAATGTGATAGACTTATTGACTGTCAAGAGTAAGAAGAGCTCGGAGGGCGAATCTGAACGTAATTTCTAGATCCGTGGCAGGGTGGAGACACCTTCCAAGATAGGTCATTACATACACAGTTATAAGCAAGTAGAAACAGATAATTAATACATGTTGTTCTTAGTAATTTAACTAAAATGAGTTATTATTATTCAGTAATGGACAGCTAATAGCAGACTGATTACTAGATATATATTCTGTTGTGGTACATTTCTAAATATATTCTATCATATTATACTCCTGGTTATACTCTGTCACTTTATTTAAATTGATGAATCCTAATGAAATAATATCAGTAGCTTTAAACTGCTATAGGAAAACTAACCCAATCATTTCAGAATAACATTATATGAGTGAATTAGAGAAGTCAATAGATGAACAGTGTCTGGCTTTAGAGTGAATATTACTTTTAATCAAACCATGAGATGCTTTTTTGATACATAGAGCATACAAATATTAAACTGAAATGCATTCCTTCTGCAAACATAAACCTTTTTATAGATGCAATATCGAAAATGCCAACTGGCAGATGCAAACGAAAGGCGATATTTTCATCATGGAATAGTTATCACAAACCATTGTACAACTAGATTAGCCAAACTCATCATTAACTGTACAAAACATTAACTGAATCACGAGGGTTCTTCGTGGCTCTCAGTCGATTTTTGTAGGAAAAACTAAGAGCCAACCACCCTCTCTCTTGTCTAATTTTCCAAATCATTCAAGCTGGGAATGCTATTACTCATTATAACCAGAATAGTGGTGGAACCGAGCAAACAAAGTAATAAAATTCGTGTATGGAATGTTTTATAATTATAACTTTATACCTAAATAGAAAATATCAAAACCGGGTTTAAATCCCATAGTCGAAGTCAAACCAATTCATAGTGTCATCCCATCTCGAACTATTCAAACAAAATTACAACCCTCCTATAGTTTCTTCATTATAGCTAAGAATTTAATGATGGCCATGCCTCGATATAAGGTTTACTTATAAACTAGATAATCTAACATTAAACACACGAGACGGAATGCTTTCACAGCTAGCTGAAGCTTGGAGGCACTTATTAGTCGTAAGTTCACTAGAAGGCAAAGTGATTAAACCAACCTGTAACCAGAAGATAGTAATCGGCGTAAGGAGGAACCTCCAAACTCTGAAATCCCTGGGATATGTGTGGCGGAGACCTTACCTACGACTACATGAACACCGGGATTAAATCTTGTAGGGAAATAAGAATAAACAACTGATATAAGTTAAAATGTTCTAGGGTTTCGTCATTACCTGTGTAGGAGGAACTCCGGGCAATAAGAAGCAACGAGCTCTTGGAAGGCCTGTTACAGTCGTTAATGGCTCTTTATAGTCAGAGAAATTCAGAAAAACAATTTTGTAGCTTGCCTAGGATACTACCTCCATGGAAGAATGGTTTTCCCTATCTCATCCTTCCTGAGGTGTGCAAAACAGCTAACAGTGGAACTACCTGCATACCAAAGAACCGATGAATAGGAGGAATGGTTCAAACTAAAAAACGAAAGCATCTGAAGATAAAGTTGTTGGAAGAAAATCTTGAAAAAGTTACCTGGACGTGGCTGAACCCATTAGACGAGAAGATCAGGCCGACACCATGGTTTCTCTTCAAATCCTTAGTCAGGTTGTAGAGCCGCACCCCAAGGTTTTGCAAAGGAACAAATGGAAGTCGCATACAATGAAAAGCCAAAAAGATAACATACAAATGACTCTAGAGCATGAGAACCCTCAGATCCACAGACCATGATCCTACCGTGGAAGATCGGCCAAGTGACCAAGCGCCAGACTATTCTGTCGAGATCGTTCAATGAGATGAGTTAGTCATTTAATGTCTGAGCGGAAGGTGTCAGTTTAACCCTCGAACCATACCTCCATCATTAAAATGCTGCATTAAACAAGGAAATATGCCGACAGGGGGTCTAACCAAGGTGAAAGATCACGGCAGACATGAAGGAGAGATCATCATTAAGTCCTATTTTCGTATAACTTCTTTAATGACCTCGATATTTGCCAGCGACATAGTTAATAGGGCGTGGAGTGTGTTTTTAATTTTTTTAATGTGTTAAAGTTGTTACATGTGGATAGAATCACATTTTCTTTTAAGTAGTTCTTAATAACTAATGGTTTATTTTACAAATGATTTTATTCAATTCTTTATATTTTAAAATCCAATCTTTAATATCTATCTCATAAATTTCATATAAATATCTAATCTTTGTAATTATTGTAATCATTTCCTGTAAAAGTGTCAATTAGTACTTCTTATATATCATTTTTGTTTTAAAGAAGAACCATTTTTATATATGCAAAGGTTTATTCATCCATCCAATATGTTTTTTTTTAACACTTCAAAGTATTTTAGGCATTAATTTTTATGTTTCATGATACCAAACATTATAAAATAAATCAATTTTTTCATCAAAATAATTATCTTCATGTCTAAAACAACTATTCAAAATATTTTTGACATTGAATTTTATATTTCAATGTACCAACCATCATAGAGTAAATCAAATTTTTCTTCAAAATAAATACTTTAGGTGTAACTTTTGGTATTTTTTTGTAATTTGGGAAAAGGCATTTTTTAAATTATTTTATAAAAAAATTAATAGTTATTTTTAATTAATTAAAAACAAATATGAGAAAATTTAAAAAAATTAATTCTAATGGTTAAATTATTTATTTGATATTTCTTTTTAATATTATCTTATTTAGATTATAATTAAAAAACAAAAAAACAAAAGCAAAAGCAAAAGCAAAAAAAACTCTCAAATTAATTAAAAAATTGATTAATGAAAAATTATTATAAAATTAAAATTCAGGAAAAACAATAAAAACCATACATGTTAAATGAACGAAGGATTTGATTCATGAAGAAGAAATGTGAGAAAAAAAAAAAAATTCGATTTACAGGACCGATTAAATCGGGCGAAAAAAACATGTGATAACATTGTATAAATGGGAACATGGGAAAGGTAAAATTAACTACACATCAAAAGAAGGTAAATTCTTATCATCCTTTATCAACTTTCAAGGATGGTACATCCTATTCCATTTTTAAACCAAGAGAGTGCCAAAATCCTTCTGCCCCACGATATCCTCAACCCTGAAATCCATTTCGAATGGAAAACAAATCCTTAAAACTCTGATGTTTCGGGGGAATAAATTTGACGTGAATGCTGGTTGGTACGTACGGCAATTCAAATAATAATCTAATTACAGATTCCTTGAGAGTGCAATGGTGTTGGAGAGCAGCTGTAATTGTCTGGTTTCCAGAGGTAGGTACGTGAAAAAAATCAGATACATGCACGAACGGATTCTTTACGACTCGGAGCTATCCAGAGTCGTTGGTGAAATAAGATTAGCAGAGGAAGGGATTCTTTACGACTCGGAGCGGGGCTGCGCACTTTCCATAAAAAGCGCAATCCGCCGGATGAGAACTACACGCAGAGGTAATTGCAACAGCGTTGATGATGTGGAAAATCTGTTTTCTAGCTCCCATGTACTAGCGTTGACAGTAAACAGTCCACTTGACTTCTTTGTTTACCTCTAGTTCGTAACTTAATCTGATTCCTTTCTAGTCCAGAAAGCAGAGATGGCTCCATTTTAATTAACTAGCATTTGCACCTGATGTTGCAAAGGAAACGCCCTAAGGCATAAAGTGTGGAAGAATAGGGACATGTGAATGGGCATTGTTGAAAGCAAGGGTGGATGATAAAGAGTTGCAATTGAAATTGTTAGTTATGTGTATGTTGAATATAGATATTTTATAAATAATAGTGTGTAGAAGAATAATGACATGTGAATGGACATTGTTGAATGCAAGGGTGGATGATATTGAGTTACACTTGAAACTATTAGTGATGTCTGTTTTGAATATGGGTAAGTAATAGTAGTGTGTGGAAGAATAGCAACATGCCAAAAATAAGGTTACTGCAAAAGAAACAAATTCCTGGTACACGTGAATTCACCCTCGCAAGCAATCCATTCAAACCTTCTATGCTGAGTTTTCTCCGTGCTAAATATTTATACTTTTCTGCCTTCCATAGTTCTAAGAGAACATTATCGTCAGAAAAATTGTTGCAATTAGGAAGGGACACCAACCTCCTTGTGGTACCTTATTCAATACAGATGATAGATAAACGCCTTCAGAGATAGCAAAAAACAGAGTGAAGGGTAGTATAAGCAAAATATTTTGTGTAAACGATGTCCCGTGCACTATTTGTCATAGATTATCCTTCTAATATTCTCACCAGTGAAGGAAACAAGTTTTTCCAAGCCCCAAAAGTCAATAAAAACAACATATTATCAATACAACAATGCAAAGGTTTCTATCTTCCTGTATTTTACATCACAACTGAGCATCAAGGGCTGGCACTTCCAAAGGAGCGTGATCAATTCTTCTTAAAATTCGCCACAAACAAAACAACACCATCAAGACCAGTAACAATGTAAGTAAGAAAAATAAAATATCTAACCATATATATGCTATTATTCTCTGTTGGTAATTCATAAGTGGTGACATTTCAAGAGCTGATGCGAATTCAAGCAGCAAGCTAGCCAATGTTGTCAATTTGCTGTAAAACATTTGGTAGACAAACTTTGAATCTCAAATTCACCAAACAATGAGTAGTATTAAATAGCTCTAATTATCTCCATATAGCCAAGCTCACATATCCACTGTCAAAACTGAAGTAAATTGAAAACGCTATCAAAACTTTTATCTCTTCCAAAACATAATTTAAAAACACATTGTAATATCTTGTCCATCTTTTGCTATCTAATGATAACCTAAAAATCACAAAACTTTGGTATTCTTCTTCTACAATGCCAAGATTTCAAATCATGATTCATACGTAGATAATCTACCATAAATTCCATAAATTTAAAAATGAATGCATATTTAAAACATGGTAAATGCTTAGAATTTTCATTATATACTGAATATCAGTACATTATGATATTAAATAAGGCAACATTTTTCATCCCTGTGGTGGAAAATAAGATCAAGGGAAGCAGCTAAGAGCCATGGACTGTTTTATGATTGAGAATGTTGCTGTAATCAATGCTTGACTGGCTACAATGGCTGCTAAAGTGGCAACAATGAACATTAACCAATACACGGGCTGTAGTATTGCTTTGTAAAATGTAGAGCCTATGTCCCCTGGGTTTTCTATCAAATAAGTCACTTGTCTCGTATATGTGATAAGCAGAGATGGGTAAACCAACACACAGAAAGCAAGCTGCAACGAAAAACCCAAATTTCTCATTATGGTACTAAAACTTGAGGGTGAAGCACGCAGGTATGATGAAATACTAATAATTATGTCCTTGACATATAGCTTGGACCTGGATTGATTTCCTGTTGAAATGGCCCAAGTCTGCAAACATGGCCTCTGCACTGGATCCAACCAGAACAAAGCACTGATGTTAGTGTTTCTATTTGTATAGCTTTAACATAAATAATTGGGATGAAGTTACGAATTTTGTTTGAGAAAATCATTGGTATGGATTTATCAATTCAGTTAGAAAACAGTTCCAAGTATACTATATGATAAAATGAGACACATATCATCATGCGAATAATCAATACCTGTTATACATAAGACTAAACCTACAAGCATCACCCATCCTTATTAGTGATATTCATGAAAGTAATAGTATATATAATATGGGTTGAATGCCTTGAATGCTCTAGGATAATATTTCACAATATTATACTATCCTATCATGATGTTGGTCACGAACCAGGCAAACATTATGGGTGAGAACATGAAGCTAACTTTAATTGTACCGAGTACTTTGCTATATAATATGGGTTGAATGCCTTGAATGCTCTAGGATAATATTTCACAATATTATACTATCCTATCATGATGTTGGTCACGAACCAGGCAAATATTATGGGTGAGAACATGAAGCTAACTTTACTTGTACCGAGTACTTACATTCTAGATGAAACACCAATGTATTCAAAATGCTTCTGAGTACTCTAGGTGAAATTCATAGCACTCAGTGCCATTCATTTCGATACAAAGACAAAACATGATTTCCAACTATGAAATCTGAAAAATGAGGAACTGGTTATCAGAAATTATGTAGCTTGCCTAACATCCCATGGCATAAATATCCAACTGTGGATCCTCTTTCCAACAACTTAATTAGTCTTCTCACTTTTGGATTTGGGTACAGCCTTGTATGGTATCTTGATTGCAGATTCCCCAAATATTTAGGGGAGCAGTTAAATATTTGACAGCATTTTTTATTTCGATTACAGAATCCCCAAATATTTGGAGGCGCAGTTAAATTTTTGACTAAGTGTTTTATTTGGATTGCAGATTCCCCAAATATTTAATAATCAGGCGGACATAAAAACCATGAAATTTTTAACCGTGCCCATATCGTTGTCCATCCAATTGCCAAATATTCAGAAAATCGGCAATCAGATAAGCTCCAGGATATGGACGTGGATGCTATTTTCCAGGCATTACATGGATACAAGAAGTCTTTACACCGGCTGGCGGGTTGAAATGAATGGCAGGTGGAGAAGATAACGTTTGATCATCTTGAAGGGGCAATGTAGAAAATATTCTGTTGACTTAGCCTGAGGATATTCACACTGATAGAGATACGTACGATTTGACATAATCTTTAAATGTTCAAATGAGTCATGAAAATAACTGAATCATTTTAAATAAGAATTATCGCTGTCTTTAATGAACTGTCCATATATATCAAAACATTTCGAGGCCTATTAGAAGTGCACTCGAGAAATATATATGTATAGACACACGGTTTTCTTTTTAATTGAAGTGAGGTTGGGTGTATTTCCATAACAATGTCTTCCCTGACGAAGTCCATGCAATTTGTGGTTAATTTATTCACTACCCATGTAATTATATCTCTGATTATCACCTCACTTCAGCTGAATTGCAAGGCAGCACCTGCAAATGCCAGAGTGGAGTCCTTTCCAGGATATCATGGCAATATTAGTTATGAGATATATGCTGGGTAAGTGCCATATCTATCCAAGGTAAAGTATATTTATTCATGAATAAAGTTCATGTTCAAATGTAACAATAATTGAAAGTAACAAATTCAAAGTGCCAGATTTTTCACTGGAAAGAATATTTATTCATTAACACAGTCATTTTCAAAAAATTTCAAAAATAGCATGCATGAATTTGCCCCTGTTTGTAAATAAACAATTAGCTGTGTACTTATGCAAAGATTAAGAACATAACCAAAGAGTTCATAGCTTGTAGAATGTTCATAGCTTGTAGAGTGCATGCTTATATGACAAAGAAAGACAGAAAAACATAAAAGATATACAGATATCTAATTGTTATGCACAGACTGTGAATATGTTTGAACAGAGTTTAATTTCTATGGATACTTAATAAATTTGGTGACAATTGAAGCTAAAAAATATTAAAGTCAAAATTGTTGCATGGAGAGTTCAAAATATGTAAAAGACTAGGAGCGAAAATTGCTATATGGAGTGCTTACAGATGTGATTCTACCACTCTTATATTCTATTGGATGAACAATTAACTGCATGAAAGTCTTTGTGTTTTCTTCATATTCATGCAGGTATGTGACAGTTAGTGAGGCCAATGGAAGAGAACTTTTCTACTATTCTGTGAAGTCAGAAAGTAATCCAGCAAATGATCCACTTCTTCTTTGGCTTGAGGGAGGTCCTGGTTGCACCGGTTTCACTGATTGTCTATGAGATTGGTCAGCTATGGGAATTCTTGCTCTTATTATCTATTTCAATGCTCAAAGTTGCTATTTACTGAATGAATTTTGATCTTGTACACATTAAGTTTTCAAATTGTGTAATATGGCCATGGGAACAGCTTGTTCAAATGGCTAACTGTAAGCTCACTTTTACCCAAGTTGTTGGAATTGGCACCCAAAACCGAGTCAACTGCTGTTCTGGAGGTATGGTGCCTGCCAAATTATTGCCCTCCAGGGATCTGCACAAGAAGGTATATACTTATGCGAGTGCATTTAAAATAATCAAAAGGGAGACATGCTAATGCATTTGTTAATAATATCCAGCGTCGGGCTCGATCAAAGTGCACCAGATTGGATTTATCTTACATTATGGCAATGTTTGACAAATTTCCAATTTCATTGGGAATGGCACCACTAAGCCAATTCAAAGCCAGATCCAAATTCTGTAGATTCTTTAGTTGACCAAGTTCTCTCGGTATGGTACCCAGTATATTGTTTGCACGAAGGTTCCTGCATAAGATACCAATTTGCTCGAGGTTGTTCATGTCAACAGTTCGACAAACATATTCATATTTCTAAACTAACTTATAACTGTACAAAAACTTGGCTCATGTGCAAGCTTCATTTGAGTAATAGGCACTTACAGGTCTGCAGCGAAGCTAGAAGGGCCAATTCTGGTGCTAGAACCCCTTTAAGAGATGAGTTTGGAAGATTTCTGCATATAAATTTTTTAAACTTATTCAAGTACTTTGAATCTCAAGTATACAATGCATCAAAAGAAAACAACTGATTCAAACAACTTGGAGAGACTCAACATCAAATGTTCTTTCAATTCTACTCATTTGAAATTAAAAATGGATCTGTGATTCAATTCATCATGGGATTCTAGGTCGCACAACACCAGGACTTGGGACATGCAAGAGACGTGGATACGAGCGTCCAACACAGGACACAGCAACATTCGAAATGTGACAAGGATATATATATATTCAAAAATTTAGAACATTTACAAAATATTAATATTGATGCAACTAATTCCTACATCAAACATACAAGAAATTGGAGTATTCAAGAATCAACACACATAAAATAGTAGTTTAGGAGTTAGAACTACAGCTTTCTCATTGAGTCCCTTGATGTCATCGAAATCACAATGTATTACATAGACACTAATATTACAGGTAGACATGCCAATGGCAAAATACAAAGTAGAGCAGATTGCAGATACGGTGGATATGTTCTTTCTTGAGCTTGGTGTCTTGTTATAGCAAAGTGGTTTGCAGTGCCGGCAGCTTCTCCTATAGCAAAGTGGTTTAGAGTGCCGACAGCTTTTCCTCAAGCAGACAGAATAGTGACAGCGGTAGATGGACTTGGAGAAGGGGATGAACACCAAAATTGACGTTCTTCCCTTTTTCCTGTGACCTTTGTGGTATAAAAGAAGAACACTAAAATTGGAGAAACGACAATTTCACCTCCTTCATTCTTCTTTACCTACACAATCACCTACACAATATTAGAGCATTTTCCTGTGGCTGGAAGTGAAAAAAGGAGGTGAAACTGCTTTTCTAGTTCTGTTTTGGCTCCTTGCACGTCCAACACTCGAGACATGATAGGTCATGTGTCAGAATCAAGTTTTCCACGTGTCTTGTTTTTTTTAGGAAATGTGTCAAACTCATGTCCAACACATGCCTAAGTGTGTCATGTATTTGAGACATGGGATACAGACATGCAGACCCTGGGGGATGTCTCTGGCCTCTTAGGAGATACATATAACATGGCCTCACACTATACAATTCTTGGCTATTCTGAATCCATATTAACTATATTACAACCATGATAACCATTCAATTGTTGTTGATGTTGCTTTTGAAAAAAATTGTCCTTTTTAAAGTAATAAAAGCACAACATAACATTACATCTGCCCTAGAATGTGCACACTATTTTTTGTGTTCTAAATTGACTCTCTATTATCAATGCAACTAGATACAATGATCATCTGATTGCCCTCATTTTTCTAGGGAAAATAAAGGTTCCCTAGAAACACAAACTGACTTTCACCAATTTAAGAGTGACATAGTGGGTGAGTTCTAGGCACCTGCCAAAACATGGTCGAAATTTTTGTGCGCTTTGCAGGTTTGACAAAAGCAAAAAAAGCATCCTGCAACTTCGGAGTGCAATAAGATTTGCAAATTCTGTAAACAAACTTTAGAGAAATGTAGTTTGAGAAGTGTTATTTTCCTGATAAATAATTGGATTGCTCAAAATTTTACAAGGTTGAAGCCAGGCATAGAAGATCCAACTATAGAGCTTCATAGGGCAAATGGTTGCATATACAAAGCCATACATTCCCAAGTTCCAAGTTCTCTGTACAATTAACGCTTAGAAGCCATCCAATTAAAAGGGAACTAGGGAGGGTACATTGTCACCTATTGTATACTCCCTCTGCACTTTGGGCTAGTGCTTTTCTGCCCTCAGGAGAGATCCTTATGTGATCTAAAGTGCAAAAAAAATGACTTTGACCAACAAAGACACTTGGTATCAGAAAATTAGTTTACTGTAATTCAATTGTTACACCTAAATTCTGCTGAGAAATTGATGGGACATCAAGCTAATGTTCAGATCAGCTCTTATAATCATTAATTTGCTAAAATTCTTTGTGCAAATCTGCTCTCAAACACCTCAAATCTGCAGACCCACATGTAAATCTCCAAAAGCAATGATGAGAAACTCTTAAAATTTTGTTTGTGACTGTAGTGCCTTGAATTCTGTGGGTTATGGAGACAAGTGTAGAAGAAAATTAACTGAGCAGGAGTGATTCCCAAGGCCAACCAATTCAGAAAATTCCAAGTAATAAAAAACACCGATAAAATGAGAATTAGCCTCCAAGTAACTATCACCTTTATCCAATGCCATGCATAAAACGTTTAGAGATATTGACTTCAAATTCAAAGTGGATGTCAACAATCAGATTACTTCAAAAGCACCTTTTCCCACCAAGTTCAATGATGCAGAAGCATCATCACCACCCCACCATGGTTGCAGCATCCCATGAACATTGAGAAGAGGTCAAGCGAGATAGCACTGTGGAAGAGACAGTGGGTAATTTTCGTCCCAGCATTCATCCTCCACCATCCAAATTCCCTTGCTTTCATCTGACAACCCACGGTTTCCCAGACCCAAGGATTCTCGTAGCCAGCTGGAACTTCTGTTTCAAGAGGATTCGATCAGTATTTCTAACGTTTAGATTTTGAGCAGTCCAAGCTGTTAACAACCCCATGAGAAAATGACCATTTCCGCGTTGCATCATCTCTAGTTAGTTCCTTGTAATCAGCCACACTTAATTTGAATGATGGCTTTTCTGCTGCCAAAAGATAAAAGGCTTTATAAATTTCAGGAAGCCCAAGACCTAAAAAACAGTAAGAACAGGAAGAAAAAAAATGTCTGGAACCGAACCCTCCTCCCATCACCCCCAACCCTAAATGGATACTAAGAATAATAGATATTGAAAAAAAAGAAAAGAGTTTTCTTTCCATTTTGCCCATTACTAAGCAGTAACTTCCAGTAGGATCTTGGACTTTATAGAGTAAGCACCATGCTGTCTGCATAATGCAACTTGAAATTTCCAATAAAAAGATTAAAAACATTTCATCTTGTCTCTGAATAAAACGAAGAATGAATGAAGAAAAGTTACCAGATAGTTTCCAAAGGACCCACTGCAGTTTTAGCCTTGGCCCTGGACAAAGCTCCACTGGTAAACTCTCTAAATGATCTGCCTTTGAATAAAGTCTGCATGCATATCAAGATTAATAGGTGAGAGAAATTGGGATTCCCATATCAATATAAAGAGACAGAGCAGTCGGAGGGTTAGCATTTTCTTCAAGTAAAATTTACTGCGGTGGGTTTAGTATGAAATTCTCTCTACTCGGTTCAGTAAATAATACTTAAATCATTGGGATCGAAATTTGAAATTGAAGATCTCCAATGTTCTACTCTGGAGTCTGTACCAAGGGTAGAAAAGCATACTTACTTGGAATGCTTTGCGCAGATCAGGAGCCTGAAAAATTTCTTTGCTGGGTAGTTTATCTAACTTTACTTCCATACTTTTCATAATTGAGGGATCCATGGTGCTCAGAGCCAATAGCTCTATGACTTGAAGTTATGGGATTTTCACACCCCACCTCAATTCTTGCTCTTATTATCTATTTCAATGCTCAAAGTTGCTATTTACTGAATGAATTTTGATCTTGTACACATTAAGTTTTCAAATTGTGTAATCTGGCCATGGGAACAACTTGTTCAAATGGCTAACTGTAAGCTCACTTTTACCCAAGTTGTTGGAATTGGCACCCAAAACCGAGTCAACTGCTATTCTGGAGGTATGGTGCCTGCCAAATTATTGCCCTCCAGGGATCTGCACAAGAAGGTATATACTTATGCGAGTGCATTTAAAATAATCAAAAGGGAGACATGCTAATGCATTTGTTAATAATATCCAAGGTCGGGCTCGATCAAAGTGCACCAGATTGGATTTATCTTACATTATGGCAATGTTTGACAAATTTCCAATTTCATTGGGAATGGCACCACTAAGCCAATTCAAAGCCAGATCCAAATTCTGTAGATTCTTTAGTTGACCAAGTTCTCTCGGTATGGTACCCAGTATATTGTTTGCACGAAAGTTCCTGCATAAGATACCAATTTGCTCGAGGTTGTTCATGTCAACAGTTCGGCAAACATATTCATATTTCTACACTAACTTATAACTGTACAAAAACTTGGCTCATGTGCAAGCTTCATTTGAGTAATAGGCACTTACAGTGTCTGCAGCGAAGCTAGAAGGGCCAATTCTGGTGCTAGAACCCCTTTAAGAGATGAGTTTGGAAGATTTCTGCATATAAATTTTTTAAACTTATTCAAGTACTTTGAATCTCAATTATACAATGCATCAAAAGAAAACAACCGATTCAAACAACTTGGAGAGACTCAACATCAAATGTTCTTTCAATTCTACTCATTTGAAATTAAAAATGGATCTGTGATTCAATTCATCATGGGATTCTAGGTCGCACAACACCAGGACTTGGGACATGCAAGAGACGTGGATACGAGCGTCCAACACAGGACACAGCAACATTCGAAATGTGACAAGGATATATATATATTCAAAAATTTAGAACATTTACAAAATATTAATATTGATGCAACTAATTCCTACATCAAACATACAAGAAATTGGAGTATTCAAGAATCAACACACATAAAATAGTAGTTTAGGAGTTAGAACTACAGCTTTCTCATTGAGTCCCTTGATGTCATCGAAATCACAATGTATTACATAGACACTAATATTACAGGTAGACATGCCAATGGCAAAATACAAAGTAGAGCAGATAGCAGATACGGTGGATATGTTCTTTCTTGAGCTTGGTGTCTTGTTATAGCAAAGTGGTTTGCAGTGCCGGCAGCTTCTCCTATAGCAAAGTGGTTTAGAGTGCCGACAGCTTTTCCTCGAGCATATAGAATAGTGACAACGGTAGATGGACTTGGAGAAGGGGATGAACACCAAAATTGACGTTCTTCCCTTTTTCCTGTGACCTTTGTGGTATAAAAGAAGAACACTAAAATTGGAGAAACGACAATTTCACCTCCTTCATTCTTCTTTACCTACACAATATTAGAGCATTTTCCTGTGGCTGGAAGTGAAAAAAGGAGGTGAAACTGCTTTTCTAGTTCTGTTTTGGCTCCTTGCACGTCCAACACTCGAGACATGATACAGCGCATAGCAACCTCCCGTGAAATAACAACAGAAATCTTATAAATCAGGAAGAGCAAATCAACATTGCCACGAAATACTCTGATATGCACCTTTGTGCTGCAGATTTTGCATCATATGTAAATTCTATACTGATAAATATATCGCTTTTTTCATCTGAAAAAAAAAGGTGTATGGCGTCATAGAACAGGGTTATCCTTAAACCAGTTTAAAAACAAGCAGTACTGAAAAGAATTATTATTTAGCTCAGACATTGAAAACCACAAAATGAACCTACAGAAGTTCTCTACCCTGCACGGTGTAACTTCAACAGGACATACTCTTTTTTGATAGCGGTTTCAAAGAACAGAAAATGGTTGGTGAAAGCAGCAGTACATGTTGATTTTTCCCAAAATGTATTTAAACGCAACAAGAAATACTACCTACAGTGGATTTTCCTGCATTAGTTAGGTGACCTCACATTCGATCTGAAAAAAAACATTGAGCAGAGGAAACCTGTAACGGAAGTTTATTACCTGATTTTACTAATATCAAAACATCCAAAAAGTTGTTCGTATGAATATGCCACAAATCCACCGCGCACACGGGCATATCAACCAAGTAAATCAGGCTGCAGGTCGGCATGTGAAAACCATAAGATAATAGGAGCCGGTTGTTTATTATCAAATTCTATTTGAAAGCATCTGCTTTAGACCAGGTTTATCATACTCCATATCTATCAAGCTGCAAACAATATCAAAGAGAAGCTTAGGTCTGTCTTTACACTGAACAGTCACCACAGAATACCCCCTCTCCAAACAGTTGTCAACAGTCACAAGAGGCTTGGCGTTGTCATTGTCCTTGAGAGAAAGAGATGCCCTGTCTCCAGTTCCATCGAGTTTATCATAGTCACGGTCAGCAAACATCAATTGATAAAGCCGCCTTTCTGTGTGAGTGAATCCCATTGACACCACCGTTTTAGCTTCTCTGTGTTAATTCAATTGTCGTATGTTCAGCGGCTGCATCTAGACCTACTGGTTTTCCAAACAAAGGCACTACGCAAGGGTTTGTTGCCAACTTCTGCAATACAACGCATGGATGATTGAGAGGGATATTGCATGGATGATTCAGAGGGATCCAGAGCGGCGTGGAGGGATGCAGGGGAGGCAAGTCCTGAGGGATCCAGAGGAGGCAAGTCCTGACGCCCGCCTGGAGAACACCATTGGAGAAACCCTACCTCTGGAATGGCGATTGGCACTCCGCGCTCTTCATTACCCGGACCGGCGATTGGCACTCCGCGCTCTTCATTACCCGGACCGCCTCAGTGACATTTTTGATCGACGGTTGTGGTGTTTGTAATCGTCTAACATCTTATCGTACGGCGTCAGAGGAGGACACGTAGGCAAAATGGGGGATGGATCTCAGAGGGAAACGCGTTACGGCGTAATTAGATTGTTTTTTTTCTAAATCATAGAAATTTTTGTAAGATTTTTGATAAAATTTTGCAAGATTTTTGTAAAGTTAATTAAATTTCAAGATTTTAAATGTTATAAATTTTTTTTATAATGTTGAATCCATATTCAAATATTATTTCAAAATTTCCTCAATTTTAACGACTTTTAACCTTCCACACAATTCCTCCATCTCCCTAAACGACAAAGCAAAGATAAAAGACATTTACATTCAACTGTACATAACACTCGTTCAGAATCCATGGAGTTCCAACTTCCAACGATGACCCTAAAAGACAACGCTTGCGTGGAATGACTGCTCATACATCTTAATGTAAATGCGAGCCAGCAACGTGATCGAAAGGCACAGAAAGGCTGGCTATCAGATCCATCGGCTCATTTAAATTCCAAACAAATAACCATATTTAACATGGTATTCTGTTCCATAAGGAAAATGAGAACACTACTCATATCTTAATGGTCTCAATAACGTTCTACAGCTGTTATTGCAGGTATAGATATTTAATAATGGTTTCATATCATTTTGTATTGTATTCAATATTGATTTGATGTAAAATAATAGTCATGAGATAATTTGCATTGTTTTATAGTAATAAGTTATAATTTTTCCTACTATTAAATTGACAATTGAATTATTATAAATTTTTTTAGCATTTAAAAAAATATATTAAAATAAATTATTATTCAAAAATAGAAAGTTCTTTTATAAATGTAAAATTGTTATGGTAATAACAGTGTTTTTCATTGTTATTTAAAAATAAAAAAAATTGTTGCCGTAATAAACATTTTCCATGGATATGTTATTAAATAAATTTATTAATTATTAAAATATGAGTATAAATTAAGATATAAAATTTTTGAAAAGGTTTTAGTTAAAAATTTTTTTTATATAAATAATACTTTTATATATATATATATATATATATATATATATATATATATATATATATATATATACACGGTTTATTAATTTAAATATGAAAATATGAAATTTATATATTAATGAAAATTTTCATATATTAAATATATTTACTCAATCAATTTTAATTTTAAACTTATCTAAATGTCTTGGAGTTGTTCTACTCTCGTTATAAAAAATAATGGAATTGTATGCATCCTTGTATAACATGTTAATTGTTCAAAATGTAAAGTGCAAGTGGTTCTTTATTATTAAGTGAATATGTTTCGTCTTTTTAGGTTGTAACAATGGAATTGTAATATGTATGCATCCCTATATGACATGCTAATTTTCTCACAATAATGTGAATAGTAAGTGGCTCTTCATTATTCAAGTTGATATTTTTTTGTCTTTTTAGATTGTAATTTAGTGTTGGGTGTAGGGAGGCTTTCATTCTATATTATTTTATTTTATGAATATACATATGAAGTAAATGTGCCACATGTGAGTGAAAACATCATTTTTCCCTCTACATATGGGTAAATTGTGATAAACATGGATAGATGTGTGTCAAACTACTATTGCAATGCCCAAGTGTTTTTCAAATGATATTAAGAATATAAAGTAACCGTTAAGACAATTGTAAATGTAGTCTTCTTATAAGCTATGAAGATAGCCACTTTTTTAGATTCTCCCAACTACTATTAGAATTGTATCAAGAACATTCTTGATGACAAGATATTTGGTTTAGTAACCCATGGAGATAGACTCCCATGGTTAATATAGAATGGTTAAGGGTATGTACAAACCCTATTAATTGTTTAATGCTTTGATGATGGCATAAAATGTGCATGGTTTGATGTGTTTATCAACATATCACTTCTGTGAAGGGAAATCAGAATAATTTTACAAGACTATAAGATCTTTAGTTACTCAAAAGTGGTATATTGTCTTGTTGAGTATGTATCTCAAATAAAATTATACCTATTTTAATTTTGAAGTACACAAAGTGTTGAAGCTTGTAAACAAAACTAATTGATAACAATTAACTAACCTACATAGAGTAGTTAACATATTAATAACAAAATTAATGTCTTCTTAATATGGTTGAACTAAGTAAGGGTTTCATAATCCTGCATGCTAACACTATAAGAAGTAAAATGACTACAAGTTAACTAAAGTAATCAACTAGTGCATTGACTATTTCTTCCATATGCTTCAATACCAATTGAAATTCATGTTGATAACCAATCTACTTCAATAGTTGTCTACAACTTAGATTATGATGGAGAAAACTGTAAGTATAGTTGTCTACAACATAGATTATGATGGAGAAAACTATTAAAAGTTGTTGATGCAAGTGGAAAATGGAACCCAAATCTACCAACAAATTAGAAACAATCTTACACCTTACTATTTTTACAGCAATTTTGTAGGTATTAAACATCAAATGAATTTTTAGCAATTTATTTAACCTAAAGATATTTTCTCTTATGGTCAACCAAACACTTAAATCTCAAAAATAAACTTTGTAACGATCCAATAAATGTTCCAAATGAATTTTGTATATGGAAGTTGTGGTGAGAAGTTGATGTATCGACTAAGCACCTCAAATCCCATATTCATTTTGCTACCTCATTTATCTCTTTGCTATTTTACTTTTTAGAGTTTTAGAATTTGTATTAAAAGGTACTTCTAGCCTCTTTTGATATATATCTTTGGAATGAGTGTTGTTATCACATTGATAAGCCATCACCATTTTAGTTAATTTATATAACTTTTCATATTACAAGTTTTCATTATTACATTCATTAATAAAGTATGACTTAGATGTATTTATCTTCCCTTTGCAATATATTTATGCTATTTCACATGTTATCACTATATTCATTTCTCTCTCAACATAATTTGGATGAGTGGTATCAAAGAAATCAATTCTTTATTGTTTCTCCATGCGTGTCTTTAATAAGAGCAAGGCAGAAGGAGTTGGACCTCAAATTAAGCAAATTGGTGAAGACTTCCCTTGCTAAAATGGGTATCCTCTCATGGTAGATGGAAATAAAGACAATAGATTAGTTGATCATAATAATATGTTGCTTGAGGAATTCCGTGAGCAATAAAGAAATACAGTGTTAGATAAATTCACTGGAATCTTTTAATACATCCTAATGACAATGGAGGCACCTCCAACAAGTAGTCATTTTGGAAGTATGATAGACTTCAAGAACAAGTTAGCTTTGATGTTCCCTTGTTCTAAGGCAACATAGGCAAGATGTTTTGGTGAAGTGGTTAATTCTAATAAATGGTTATTACTTAGTAAACTTTTGCAAGAGTGAGAAGATCACCTTTATGTTCCTTAGGTCACTTATCCATGTCAAATATTGATGTGACACATACTATATGTAACATCATAAAGAAAAATATAAATATTTTGGGATAAAACCCACTTAGGTGGCTTTTGCTGATGCCTTAAAGGAAGAATTTTACTATGCTATAACTATAATGCCCAATGCATGATGTGGACATCATTTCACAAGGAGAATGACTTATCTCTGCATTCTATACTTTGCATTCAAATCTAGTTATTAATGAATAGGAGTTGCACTTGGTTCTAAAACACTATAATGACCTATATACATATATTCAAATAGAAATGTGTAATTTAATCTAATAGGATTTTGAGAAAACTAGACAAAGGTAATTAAAGAGTTTTAGTTGAAATTTCAAATCACATGGGTCACTCATCTTAGAGCTTGTAGTAATGGAAAATATTGGGAATCACATGTGTAACTCATTCTTAGAGCTTGTATTTATGGAAAATATTGATACTACAATAAGTAGATTATGAATAAATTTTCTATGATGGGTTAGAATTAGAAAGGAAATTTGATTTAATTAAAACTTTTTTAATATGATATCACTTTATAGGATAATTTTAAAAGAAAAGTAAATTGGAAATTGGAAATTTTAAATTCAAATGAATTTAATGATTAAATCAAGATTAGTGTATTACAGAAATCACTAATATTTTACCAATTTAAACTTAAAAGATATTAGGATGAAAAAAATTATGAGCCATAAATTCATCAAAGGAAATTTTATATAACTAAAAAATTTCAAAACAATTAGATAATTTTTTTATTGTTATATGTCATAATATAAAATTGATAATTAATCTATAAAAATATTAATTTTTTTTATAGGATTTTAATTATAAAATAAAATTTAATAAATAAAAACGAGTTTATGATGGTTGACGTGGGATAGAAAAATATTATAATAATTTTTTAATATATCATAATATAAAATTAATACTAATTTATTTTTATAGGATATTAATTATAAATCAAATTTAATAAATAAAAATGAGTTTATGATGAGTGAGATGGGATAGAAAAATATTTTAATAATTTTAATTTCAGTAATAGTAGTTATTTTTAAGTGCTAGTAAATTTTAACTTTTCTTTTCTATTTATCTATCTATATATACCAAATTAAAGTTTATATATGGGACTTATTATTATTGATATCTATTATGTGTTTTTCTTAACCTTGGAGTGAATGGAGTAAATTAAAACATATATGCATGATGATCCACAACATCAAGGAATCTCATAGATGCCTTAGTTTCAGAGAAAGTTGATGGGATCCTTGGGTATATTTTAGGAGACCTTCTATCTAATTTGATGGACAAAGGCTATCTTAATGTTATTGTATAATATTTTTTGGTATATTTTAAGAGACTTTCTACCTAATTTGATGGGAAAAAGTCTAGGTTAATATCATTGTTCCTCCTAACTCGAGAATAGAACAAATTAAAACCAATTTGTCTTACGCAGGACATCAAGGAATCTCATGGATGCCTTAGGTTTCAAAAACAAAAATGATAATATCTTTTGGTATATTTTAAGAGACCTTCTATCTTACTTCAAGAGACACAAATTATCTTAATATCATTGTTCCTTATAATTCTAATAGTTTTATCAATGACACCTTCCATGTAAAGAAACTAGATGCATGAAGTAAGCTTAAAAGAACCGTCATTAGAGAGTGAGGATGAAAAAATCTATGAAAATTCGCTTGAATTTATTTAAGTTTATAACCGTTAATCCTAATGTTTAACTTTCAAGTGGTTCCTATTAAAAGAATAAGTCTTATGGTTCTAGTAATAAGGGTCTGTTTCGGATGAGGCCAAAGCCAAAGATCTGTTGAACAAGGTATAAATGATAAAATTTGTTTATTACAATTTCGCAACATAAACGAGATTCTGTTGGCATGCTTTTTCAATGGTTAATAAATTTTATTATTCAAAAAAATAAGGTGGATTCGAGGCCAATTCTTAGTAGAGTGGTAATGTCAAAAGTAAAATTAATCATGATGCTAATGGCATCTTTTATGGATATTTCAATAAATAGAAACGTGAAGAAAGTTCAATGGTTAATAAATTTTATTATTCAAAAAAATAAGGTGGATTCGAGGCCAATTCTTACTAGAGTGGTAATGTCAAAAGTAAAATTAATCATGATGCTAATGGCATCTTTTATGGATATTTCAATAAATAGAAACGTGAAGAAAATGAGTTTTGTAAGAAATATAGGTAAAAGATAAGTGGGGAATTGATAACGGATATATGATGGGAATAAGTTTCTTTTTAGTATTTTGTTGATAAATAAATTTTATTAATAATATTAGTAACTTTACAGATAATAGAATTTATGTTTTTTTGTTGAGGAAATAAGTTTTAACAAGGGGGTTGTGTAGTAACTAGTCTCTGCTTTAAGCTGGAGGAACAAGGGAACTGGAGTTTACTAAGCATTGTAATATGAGAGATTGAGGAACATAATTCAAAATAGCAGATGCTCCGAGACTGGTGAAAGTAGGAAAAACATAGTGAAAGAAGGCATGCATGATGTGGTTATCTGATACTGTTAAACATGTCTGGAGTCTTTTATACATGCATTAGTGTGGGAGGCAGTATGCCGAAGGTGCAAGAGATATCCTAAACTTCATTTTCAAAGATTTCAACTTTATTTTCAAAGATATTGCAAGTGTTAGATTAGAACAAAAATTTGCATGGCTACTAAAAACATGAATCTGAAAATAAGATTGTTGAAATGTAAAATCTGCAAATCAGTAATAAGCGCATGAAGGTGTTAATTTTCTGTTTTTGAGATTGAATATTACATTTATAACTTGAATTGTATTCTAGAAAAACATGGCCATGCAGCGCAATTTTTCCTTGAGTGTATAAATTTTGGTACTGGTTTGAAATATGATTGATTATTACTGAATCAATGGCTGCTCAAGAGCTCCTTCTAATGTCTGTTCCACTGCAGTGCACAAACTTGGATTTCCATATGAAAATCTGTCAAGACCAATCACAACGTGCAAATATTTGAAACAAAGAAGTTGAGAGTTATATTCCTTACGTGAGGCACAAGAAGCTACTAAATTTTCTTGGAAAGGACACCATGCAAGAGCTTTTACAATAGCTTGGTTCTTGTCACATCAATGGAGATACACTGACAAAGACAGATGTTGTAGATCCGGTTAAGCTCTGTACTATGAACCATGAACCTCACTTGTTGATCCAAAAGTTCAAATTGACGAATTGAATACATATAACAAAGATGGTGTTTAGTGACTATTTGCATCACTCGTTGATCCCAAAGTTCAAATTGGCAAACCGATTGCATATAACAGAGATGGTGTTTAGTGACTATTTGCACCACTGCATTGAAGTAGCCACAATAAAATTAGATATATTGCCAAATCAATTGGTAGCTTGTTTTTCTTGGAGATTTGAAAACAAAGCAATGATGCACATAGATGCAAGTGCAGTAGCGAAAGTTTTCACATCTATTCAAGATGCATGACCAACAAAGACAAGTTTATAGTGTATAAGTATGATAATATTCAGCATCTAGCCATGAAAATAAGAGCACAAAATAATAAGATAAAACCTCACAACTTCATGGAACCTTCGCTAGAAAAGAAGCATTCTTACATGAACTTGTGAATTCAGAGGGACAAACTGTTGCAACTTGTGAATTCAAAGGGACATCAATTCAGAGGGAAAACATGTTGCAACTAATAGTCATATTCAATCACATAGATCAACAATGATGATGTTACAGAGTAATAATAGTAGAGGCAACCGAAGCAGTAGCTGAGACTAGTGAAAGCAAGAAAAACATATTGGAAGAAGGCCTAAGCTCTTCACATTTCTTGCTCAGTCTCGCTGGGCTCGAGGGAAACCAAAATAGTGAACCCAAAATATGGCATCAACAGCAAATGAACTTGTAAAATAAGCAACAACGATTAAACTATAAGTGAGCCCTCCATATGGTCATTAGACACATGTAGCAAGAAAGAAGTGAGTGCTCCAAGTAATTTGATGCATATATGACATAGTGTCTATTGGATAAACTACCATAATCATGCTAAAAAATGTTTCCAAGACAAGAGCTAGGGGAGATTTGTACTATATTCAGTCTCACATTGCAAGGGTCGACAAATTCTTTGGACTTTGGGTACCTAAAGGTGGACCAACAATCTTATTGGAGTATCATGGTCTTAATTGAATTTCCAATGGCTTTGTGCATAAAAAGAAAAAATCAATCACAGCCATAATGCTACAGGTGAGTGAAAGGTGCAAATAAAATTTAGAATGCCCCCAAAATGAGGGCTATTTAAGGACTGATTGCACCGTACATAGATTGTTGTATCAAAGCCATGAATCAAGTATAAAGGCCAATATGAAATGATCATCAATATACACCACACCATTAAGCTATGACAAAGAATGAATATTTATTATTTACAACATCTAGTGATCAAAGATAAGGTAAATGTAACTGACTTATTAGCCAGCCAATCCCAGTAGTGCTTATAGAGCCTGGTCTGTATTCCTGCCTACAGAGCTTAGTTGGTCGATAAGATAAATTAGTTGGTCCATAAGATAGATAGTTGGTATATATTCCTGCTTATATTGCTTTGTTGGTCAACATTAGGGCCTGATTTATAGAGTTGGTCGATAAGTCGACCACCCACAAACATTAGTAATTATTATTAGTTATGTTATAAATGAACAAGTTCTCTTATTATCCAACCAAAATCATGCAAACACTCCCACAGTGGTAGAGAGATCTAGGGATAGACAAAAAGACTCAATTCTCACTTCTATTTACTTATGTTATTATTGAACCAATTATGATAAGGTATCCAGATACATACTCACTGACACAACCATACTACTTCACTCTTATATACACTGCTTACACTTCGTTAAACATCGCTTTGTTTCTTTCTAATAGAACAGGTCGGAAAGAAAGAAGAGATAAGAAGGTGCTTTTGGAAGAAGAGAAGGCGGAGAGTAGTGAATGGTCAGGAGTAGACATATAATGAAGGTAGGTACCACTATAAGGTAATAAAAATGGTATAAGTTCCCAGACCCTTCCAATATCTCTCTGTAGTAAGGTAGTATTGAATGCAAGAGAGTTATAGTGAAACAAAGCAATGACGCACATACATGCAAGTGCAGTAGAGAAAGTTTCTGCATCTATTCATCATCCATAATCAACAAAGACAACTTGATATTGTATAAGAATGATAGTATTCAACATCTAGCCAACAAAATAAGAGCACAAAACAACAAGCCAAAAGCTCACAAGTTGATGTATTCAGAAATGGATAACCAGGACACTGTAAGCAGAAGAAGCTCAAGTTCATGGAACCTTCCCTAGAAAAGAACCATTCTTAAAAGTATCTCGATAATACATAGGTTAATCTCTTATAAAGTTGTAGTCTCAATACATTTGTGAAATGACAACCTACTGTGTGAAGTCTTCTGAGGTCTTGGCCCGATATAGCATATAAATTCATATTTTGTAGTAAGTAAACATTACATGTTGAGTATCATGCCATCATGCTTAGCTTTTGTAGATCGGATAAGAAAAATTTGAACTTACAATTGTGAAGAGATTCTGAGTATCATGACATACTGAATTACAAGATCCCAACTTGCTCCTTGATCCCAGAGTTCAAATTGAGGACATAGACACCAAAAGGCTTGCAAGTTTGCTACAGATTCCAAAAGTTGCACTCTCAATACATTTTCAAAATGCCAACCTATTCTGTTAACTCTTTTGGGGTCTTGGCTTGATATACCATATGAGAACAAGGCTATGAACATCAGGAAATCCTCATGACCATTTCTACCTAGATAGGTCACTAGTGTATGGAGCATGCTTTATGAAAGAAATCATTGAAACACTGCAATTTGAACAAATTTCATGAAAAGGAAACAAGAGAGAGTGAACACCATAGTAGGTAGACGCATAAGATAACAAAAGATATGAACCCTCTTTGACAGTGAAGTTGGAGCATTCTATATGAAAAATGACATTTGTATAATCTAGTATCAAAATACCTTATACATGGAAGTCTCAAAGGTTGTATGCAACATCAACAACGTCTTGTAGTTACTTTTCATATGTCAAAGATGGACACATCTCTAATAACAATTTCTTTTCAGAATGCACTCGTACTAAACATTTGCTTCTGATTGGATAATGCACTACAATTGTATATAGCATCATTATGTTGTTGACTGTTTACAAGTGGAACAATGAAGTTGATCCCCGGAAACTGTTCCAAATGTATCTATTGGGAAAGAGCAATTATTACAAATTGTCACAAAAGGATCTGCATGAATGTTTGCTATTGTCAGCATTCCTTCTACCTGATTAATGTTTCAATATAGTTCGAGTGTTAGATATTGTAATAGAAAATGCTATGAGGACATTAAATAATTTAGTAGAGTTGATAGTTTGTGAGACATGAAATAAAATTTGTTGTTGAGACAATTAGCTTGCTCAGATGTGAAAGTACTCTGTTCGAGTTGACAACTGTTATAAAAGTGGATTTTCACATGCGTAATGATCTGTGTTTTTTTCCTCTAACAACATTTCAAAACAACACCACTGGTGTTTCTTGTTTCAAAATTTATTGTTGCATGGAAATGAAAAATGAAATGAATGTAGTAAATAGATAAACCTGAATTGTAAAATGCACTAGTGTTAAAAGTAATTGCTTTAAAATATGTTTGAGTAAATGTGGAAAAGTATGTATGATTGAGTTTGTACATACTGTGGCTTTGTCTTCTTCAGATTGGCCATCCTTGATGTCTGGTGCATATTGGGGCCCTATTTGTTTTGCAGATGTTACAAGGGCAACCATTGTGCCTATCACGAATGGAGTTCTTGTGTTTGTGAGCTGCCTAATTGTTGTTGTTGGTACAAATTTGTACTCGTTGCAGATGGTTGGGATTGTTTCTATAGTGCTTCTATCATGTAAAACTAATATGAAAGTGCAGTCTCCATGGTCATAAATTGTTTTTGCAGAGATCTTAAAATCTTTGATACAAATTCCCTGGCCAACAACAAGTTTGGCTTCAACAATAGTGATGAGATTGTGTGGCACATTCAGTGTAATTTCCATATCCCATTTGCTATCAACTATATTGGCATGTAACAATTTTATTTTGTGTACTCGATCAAATATTGTTTTATATATTACAAGGATGTCATCGTGAAAGGTTGTTTCGACTTTGAGGCTCCTAAGTTCTCATATTGTGACTGGATTGCATTCTTTATGCTTAGCCTTTTGTTTGAGACTCCTCTTGTTGTTTTTGTCTCCAGAGCAACATTAAATGAATATGAATTAGCATATTGTTTGCGTTAGAAAACTTGCGAGAATATACATAAAGGATGTTTACTCAACTTTTTCAGGTTCCGAGGAGCTCCAGGTGTCCGCGGAAACAATTTATTCATGTTGTCTTTTCATATTGTTTATCTGTACAGGACATGAGTACAAGTCGTTAGATTTACAAGAAAAATATGTTGTATTTAATATTAAATCTATCCATAATGCTATTCAATGTGCTTTTACATACATGGATTGTTTTTGGGAAAGTAGATGCAAAGAGGATAGAAAACATAGAATTTGTTGCAACGAGATGTTTAGCAAATCGTATAGCAACTAGTATGTCGATTGCACATTGGTTTTTCTTGGAAATCATAGAATTTGTTCCAATGATATGTTTAACAAATTATACAGAAACTAGTATGTCTATGCCACATTGATTTTGATTTGAGAAAATAATAGATGCAAAAAAGGTGGAAAACATAGACTTTGTTCCATGGCATGTTTAGTAGATTGTACAGAAAATTGTGATTAGAGTTGTAGTAAAGCATAGAATATGCTATGGTCATACTAGTATACCCATGTCACATTGATTTCACATCGTTTGATGGGAAAGGTTTTCCAGATATGGTCTAATATTGTTTTTCATCACAGAGATAGTTTACTTGTTATTTCTTGTAAGTTTTCCATTTCCATAAATTGTGCAAAGGTTCTGCTACAAGTTGTTTGTAGTTGGATGTCAATGTTGAAGTCGTCAATGACTAGGAAAAAACAATTGGTATATGTAGTTTGTGATTTTATTCTCTAATCATTTGTATTATCGTAGATAATTGTTCAAATGGTGTTGCATAAATGTTCATTCAACAAATTGGCTGTCGAAAGTACATGTCGATTAGTGTAAGTTTAGTTTTTTCCTTGCAAAATGTCTTTGTTGCTTTGATCATTATTTTTTTTTGTTTATGAAAATAAGGATGCCATGTGTAGAATGTGCAATGGAAAATTTGAATGACAAGAACTCTTTGTCTATTGGTAGAATGTGCAAATGTGTTTATTGAAAATAAAGAATCATATTGTCCATTAAGTCTTTGTGATGGATCATGTCACTAAGATGTGCACGTAAACTACGTGTGTTTAGAATTGCAATTGATAAAACATTCTTGTTATCAAATATCTTCTTTGCAAATTCTAGTTCCCATGTAGCAATTGTTTCTAGTTGTGCCATTTCATCTAATATCTTGTTTTTTTGCATGGAAGTTTTGTTAGGCCAATTTGCTAATCAAGTATAATGAATCAATAGTCTTAACACGTGATAGTGCAATATAGACTAGACCATGTTTTGTGACACCAGTTGGGTCAAATGCAAGCTGATCCAATGTCAGTCCTTGTGTTCAGTGTGTTGTTCGTGCACAGGCTAATTGGATTGGAAATTGTTTTCGAATTGTGATTTGTAATTTGTTACGAGACATTGTTAGTGATTTTGCAATCTGAAAGATTGGTGTACAACTTGCAGATATATTTTTTTCACATGGCCATTTGAATTTATTTCTTTTTTGTTTCCCAATATCTTTGTCTGAAAATTATATTGAGACAATGTCAAGTCTATTGTTATTAGATGAATAGGATCTGAAATCCCTTCAGTGCCATTAACTAATCCATCATTAGTATTGTAGTTTCCTGCATATAGTTCAACCAGCATGTTTTGTTTAACTGTAGTTGTTGATGGCAATGAAATTTTTTTATCAAAGGAAAAATAGCTCGATCTAGCCATCTCGTAGTTGTCAATTGCAATAAGCATTATTTGTTCGCCATATCTTAATGAAAGTATTTTTTCATTGTGAGTATGGACATCCTTGTTTTGATAGAAAATGTATGGGAAAAGTGGGTTAAACGTGCAGTCCTATGGCAATTGTCATTTATGTAAGAAATATCTTGATCTATTTGCATGTTTAATCTCATCCTATTTAGGACAATGATGAATAATGCGCCTTTTTGACACATCATTGTGTGTAATTGATAACATTTTATTTTCTCTACCCAAAAGTCGTATGGAATTATGCTTTTGATGATTTTTTGGCTTTCAAGGATGAGAGAGTCTCTTACTGGGTTTGCCTAGTAGAGATCACCAGAGAACATCATGTCAACAATACTCAAGTATGTAGTTGGCATGTGTAAGATTTGTCGGAGTCACTTATCAATTTGGTATAGTGTTGTTGCACCACTAAGTGATGCCTCATCTATGAGAAGTACATGCAATTGTTGGAAGTGCTTCAATAATGTGTCTAGTTTTTCATTGTTTAGAGAAGGACAATCTTCTTCGTTAAATAGAAAATAGAATTCAGAGTGCAATGTCACACCACCAACATTGAAAGAGGCTTTCCCCATGTATGCAACAATTATTTCTTTTATTTGTGATGGGTTATAAGGCAATGCCTCATTGCGTGTGCATACTAATTACTGGAAAGTTGCCTTAAGTGTGTGTGTTTTTCCTGTTCCCGCAACTCCTGTTAATAAAAAATATATTAGTTCATCTAGTCTATACAATTTTCTTGTTATGACATCAATGACTATTCTTACTTTTTCTGTGTTTAATTGTCACATAAACTCATAATACTCTATGTCTTCAAGTATATGTGGTTGTTTGACAATTTCGTATGGCCTTGTAGATTGTAGAGAAAACTTCTTTGTATCTTGGAAATGTTCCAAATCATTTTGGAACTCATAGTTTTGGTATTTGTCATCTATCGATTTTTCAAATGTTGTAGTTTTTGTTTCATTTGACTTCAAAATTATCTATGTTGAATATGTGTTCACTTTTTGTTTCTACTGCATGCATTGCATCATCTATGTCACCCCATGTAGTTGTTGTAACCAAATTGAACTTTTGTTTATTTTCCTTCACTGTTTCTTTGAATGCAAGATATGCAGATTGCCAATTTGTGTGAGGTTGCTTAATCATAATTTCACTTACTCGATAGGGATAGTATAACATTAGTTGTTCTATACAGTAATTTCCAATGTCCTTGTATTTTTTATATCTCATACATCGAATGACATATGGTCTACTTGACCTTCTGTGTTTTTTCCTTTTCTTTGTATAAATAGAGGTGAATTATGCTAAACATACAAGTTCAATAGCTATAGGTTGTAGAATATAATAGTCAATTGTTGATGGGCATATTATGTCTTCTGAGTCATCTACTTCCTTTTTCAAGTCACTTTTTCTTTTAAGAACAAATGCACTTTCATACACAGGATATGTGTTGATGAAGAAACACTTTCGTGAACTACAATTTAGTGGAAGAGATAACACAATATGCACTACCTGTTGTGCAGACATTTGTTGCAAGTTGACCAAAGCTTTCCCTAGAGAACTAATGGTATTCATGATATGATATTTTGTTCTGAGATGATCTTCGCGTATGTTCCTAAATGTTCTTGTAAGTGTTTTATCTTCTTCTGTCATATAGGAACTGTAGTACATTGCAGATGCATATGAATCGAGTACAAATTGGGAGTTAGTGTTTGCAATCCAAATTCTTGGAATGTGTTGTGGAAAGTTATTCATCCAGGTGTCAACTGGTTTTCTTTGCAATAATAGAGTTGTTAGATTTAGCATACATTGGATGGAATGTATGTATTCGTCATGTCCTAGTCTAAGGCTATCCAAGAAGATATAAAAAGTATCATTTTATTTATATCTTGTATTGTTTATTCCCTCAAAGATTAGCTTCGCATGTGCTTTTGTTTTATTGTTATCAAATTCAAGAGTCTCAAGTATTTTTGTTGCCTCCATTGGTGGTATTGGGAAATTAAATCTGCAATTAAAATTTCTATGCTTCTTACAACTTTTTGTGTGACAATGATGTTGTAGGGCTCTAAGTTCCTTTGCAATGAGTGATGAACTAGTTGACAAATATTTATCAACGAAATTTTTGATTTCAATGTTTTTATTTTGACCATAGATTGGTGCAAATTTCATCCAAAATAAGTCGTGTTCATGTTCACTTCCCCGATTTTGGAATTTTGTTACATAGAAGTAGTCATTGATCTCTCCATAGTACTTGTGGTCATGAGATATCAATTGATGTAGTGCCTCTCTCCTAGACCTATAGTAACGTACACAAGTAACATGGTAGTTTCTTATTAATGAGAAAATCTCATTTTTGTCTAGTTCATCTGTGCTTATTTTTCTAGTGTTTTGTTTTATGTGTCTCAACGCACTCATTAGAGGATCCTAAAGATGCTCTGCATTACTAAAGGATACAAAGAAAGTGGGTGGGCCTAGTTGTCTAATGATTGCATAGAGTTTGTTGCGCATTTGCTAGTGGTAGTCAGGTGAAGTGCGAATTATTTTTAAGTCCATGTACCCAATTTCAAACTTTAAAATGTGATCTAGATTCAGTTTTGACTTAACGTCTTTTGCAACTAGTTTTCTGCCCTTTAACTGGCCTTTTCTAATTCTAATCCACATTGTATTCAATACCTGATTTATGATAATGCAAATTTCTTTATAGAATACTTTAGTTGTATGATAAGAAAAATCATGGTTTTTATGAAGGACTTTCCATTGACAAATCTTTTGATACATAAACTTTTTGGAGATATCGCTTGGGCATTTGTTGCCATAGAAAAGTGATGGAAAACTCATCTCTTCTAAGTACTTATCTTTGAAAATCCCTAATGGCATGTATCTTGCTGCAAGTGCAATATTAATTTGTTTATTTACAAGGTCATGGATAGTATGTGCATCAATGAATCCATGAACCAATGTTTTTGTCATGGATTCATCATTTTCTTGCTTATCATGTTCACTATCTTAAGCTTCACTTGAACTTTCATATGCTTCTTGATTTTGTAGGAATGCTTCCTTCTAATTGTCGTATATGGTAGCGTTCTCCAGCTTGTAAAGAATTATTTTGCACAAGTGTTTTAATTCTTTCATTACTTTTTGAACCTGAACTCGGCAAAATGCATAAGAACTTTTGAATCTTAAACTCTTTTTGAAAAAAACGGCCACTGTATCAGTGTCTTTTATAGTTTCAGGAAATGCAGGTTGAATTCTAGAAATGTTAGTGGGGACATTAATGAATACTTAAAATGTTCATCAATGATTATTCTCACTGTGAATGTATCAAGTAATTATGCATATTGACTACTCGGTGGAGCATAACCTACTAAAAGGAAACATCTATTGTTGCATCCTATTGAATTACATTATGGCATGATGGCCAAGGGGTGCATGGAAGCTATGTGGAGAAGTCGTCAAGGATGAAAAAATGGTAGTGAAAAGAGGGGTGCTATTGGATTTTCTATGGATGTAACCTTGTGGGTGGATATAATGGAAAAGGTGGTGGATGTGGGTGGTGATTAACCCCTATGGTTTGTAGCAATAATGAAAGCTCCATAGTGGAGGTAATATGGATCCAAAAAATTATAAAAATATGACAATAGTTAGTTACAAATTATAGGAGAATATATATATATATATATATATATAATGAGGTACAAATATGGGAGAATCGGGGCTTGTCGAGTCTTAATACCAAGGAACATGTGTGTGTTCTTAGGAATGTGCATATGTTCCTATGGGTGCACATTCTTGATGGCCACATTCAACTTTTAGGGCCATCATTACCATGTGAGGGCCCTTCGTTTAACACCATCCTTTTGTCTATTAAATTTCATAGTTAATTAGTTTTACAAATATCCAATTTTCCAAGAAACATTGTACTTATAGTAAAAGATCTACAAAAATATAACTCAAACCAAACATTGTTTCGAAATAATGAAAATGATATAATATAGAAGAAAATGAATATAAAAATTTAATAACTTATATAATTTCCTTATTTACATAACTATTCCACAGATATATAATATATAATTAATACTAATTATTTAATTTAACAAAATCATATTTACAATTTAATTTAATCATTAAACATCTAAATATGAAATAATAAGTTTAAAACTATTAAATTAAGAAAATATGTTTTCTCTTCCTCAACATCCTTTTGTTTTGTTTTGTTTTGTTTTTAAATTTATATCATAAATAAAATTTAATCCTATTATTTTTTAACTAATATCACTATTAAAAATATCAACCACATCAATATCCATTCTTAATCCTTTTATCTTATATGTTAATAAAAATATCAACAATATCTATCTCATTTCTTCACCCTATCACTATCCATCCCTATTTTTTTCAACCTATTATCATTCTTAAAATTACTAACCATCATTGTGAAACTATATAATAATCATTATTATTTTTTTATTTTTCAACTTCGACCACTACAAAGTTATTGACGAACCAATGTTAAAGTTAATAAGCTAATTTCAACCTAAATGATGGCAAATATAATAAAAACTTAAAAACCTAATAACCTCATAAATTCTTTAATAAAAAATAATGATAATAAATGAAAGTGAACCTTCATAATAATATTTATTAATATATAGAAAGAAAAAAATAAAGTTGCAATACTGGATTCAAGCTAATAGAGTCCATCATATACATATAACACTATTACAAGTTTATATTTTCGCTAACTTATACATCCACATAATCTACTATATGTGCATAATCCACATACTCTAATACTTTAGTTTATCTAGATAATTTGCTATATAGGTATATAATCCACATATTTAATGGCAAAGATTTTGATATTTCTAATAAGTTTAAAAGAAAGGTTTGAATATTTTTTTTTACATTAAATTTTAAATTAAATTAAATTAATTTTCTTATATAATTATTTAAATTCATTTATATCCATCAAATTCCTAGAAATAATATTTTGAATACAGTGACATCTAACATATACACAATGATATGCCAAATGAGAAGAATTTTTGGAGATTACGTTTAACATAACACATTATAAAACTCAGTTTTTTCGTGTGAATTTTGCCGAGATTTTTTGAGTTGCGTAGGGTGATGTTACCGTTAAGATGAGGTCCGTTCCGAGAAGAGCAGATTGGAAAATATTTCATGAACCCCACAGACCGTATCAACAATGCCTTCATACAGTAACCTAATGGAATCCCAGTAAAGTCACTCCGTATTTGCCAAAAGTATCAAAATAAAACCAACAATGTCATGAAATTCCACCAACATTAATGTAAAAACACGGTGACGTTAGTGAGCAGCTCTGAGACGAATAGCCTATAGACAAAGTTCAGTGGGCAAAGTTAATTCATAAACTCTGGTCCCTTTGTTTACTGGTCTAGTCTGAGTCACATATCGCTGTATTTATTGACATTAATGAAAAGAAAATATTTATCACAAACTCTATGAAAGTTTGGGGCAAGCAATCAGTTTCAAACATTCCTCATATTGAATTATAAAGTGTAACATTTCAGATAATTTAAGTTGGTTATAGAGGTTTTAGATTTATTATATATTGTAATTTTTTATTTATTTATCATAATGGTATTATAATTTATCATAATTTAATGTTTAAATAATAATGAAAAAACAATGAATTTGTTATATATTTTTGAATTCAAAATAAATTTATAGTAATTTATTTTTTTAATAATTTTTTGTTCTTACAAAATTTTTAATTTATTAATAAAAAAAATTAATAAAAAAATTATTTAATATAGAAAAAAAGTATTTTTATACATAAATTTTCAATTTTGTAGTAAAACAAGATTTAGTTTTTTTTAAGTCTTGGAAACAAAGTCTTAATTGTGCTCCCTCTAACTATAGGACCATTATGATTAGCCACATTTTAGCCAAATTGTATGGAGTCATTTTGGAAAAGAAGATTAGCCTTTGGCTTGAAAGCCATGATAAAAGAGCTAAAGGGAAAGCTGGAATTATAAGACAACACTCAACTATAGACCATCTTGTTACTCTTAGGATTATTACAAAGGAATGTTACAATAATAAAATTGATCTCTTTGGTTGTTTTGTCGACTTTAGAAAAACTTTCAACACAGTTCCTCGATATAAGCTATGGAATAGGCTAGAAGAGATAATGGTTCCTCTCGAGTTGAGGGTTGTTGTGACTAGGCTATACAAGAATGTTATTGCCAAGCTTAAGACCACTGATGGTATGTCAAAAGAAATTAAATGCAATATTGGAGTTAAGCAATGGTGTCTCCTATCCCCTACCCCTTTTGGCATTTACATTGATATGCTAGAAGGTTGTTTCAAAGTTGCAAGATGTGATGGTCCTAGGATCACTAGTATAGTCATTACTCTTCTCCTTTATGTTGATGATAACATTCTTCTAGCCAGAAACCAGGATGATATTGACAAGCAGCTTAGAATCCTCCAAGATTATTGCTCCAAGATGAGTATGATTGTTAAAATCGATGGGGCTAAGGTCATGATAATTAAATCCAAAATGATTACGTATGATAATTTAATTTATGATAATAACTATTTGGAGAAAGTTTCTTCATACAAGTATCCGTGAATGGAAATTCATAATCAGCTCAACTCGAATTATAACATTGAAAAAATAATTATTGGGGACTATAAAGCTTAGTATGGACTTGAAAACAATTGTAAGTAGATAGATCTTTGGGTATGGAGTAAAAAATAAAATCCTCTTTGAGACTCTCATCACACTTGTTTTTTATATGGATGTGAGATTTGGGGTTGCAAAATATCTAGAGATTCGTGGAGGAAGATTGAGTTGATCCAAAAGAATTTTTTAACTTACAACCTCAAGATTAAAGAAAATACTCTTTACCCTGTCCTCTTAATTGAAGCTATCCTTTCCCCCACTGAAATCATGTCTATGGTTAAGCATCTCGTGTATACGAAGAAGCTATACAACATGAAAGCCAAGTGTTTCCCCAAAATTGCTTCTAACTCTATCCAAAATCCCCACCTTTGACTCAAGCAAGGCTGACATAAGGATGCCCAATCTTGGTTAGACAATTGGGGGTTAAAGGAGAAGATAATATCAGAGAACAAGGATAATATTAAAAATATTATTACTTCCAAATGTAAGGAAAAGTTGTGGAATGATAAGTAGTAGGGAAAGAGGAAGCTAAGATACTATAAGGAGGCAATCAACCTCAATCATGATAACCATGGTTATCTTTTTTATTTGACTAGTGTTAAGAAGAGAATAAATATTGCAAAGATACAAACTAATTCTCATGAGATTATGTTGAGATAGGGTCCCCTGAAGGTCAATTTTGGGGCAAAAGACCATGTTTTGGGGCAGAAATCCCAAGTTTTTGTTATGTAAAGTTTAAAGTCTCCACAAGTCGTGGTCGTGGAACACATAGATAGTAAGTGTCATAAAGGGATTTTCCATTCTTTTATGTAAGTTGTGTCAGCTTGTATAGACATACCCATGGTCCGCAGACCATGGGATTGTATAAAAAGGAGAGTCTTAGAGAGTCTAAGGCAGTAGATAGTTGAAGTTGATGAATGTAATGGGTCATTAGAAGTGAAGAGTGAAGAGTCTTAGAGTAGAAAAGAGGCTCTACAACTGTGTGTGTAGAGGCCTAGAGTAGAGTCTGCAACTGTGTGCATGGACCCATGCAGCTGAGTGCACATGGTAGTCTTGAGTCTGTAAGAAAATTTGAAGTATCAATAAAGAGATTATTCCGGAAATGTATGTGTTTTGTCCATTTACTTCTGTTATGAATGAATGCGTTTATGTTGCTATGAATATTGGGTTTATGATTTAATATTGTATTGATGTGTGATTTTGCATGGTTTACATTGTTAGATGAACGCAAGTAATAATATCTTTTTACATGAAGAATATCTTAATACATGTTAAAGATATAAGATAATTAAGTCGATCTGGGTAATAATAGACTTAGAAGTAATTGTAGAGGCACATAAGTGGTGGATTTACATGTTTAGGGTCTGCGAAAGATAGTCGTCGACCTTCACAAAGGGTTGGAGGTTGATAGTAGGAAGTGATATCGATAAGCCTTAAGGGCTTATTGATCTGTGTGAAGGCAAATAAAGGGGTATAAAAGCAACATCACAACCATCTTTGGATGCAGAAATTTGGTTCTAGCATCCCCCCATACTGCTTTGGGTGAGACCTCAGTCTGCGCTCCGTGGATTGATGCCGAAAGGGCCAGTAGTGTAGGGATTTGTTTGGCAAAATTATCTCTGAATCTGGATTAGGACGCACTAAGCCAACAAATGGTTTCGTTCCCGAGATTGGGATCTGCATAAAGAGATGTTTGATGTCGCATCACTGGAATCCAACTAAGAAAAATATTGAAGACTGGTTCGATAGAAACATCGACGAATTCACGGCACAAGAAAGCAAAAATCTGCGATAGACGAAAGAACAATGGTTGGATAGATATTTTTACATATAGATCCACGAAATTTTCTTTTGTTCCTTCTTGATTGAGCTATACGAGTGGATCGCTAAATTAGAAAATGGATAGGGAAGCTAGAGGCTTGACGGTCCAATATTGTGGACCCTGGAGTTAGTGCAAATATTAGAAGCCTCTGAAGATAAGATCACACGCACCATTGATCACTAGCTTGATTTTGTCCTAGGAAGGTTTGTGATAGAATTTGCGGTCAATACCTCGGTCAGCTACACGAAGCTGAGTGATGCTTCTTCAAGGAACCACAAGGTAAGTATTTAATATCTTTGAATACTTGGATTAAAATTCTCTTATGTGAAAAGAGGGTTATGCAATTACCTTGATGTTTTGAGCTATGTGATGTGGAAAGTTATTCGAGGATAGAAGGGTAACAAGACCTGAATATAGCCCGTTGATTGAGCCTCCTCTGAGTGACGACGAAGAAGCAGCACGAGCTTCTCCATAGAGCGTTGTCCAGTTAATAAGGCGAGGGTTCCCGTGAATACCCCATCCGCCCACACCACCTCCATCTTCACCTCCACTGCATACACCTTCGCCCACACCACGACCACCTCCACCACCATTAAATATGGAAATACAGTGAAGTTTCCTGTTTTCAAGGGCTTGGGAAATGAATACCTAGACCAATTTTTGTTCGTTGCAAAGGCTATGTCGTAAGCTCATAATAATACGGATTATCAGATGAAAAAAGCAATGTTGGTTACTGCTTTACAAGAACGTGCGCTAACATTGTACATTATGTACTACACTGATAATCCAACAACTACGTTGGTAGCTATTCAGATTGTGCTAAATAAGGAATTCAGTAGGCCTAAGTCTGAAGTGCAAGCGATCGTTGGATTCAAGGAAGTAATGATGAAGCCTGGCGAGACACACTGGGAGTTGGATTAGAGATTGAAATGAAAGATCCGTGAAGCTAACATGAATCTTATGGATGAGCAACACCACAAATGGTTTGTGGCTTCGCTCTTGCTTCATCTGAGGGTTGCCTTATCGTAGAAAAAGATTGGAACCCAGGCGGAAGCCTGGAGATTGTGATGAGATTGCACGAGACACCGATTCAAGATGCTACTTTAGGAGTTTACCAGATTCACATCAAGTTGTAGAATCTTTGCCTAGAGTTCCAAAGTCTGAAGAAAGATAGAGAGGCTTGGCCTGAGGTGCGCGAAGAAGTTTAGTGTTTGATATGTAAGAGTCAAGGGCATGATAAATATCATTTCCCTGTCTTCGCGAATTATGTTGCAGGAGGAGGGTTGATGCCTCTGAGGCCGAAATCTCAAACAGAGCCTAGTACAGGGCTGTAACATCCCTACCATAATAACTTAGCATAAATTAATAGTTATGAATAGTTAATAGTTAGTTATGGAACTGATTCTTGGTATTTAGAACTGATTCTTGGTATTCGGAAGAAGGAGAAACGAATGGGATATGCGAGGGAGGCTTACAGTTTCAGGTGGACGTTCTAATAATGGAAATGTTTTAACTGTTAATACGTTTTGTTCCTTTTCTGGAAGCACCGAATGACTTCAACGTCATTTTTGGAGTCGGCAAAGATTTCTCAATTTGTTGATCAAGTATGGGCCGATTTTGGTGTTAACTCCTGCATTTTTCGGTTTGTGTTTGATCCATAAGGCTATTCATATGTTAAATGAATTTAATTCGGTCTGCTCTGTTATGAGAGCAAATGAAACTCCCCGGGCTTATGACGTTTGGTTTGATTGAGGGATTTGGGATTTATAAACGCTGGCCATGTTCTCTGTACCAGGGAATTGGGGGGGTTTCTTCTTGGCGTTTTAGTGTTTCATGAATTTGAGACTTGAATACCTCGAAAAGATTTGACGGGTGGCTTCTGAGAGTTAAAACCTTGAAAGATTTGATGGGAACAGGTCCTCCGGAGTTTTGAGAAATGCAAAACATGGTGGGCAATGTGTAAGCACCTGGAGTCTCCACGGCAGCCAAGAAATGTGTGTCGTTACAAGGTTATGGAGAGGGTCGGTAGCGGAACTATTAGAATGTGTACAGAGGGCGGAGAAAGGAGGACGGTCTAATAGTAGCATGACCATCGTAGCTCTCGAATAGAGATTGAGGCGCTGCAGAGACTTTGTGGATGCCCCAATGTCGTGAGGCTCTATGCGTGGTTTTAGAGGTTGCTTATTGAAGACATAGTTCTAGTTTTGGAGTTCCACCTTCCAATCTCTATTGTGTCATTAAGTTTGCTGAGAGTAAGGGAGAAAGTGTTATTCCCGAGGCCGAGGTTAAAGCCTGGATGATAAGGATCTTGCAATTGGCATGGCAGTCAACCAGCCCTTGCATGTGGCAATGTGCCTTTACTAACCAGATTCTTGATTATGAGTCTTCGCAGGACCTCAGCATGCGCTATGGCGACCAGTTCCTGAAGAACGTGGAATAAATGTGTGGACATAAAAGCTAGGTATATGTAGTTTTTCTTCTAGAAAATTACATGTGACTCTTGTGTTAAATGCTTTAAGGTTCTAGTTAACTTTCGATGTTTTGAATATGTATTACATGCATGATAGAATTAGCTAATGATGTGCTTCTAGGCACATAGACATTCATTTCTATAGTTTCTTTTTGGAAAAGAGTGCATACTTCAAGCATGAAGATGAAGGATTCTATGAGGGTTCTCTTGGAAACAAAATAGAGGTTCTTTCCTTAAAAGACATGAGAATAGTGTTCATATTATATTGAAAATCCATTCTTGTTTCATGAAAAGACTATGTGCATTGAAGTAAAAATAATTGTGTAGGAGAAAACACATGTTGCATGCACATAAGGGTAGTATGAGTCTGTGTGTACTTAGAGAAAGTGGTCATGTTAGCTTTCTTGAAAATAATAATCTCCTGGAGAGATTGTCTTGTTCGATGAGTTGTGTTGATTTCTTGATTTTGATGCATAAAGGATAAGTAAACCTGGTTTTTGTATGTTGCTTTTATGCGTAAAGATAGATATCTTTAATAATTTCTTGAAAGGGAATCTTGAGAAACCCTCACATAGGAAGATAGAGAAATGAGGATTATAATGACTTCCTTTAAGAAAGAGGTATGTGGTTTGTTGTATGAAATGATGGTAGTCTTCTAGTGAAGAGAATATGTGTTGCATATATTAAAGAAGGGCTTATACGATAAGCAATGGTATGCACAAAGATTAGTCATTGTGATATGGAGTTATGTTCTTTGTATGCTAGAGAGAGATTATGTTGAGTTCTCTAGAAATAACTATGTGAAAAGGATAAATGTGCTTAAGCATAGAAATAGCGGTTTATTACACATATGAAGTTATAACGAATGTGTTTTACATATTAGTAGAACTAATGAGTTAGAACTCTTCAAGAGAGTTATGCATTAGTGTAAATAAACATTGTGGAGGTCAAACAATATTTACTTGAGTACATGTACTAGCTATATAGTATGTCATGCTTGCTCATGCAAATGAGTAGAGGTTAAAAGATCTCTTTTAGAGGTTGCTTATTGAGTTGCTTATTGATTGATTAATATGATATCTGATCTTGTTGCCAAGCTTGTTGACAACTACATTGACAGGAAATGATGGTGGATGGTGCCAAAGGAAAAGTGACGTTAACATTGTGGCAGGAAAAGGATTAATGGTCCATACAGATGAGTTCGAGTTGTAGGATCGTACAATGCCAGAACAATCATGCCACAAAGAATGTTGTATGTGGCGGTATGTAAGTAAGAGATTACATGAGAACTGTATTAGCTTTTAGCTAGTTATGTGATAACTTAGTGATAATTTATTGTAATGATTTTATAACAATGGTTAAGGGATGGAATCCCTTATAAGCCATTGAGTGAGGGGTGAAATCCCTCACGAGCGTTTAATAATAAGATTAAACGTTTGCTAGTTTTCACCCTACGGGGTTTCCAGGGTAAATTGGTGTTCAAATGGTGTGATTGCCTTTTGTGTCAGCTTGATAATGATGAGTCCTTGATGTTGATGGTTCTTTATTTGATGTGACAACCATAATGTCCTAGTACATGATTATTTAATATGGCTAAGGATATCAAGAAATGGATGCAAGGATTCATGAGACAGTTTATGTTATTACACTACCACAGTGGTGGTTAAAGGTTATGCAATGGTTATGCAACTTACTGTCTTTAATGGCAATTTACTTGATGTACTAATGAATATTATATCTAATGGTTAATGATGAATTGTGGAGTTGTGAACTGGTTAATTACTTGTGGTAATTTGTATAAAAAAAATCTAACTCCCTACTTTTACATGCGAGGTTACCGGGGTATGTGACAAGTGGTATCAGAGCTAAAGGTTGCAGCATTGGCGCCTTTGGGAATTGGTAAGCAGAAAGGAAATTAAGGTATGCCATAAGTGGGCATTAACTTAGGTATGAGTTTAACCATTCACATATTGATTTATGTAGTACACTGCTTTTGGCATGATAAATGTGATTCGTGTTTAACTGCTTTGAGTAGTAAGTAATAAAGTTGCTACATAACTATGTTCACGACATTGGATTCCTGATGAGGATAAATGAAAGTGAAACTTTTGTCGCACTTAAGAACAATAATGAACCCTCATTGAGGAAGTGAAAATCAACTACCAACTTTTGATTTGCAAATATGGCAATAACAATGATGCATTTATTAAACAAGATTGAATTTACAATGAACGAAACTTAATGAGCCAATGCATGAATATAAGTTAAGGGGAACATCCTTGAATATCATGACAACTTGTTTTAAAAGGACATTAGAAGAACCCCTTTAGATATTGAAAATATGCAATGAGTCAAGTAGCGAGACTTGATTGTCATAACTAATTTTGATTAAGTTTTGCCATGGTTTCATTAAGATGATTGGTAGTTGTGATTGGTTAGTGTTGTATGACTAACTGATAGCACGTATGTGCGTGAATTGAATTTAATTTGAGCTTGTCACAATTTACAAACAAGTGATTGTGGTAGGTACTTCATGTATTGGTCTATTGATGGCAATACATTGAGGGAAATTGGAAATGTTTAGAGTGTTAGCTCAACTATTGTTGACATCTATACAATAATAAATAGTTGCATATACTTTTATGCACGTTAGTATTGTGCCGCAAACTAAAAGATTAGGGAAGTGAATACTTGTTAAAGGATGCATATGTATAACTAATGTTGCTAATGGGATTAAGTAGTGGTAGCTTAATGGCAACAAGAAAACTCATCACGTAAAAGGTTTCAATGAGAAATTGCGATCATAAATGAAAAAGAGTAATGTTATATGATATGCTTGTTTGTGTTATTTGGAAATCAGAATGCTTATAATATGTATGTTAGTTATGATTCCTATCAATCTGGATGTTGTGAACCCATGTTGGGGGTTAAGTGTAGATGCAGGGTATGCATGCATGTTTGTTTTTTAATGATAATGATTATATGGTTCATTATGTAAATTACTTTGGGAAAGACTGATAACAGAGAAATTTAACATGCCAGACAATTGCAAATAGATGTGAAAGGATAGAATGCCTTGGGTTGATGGCAATTACCTACCCGGAGGGGCTGATGGTACTTGTCTACCCGGATGGTGAAAGGCTAGAATGCCTTGGGTTGATGGCAATTACCTGCCCAGAGGGGTTGATGGTACTTGTTTGCCTAGAGTTGGGTTGATGGCAGCTACCTGCCCGGAGGGGTTGATGGTACTTGTTTGCCTAGATTTCCTCTCCCTGGAATTCTTGAGCTGGTTGGCCAGTGGAGTTCCATGTTAGACCTGGTAAGGTCTCTATCAAAGAAATTGTCTGGATGTGAAAATGACTCAATCTGGTTGTGGAAAATAGTTCCTATGGGTTGGGAATTCTTTAGCCTATTGTGGTCTCATAGCTAAAGGAATTAACTAATCAGCTATATGTTATGTTAAAAATGAATTTTACATATAGTTATGTAAAATATGTTATGCACATTTAACAGGAAAATGAGCTTAGTGCTCAATAAGGAGTTATTGGAAATTTTAATTCCTTTATTGTATTGCTAAGCTTGTGGAAGTCTTAGTAGGGGCTAAGACAATTTTCACTGGATGCAGTGATTGACTGTTTTAATGATTAGAGAGCTAGGTGCTCTTTTGTTACTTTTAGAAGTACTCTGTGGATGACTGAAAATTAAATTCAGCGTGCTTGTGGAGCAGTGATGAGCTCTTAAGTACTTGTAAAAGTACTGTGATTTAGAAATCATCTAACATTGCACAATTGATTAATAGTTAAACGTATTTCATTTGGCTCAGAATATTGTGACTAATGCGAATGAATTTGTTTGTCATATATTACAGGATTACTTACCATGGAGGGTTGATTGGATTGACCAACCACTATTAAAATTCTTACATGAAAGTGCTCATGATTTTCAAGAGAAGATGGTAAGTAATGGTAAGTTGATATAGAGTTTGGTTTTTGAATTTGAATAAGGGCCAAGTGGTGGCAATTAGAACTTGCATATTTTTGCAATTATGAATGATTATGACTATTGATGCTTATAACTAATGATATTTCTTATGATTATATCATTACTATTTTGTGTGATGTCATTTCTTGGAATGAAATCGTTGATTTTAAAGAGGAAGGATCACAATTTGTGTGGTTTAGGTTGTAATACCATGAGTAAAATCTAAAGTTCCAATGAAAGATGTACACCGAGGACGGTGTTCCTGTTAAGGGGGGGAGTATGTAACATCCCTACCGTAATAACTCAGCGTAAATTAACAGTTATGAATAGTTAATAGTTAGTTTCGGAACTGATTCTTAGTATTCGGAACTGATTCTTGGTATTCAGAACTGATTCTTGGTATTCGGAACAAGGAGAAACGAATGGGATAGGCGAGGGAGGCTTACAGTTTCGGGGGGACGTTCTGATAAGGGAAATGTTTTAACTGTTAATACGTTTTGTTCCTTTTTTGGAAGCACCGAATGACTTCAACGCCATTTTTGGAGTCGGCAAAGATTTCTCAATTTGTTGATCAGGTATGGGCCGGTTTTGGTGATAACTCCTACATTTTCCAGTTTGTGTTTGATCCATAAGGCTGTTCATATGTTAAAAGAATTTAATTCAGTCTACTCTGTTATGAGAGAAAATGAAACTCCCCGGCTTATGAAGTTTGGTTTGAATTGAGGGATTTGGGATTTATAAACACTGGCCATGTTCTCCGTACAAGGGAATTGGGGGGGTTTCTTCTTGGCGTTTTAGTGTTTCATGAATTTGAGACTTGAGTACCTCGAAAAGATTTGATGGGTGGCTTCTGAGAGTTAAAACCTCAAAAGATTTGATGGGAACAGGTCCTCCAGAGTTTTTAGAAATGCAAAACATGGTGGGCAATGTGTAAGCAGCTGGAGTCTCCACGACAACAAAGAGATGAGTGCCGTTACAAGGTTCTGGAGAGGGTCAGCAGCGGAACTATTCGAATGCGTACAGAGGGCAGAGAAAGGAGGACGGTCTAATAGTAGCATGACCATCGTAGCTCTCGAATAGAGATTGAGGCGCTGCAGAGACTTTGTGGATGCCCCAATGTCGTGAGGCTCTATGCGTGGTTTTAGAGGTTGCTTATTGAAGACATAGTTCTGGTTTTGGAGTTCCGCCTTGCAATCTCTATTGTGTCATTAAGTTTGCTAAGAGTAAGGGAGAAAGTGTTATTCCCGAGGCCGAGGTTAAGGCCTGGATGATAAGGATCTTGCAATTGGCATGGCAGTCAACCAGCCCTTGCATGTGGCAATGTGCCTTTACTAACCAGATTCTTGATTATGAGTCTTCGCAGGACCTCAGCATGCGCTATGGCGACCAATTCCTGAAGAACGTGGAATAAACGTGTGGACATAAAAGCTAAGTATATGTAGTTTTTCTTCTAGAAAATTACATGTGACTATTGTGTTAAACGCTTTAAGGTTCTAGTTAACTTTCAATGTTTTGAATATGTATTACATGAATGATAGAATTAGCTAATGATGTGCTTTTAGGCACATAGACATTCATTTCTATAGTTTCTTTTTGGAAAAGAGTGCATACTTCAAGCATGAAGATGAAGGATTCTATGAGGGTTCTCTTGGAAACAAAATATAGGTTCTTTCCTTGAAAGACATGAGAATAGTGTTCATATTATATTGAAAATCCATTCTTGTTTTAGGAAAAGACTATGTGCATTGAAGTAAAAGTAATTGTGTAGGAGAAAACACATGTTGCATGCACATAAGGGTAGTATGACTCTGTGTGTACTTAGAGAAAGTGGTCATGTTAGCTTTCTTGAAAATAATAATCTCCTGGAGAGATTGTCTTGTTGGATGAGTTGTGTTGATTTCTTGATTTTGATGCATAAAGGATAAGTAAACCTGGTTTTTGTATCTTGATTTTTATGCGTAAAGATAGATATCTTTAATAATTTCTTGAAAGGGAATCTTGAGAAACCCTCACATAGGAAGATAGAGAAATGAGGATTATAATGATTTCCTTTAAGAAAGAGGTATGTGGTTTGTTGTATGAAATGATGGTAGTCTTCTAGTGAAGAGAATATGTGTTGCATATATTAAAGAAGGGCTTATACGATAAGCAATGGTATGCACAAATATTAGTCATTGTGATATGGAGTTATGTTCTTTGTATGCTAGAGAGAGATTATGTTGAGTTCTCTAGAAATAACTATGTGAAAAGGATAAATGTGCTTAAGCATAGAAATAGCGGTTTATTACATATATGAAGTTATAACGAATGTGTTTTACATATTAGTAGAACTAATGAGTTAGAACTCTTCAAGAGAGTTATGCATTAGTGTAAATAAACATTGTGGAGGTCAAAAAATATTTACTTGAGTATATGTACTAGCTATATAGTATGTCATGCTTGCTCATGCAAATGAGTAGAGGTTAAAAGATCTCTTTTAGATGTTGCTTATTGAGTTTCTTATTGATTGATTAATATGATATCTAATCTTGTTGCCAAGCTTGTTGACAACTACATTGACAGGAAATGATGGCGGATGGTGCCAAAGGAAAAGTGATTTTAACATTTTGGCAGGAAAACGATTAATGGTCCATGCAAATGAGTTTGAGTTGTAGGATCGTACAATGCTAGAACAATCATGCCAAAAAGAATGTTGTATGTGGCGGTATGTAAGTAAAAGATTACATGAGAACTGTATTAGCTTTTAGCTAGTTATGTAATAACTTAATGATAATTTATTGTAATGATTTTATAACAATGGTTAAGGGATGGAATCCCTTATAAGCCATTGAGTGAGGGGTGAAATCCCTCACGAGAGTTTAATAATAAGATTAAACGTTTGCTGGTTTTCACCCTACAGGGTTTCCAGGGTAAATTGTTGTTCAAATGGTGTGATTACCTTTTGTGTCAGCTTGATAATGATGAGTCCTTGATGTTGATGGTTCTTTATTTGATGTGACAATCATAATGTCCTAGTACATGATTATTTAATATGGTTAAGGATATCAAGAAATGGATGCAAGGATTCATGAGACAGTTTATGTTATTACACTACCACAGTGGTGGTTAAAGGTTATGCAACTTACTTTCTTTGATGGCAATTTACTTGATGTACTAATGAATATTATATCTAATGGTTAATGATGAATTGTGGAGTTGTGAATTGGTTAATTACTTGTGGTAATTTGTATAAAAAGATTTTAACTCCCTACTTTTACATGCGAGGTTACCAGGGTATGTGCGAAGGGCCTGCACTATGGTGTGGTATCTATGAGGTAGGTGGAAAACATGTGACAGAAAATAGTCACTTGTTGCAAAAATTTCTACATACACCGCAACAACTCTTCTGGAACTTCTATAAATCAGTGGGTTATGCTGAGCATAATCACCAAACTTATGAGCTGATGATGGAGAGAACGCCCGTGTATCGGATGTAGACTGAAACTCAGCCTCTAGATCAAGGTGCTTGGGAGCGCGAAGAGGATATAATGTGCGTGGATGAGGCCGAGGAGGGGGAGGACCTGCGAGATGTCGGGGACAAGTTATTTTTTACAATTGTGGAGGGCCAAGACACTACGTATGAGAATATACAAACCTGACACACATGTCATGTTGACATTATACTCAGTTTGATCATGCGACAGAAGACTACCATGTCTTAATACCTAAGAGGCATGAAAGGAGGACTCAACCTCAACAACCTACCCAAAACCTGTAGATGATGAGCGATGAACCTCGTGAAGAGGATCCTACTATGAATATTGTGTTGCATAGCAGAATGACGACTAGTGAAGATAAGGGGAAGCATCGTGAAGAAATTGAATGGGTCTGCAAAGCTCTGGAGAAGGAAGTTGGCTTTGATCTAGAGCATTCAAAAGAAACCTTCATGGAAGCGAAGAAAAGCTTTGCTAAGACTTCTACCTCAGGAAGTCAGGATACACAGTCTGAAGAAATGCATCCATCCATGTCTACTATCTTTTTAGAGACCTGTATGAAGCTGGTACGTGATAGCAAGGTCGTAAAAGGATTATAAGAATTGACCAATAAATTTGTTGGTAAAGAAAATACTCCTGAAGGACTACACATCATCAGGAAAATTGGTAAGCATAAGGCAAGAACAGGGTGTGAGATGAGGCTCACTGTGAAAATAGGAGAATATGAAATGGACTAACTTATTCAGGGAGTGACATTTGATATTGAAGGTGTGAGCGTGTTGGCTGATTTCAAAGTGATAGAGATTGTCAATGACAGAAATCCCTACCTTGTGCTCCTTAGGATCGACTAAGATATTGACATGAATTGGGTGATCAATTTGAAGAAGAGGATGATGTCATTTGAAAGAAAATCGCTCCGTGTAGTAGTACCTCTGGACCCTGCAGAAGGACCACACTACACTAAACCAATCCGCAATTATGAAAGTGACGATGATTTGGACTAGATTTATAAGATAACAGTGTGAGATCAAGATTGGGTGAATCCAACAATTGATGGACGTATTGCATGGGACCACGAAAGATCCTGCAAGTCAGATTCATATGAGGAATTAGAATACCGGCAGAATTGATTACGCGAAGTATCTATGTTGCGTTGTAACAAGATGACTAAATCGATGCATTGTGTATCGTTGGAGGTAAGAAGTTTTCCTTATTATGATGGTTTAACTAATGTTGATAAATTTTTGGATGCATTTGAAAAGGAAGTTCCAAAGAAGCATCGGTTCCGAGCCTTGGACTTGGCATTGTGTGCTACACCTGTGAGATGGTGGGGTACACATAAAGACAATTTGATGGATGACATGAATACAAAAGAATGATGACGGTGTAGTTTGGTGGCCCAAAGGTTCGACTGACAAAAAAATATGATGGGAGGATTGATCCACGCTATCACTTAGCAAAATGGACTCATGCTTATGGAACAAAACTGCAACCATAGTGGGTGCATCTGTTCTGTCACACTTTGGACGTAATACCAATGAATTGGTACTTGGAGACAGAGCTTCACCATGGCATAGACAAATGGGATATTTCGATATAGGGATTCTTGATGAAATTCAATTTTGAAGAAATGCTTATTTTGCATCTCTTTTGGAACCTTGTTGGGTCATGTAGTGTGCAAACAGGGATTAATGGTGGACCCAGCTAAGATCATGGTTGTAATCAATTTTGAGGCACCAGGGAGTGTTAAACAGCTGTGTGCAACACTGGGTCATACTGGTTATTATTGAAAGTTCATCAAGAGTTATGCCCAGATTAACGTGTTGATGGAAAAACTGTTGAAGAAGGATGCTACATTCTGTTGGAATGAAGAATGTTAGTGGAGCCTAGATGTGCTAAAGTAGAAGACGGTCACCAGATCAATCCTAGTATTCCTGGATTGGAAGAAGGAATTTCATGTGCATGTGGATGTGTTATGTATTGCGCTGGGAGCAGTACTGACATAGGCCGTGAAGGAGAATGTGATCACCTGATAGCATTTGCGAGCTAGAAGTTGTCAAAGGCTGAAAATAACTAATCGATAACATAGTGCGAAGGGTTGGCTATGGTGTACACGCTCTAGAAGTTCAGGCATTACTTGCTAGGCGGACACTTTAAGATGTATACAGACAATTTTACATTAAAGTACCTTATCAACAAGCCTGTGTTGGGGGGGGGGGGGGGAATATTCAGATGGCTGTTGTTGTTTCAAGAGTATGATTTCGAAGGAAGTGAGGACGATTGAATGCAGGACACGATCATCTGTCACGCATTGAAATAGGAGAGGAGCCTACTAATTTGGAGGAAGGACTACCTGACGCATAACTCTTTGTAGTGCGCATAGCAGACAATAATTTTTCAGACATCATCCACTTCCTTACTAGGAGAGCAGCTCCAGAAGGATACACAAGTCAACAGAAGAAGGAATTAGTGGTGCACGTAGTAGATTTTACTGTTATTGCAGGTCACTTGTATAAAATGGGATTGGATGAGATATTATGATGATATGTGCCTGATTTTGAATGAAGCCGTATCCTAGCTGAAGCTCATGAAGGGGCTGCAAGAGGCCATTATGCAGGAAAGGCAACAACATAGAATATTTTACGTGCCAGGTTGTGGTGGCCGACATTGAATAAGGATTCCAAAGTGTATTGTAGCGTGTGCGATGCATGTCAGAGGACGAGAAGGCCATTACGGAGGGATGAGTTGCCTCTGAATCCACAAGTGTCGTTGTAGCCATTTGAAAAGTGGGAAATTGATTTTGTAGGACTGATTGAACCTCCACGAAAGAAGACTAGTCCACGGGATATCATCACTGCGACTTAGTATTTGACCAGATGGGCGGAAGCATGACCCGTGAAAGATTGTATAGGGGAAACAATAGTGAAGTTCCTATTTGAATATGTGCTGACTAGGTTTGGTTGCCTAAATATTTTGATGAGTGATCATGGTACGCATTTCCTTAATGAAACGATCAGCGCACTGACAGAAGAGTTCCAAGTGTATCACCAAAAGAGCACGCCATATCATCCTCAAGCCAATGGGATGATGGAATCATTTAATAAGACATTGGAGAACGCACTGACAAAGGTTTGCAATGCAGAGAGGAATGATTAGGATATGCATGTACCAACAATGCTATGGGCTTATAGAACTACTTGTAAAAAGATGACTGAACATACATTGTTTAGGTTGGTCTATGGCGTAGAGGTTGTGATGCCTATGGAGTATATTGTGCCTAGCCTACCCATAGCGGCGTTCACAGGAATGGTGGACCACAAAGCCTTAGAAGAGCAGCTCGCGCGGCTAACACAACTGGAGGAAGATAGATTCTTGGTTGGATTCCATCGAAAAGTTCAGAAGGAGCGCGAATATTCATGGCACGATCGGCACATCAAACTACGCACCTTCGAGGTAAACGATTTAGTTTTATTATATGACAGTAAGTTTGATAAGTTTCCATGAAAATTTCAGATGCATTAGCTAGGGCCATATGTGAAATTGAATGGAGATCCATTTCTCAGAAAGGTAAATGGCAGTCTATTGAAGCCATACACCGGGGATACGGCCAGATGATTATATGACGGTCACATAGTCTTAGCATTCTAGGTAGCTGCAAGGAGGCATGGGACTATAAACTACACTTCCAGGGTTGTAGAGCCACACGATGAGGGGTTTGTACAAAATAGAAGGGTGTCGCAGTGCCAGCAGACATGTTGTTATAGACATTTTTGGGCCCTACAACCCCAAGCATGAAATGTCCATAAACCAAGGGCTCCTAAGTCCCTAAAAGTGTTGTTCTAACCCCTAAAGGAACAAGGTCAACAGATTACAGCTTCTCCCAGAAGTTCTCCATGAGAAACTGCTCAAAATTGGTTAAAACAGGATCATTGCAGCTACTCCACTGGCTAAGTGTGTTGCATCTCACCCAAATACACTGTGAGGGTGCGTTGCATTTCAAAAGTCCCTTCTGTGGGGTGCGATGGGCGAGAAATGACAAATGGCAGTGTCATTCCGCGAGGTGGAGAGGCAATGGAAGCTTCCAGAATCTTCTCCTGTGACACTTGCCTCACTGAATTCGACCAAGGATGAGTAAGAGGCCCTCAGTCTCCAAGTGGAAGCAAGAACTATCAGAGAGAAGAAACTAATCAAATCACAAGCTGACTCATCCCCCTTACAGATATCTATATATGGATCCCTCATCCCAGAGATCCGGAGGATGGAATTTTGCATATTGTAAGGAATTGTTGTTGGTTTCCTAAGACAAACATCAGATTGTTGGGTGATCTAAGCTTTGTTTGAGGTGAAGAGGGGCTTCTTTGCTGGGAGGTTGATGCTGGGTCAGAACAACCAGTTGTAACTCCTCTTGGCTCTTTTCTTGTTTATCAATAAAAGCTATTTGAGTTTTCCTCCATGCTTTTGTGTCATTGATGCTTGTTACATTTGCATGGTCAATTTACATCTGACCCTAGATTGTTTATGATTATAGATCCATGTCTTTGTATAGTGCCATACTTCTGTGATCTTACAGGTACTTTGTGAAGCTGGATGTGCAAGGGAACAGGTAGCTGAGGACTATCAAAGAAGAGAGGGATCAAATCAGGAGATTGGCGCAAGACAGAGGTTGGTCTTTCTGTTCCTCTCTATCTATAATTCATAAAGGAAAAACAAAAGTAGCTTTTCTCTGTTTGTTTCTAAGGCAGTTGTCACACCTTAGTGGGATAGAGCAGTTCTAAATAGACACTTTTCCCTGTAACAAAATGGCGACTCTGATGGGGAGCTAATTAGTTTGTTTGTTTATCATTCTTTGTTGTTTGTTTCATAAAATTATGAGTAGCATTCGAACTGCATTTGCCATAACAAATGCAAAGTAGGCAACTGCTACTTCAATCCATCTACTGGATCTGTTTATGATTTAAACAACTGATTCACAAACTATCTGATTGCCCTTGTGATAGCTCTTAGATCCTCCTTAGATCTACCCCTGATTGTTGCATTACTGATTGCTTTTTACTCGGCCAAAACCTAAGAACTAAACTGCAAACTGTGACCCGGAACCCGAACAGAGTCTCGTTTCTGGTCCAGCGCAGGTACTGTTCAGAGATGCTGAATTTTAGCGCACTTCCCGAGTGGGCAACTTGCGCTACATTTCAGATTCTTTGTGTTACAGGTGCGTTGATCAGACTAGCTTTGTGCAGTTGTGGCTTCTGTGATTCATTCTTTCCAGTTCTATTCCTGAATTTTGCTGCCTGTGATCAGTATATGTCTGTTTGAAACCCCTTTTCCTTACTGTTATTCCACCTCCTTTGTACAAAAGAACTTTAGATGTGTTTGTGTGTTTGTTGAGTTGTTTACAGTTCTCCTTTGCAAAAGTAGCGTAATTGTATTGTCACCCTTTGATTTGAATCTGTCGCAAGTGTTGATTTCGATCGTAGGAAAGAGTTTGATTGCTGTTGATGGTTGATTATCCTGTTACTATTGCTTTTGGTCTGAATTTGTAATTTTCTAGTGTCAAGAACAAGTATTCATTTCAAAATCGTAAGGTGTTGTAATCGTTTCCATTTTTTGATTTCGAAAGAAGCTTGTTGATATTTGTCGCTTGAAAAGAAATTCAAATTTGTGCATCAACTTTCTTTTTAGCATTCATATATTAAGAAAGTCGAAAACAAATACATGCATGTGCATTTGCATATAGACAGTCTGATTGGCTTGATTTAGGAAAGTGCATTTAGAGTGTGCTCTTTGCTCTTTGTGAAAAGATTTTGTCTTTCTTTTCCCTAGTAGCTAGGATTTTCATTACACAAAGAAGATAAAAAGTTTGTTTATCATCTTAGGTTGCATTTTAGGAATTACATCTACATCTCGTGGTGAACCCAAAAGGCAAACTTCATAAACAATATCAACTTAAAATAAATTCAATGAATCTAACAACGCTTTGGAACTTAACGCACAACATTTAGAAGTCTAGTCTAGAGACGTATTCTGGCGTCGTAAAGCCTGGTAACTATTGTTCTCACTGATGGTTGGGTGATTCCTCCACTTTAAGACGATAAGTGCCAGTACGGACTTGTGCTCCCACGTACCATCGAGTATATTTTGGGAGACCCCAATAGGCTTAATCCTTTATCCATAGGAATCCGCGTTTGCTGCCCTATCGATCGCAATGCACTGAACACAGCATTCGGGAAGATTGACTACCGTACCGTAAAAAGTATTCTGCAGTTTTGCGATTGGTTTGGTAATCCCTCTACCTAGATTTCCAGAGCAGTCCCTTTCATTCCTTTTCAGACTCCTTAACGGAAAAGGTCCATCTGAGCACTTGTCACTTCAGGCTCATTAAAAATCGAAGGAGACTAGAGTCATCTTTTGTTTTTTCTCGACTCTTAAAAATTTAAAAAACAAGTTGTGTTAAAGCGTCTAAAATTTATTTTAAACGGAATATTCATTACCCTTTCCTACGTTGATCTTGGGTTGAGAAAATGGAATCCACCAACCAAGGAATTCCCCTTGGAGGAAATCCTAGTCCCTTCTCCTCTTGGGGAGATGTTGGTGCACCCGATATGGCCACATTGTCGCTTCCAAGACTGACAATTGGTTTTCTTGTATGGCTCTTCTCAACCTCTGTCGTTCAGAACACCACAATTCCTGAACAATCGAATCAGCAATTGGACGAGTCCAAAGTTACCCACCAACCTTCTACTTCCTCTAATTCTTCCTCTCCTCCTTCCTCTTCACTTGATGCGGCTGGTAAAGCCAAAAATCAAGTACCTAAGGAGAAGAAGGAAAAGAAGAAGAAAGAGAAGAAGAAGAAGGAGCCAAAAGTGAATGGGGGCAAACGAGTGTCGTCTAACGAAAATCCACACACTGCACCGAGCAGGCCTAAATCACCATGTGTCATTTTCAAAGGAGACCACTATCACATAAATTGTCCTTGCATCCCTCAGATCTTAAGGGACTGGTCTCCTCATTTGCACAACCCGGTGTCATCAACCTCTGATGATCATGTTGAAAACACACTGTCAACTAGTGAAAGTGAAGCCCCAGGACAAAAAGGAAAATATAGATTTCCTTGTAAACTGTGCGAAGGCGATTATACCATCCACCGTTGTCCCTTCTTAGACGAAGCTAAAAGAGTTTTGGATGATCGTCCGGTTTCACCATTACGAATTCCTCTTGGATATAAAAAAACTCTTGCCGAGTCCATCACTAGTTGAAAACCCGGCTGGCCCGCTCAGGTGGTCGGCTGAAGCATCTATCATTGAAGATAAACCATCTGAATCCATACCAAACGAGAGTCAAAAGGTCGAGGCGGCAGTTGACCTGGTCTTGCCTTCAGGGGTTCCATCTTTAGATGATACAATCACTGAAGAGAACAAGGATGACACCGTCCAAATTCTTTTCATAAGCACAGACTCCAATGAACATGGGGCCAATTTACCTATTCCTTTACCGCAGGAAGGAAGTTCATCAGAGTCGTATTGGACCGTCTATTCGGTCCCACCTCCAAGCAACCTAGTTGTCTCCTTCGACTGGAATCAACTATGCAGACCCCGTTTACCAGCTAGTATACCATTCCGAATCATTGTTCAAATATATAGAATGGTTATGGCTAGTACCATCATAGATGAAGGGTCTTTTGTGAGTATCCTTTCCTCAACTGCTTGGAAAGCGCTTAGTTCACCATCGCTTTTGCCTGAGATGAGAAATATAACAGGCTTTGATAAAGGAACCAGTCGACCGTTAGGGATCCTTCCCGATGTGCCCATAACATTGAGAGGGAAAACCATTCACATGAACGTAATGGTAGTCCAAGGACCCCTGGATTACAATCTACTCCTTGGACAAGACTATATTTATTTCATGGGAGCAATTGTCTCCTCACTCTTTAGAGTAATGTGTTTTCCACACGAAGGAAGAGTGGTCAAGCTCGTAGACCAGCTTTCATTTCCCAGATCATGCAGAGAAAATAGTCATATACCATCCCTGAATGGTCTTTTCACGCAAGAAATGTCTCAATCTCCAGTCCGTCCTCCCGATGAGCGCGAGTGATTTGGGGGGATATGACTGAAAACCAGGGGGCATGCACCCTGGTCTGCTTCAGCAGGAAAACTTCGGGTATAGGATAGGTTTCCACGAGAGAATATGACTAGTCTGTACCCCCATCCGTGATTGGAAGAGGGGGTTATTCTAGAACAAGATTCTCTTGTCAAAGTTATGTGAGTGGAGTAGCCTCCTTCACTCACCTTTGTCTATTTCGGTAGACATCGGCGAAGAAGTGTTTTGTTTGCGCTGTAAATGGAGCAATCTTTGGTAACCTGTAAGAGGTAGGCCTCTCTCGGTAAAATAAATTTTTTAACGGACTAAAGAAGGGGTAACCTTGAAACTCTGTTTTATACCTGGGGGCATGCAAGCCTTTTGACGTGCAAGCGAAGAGTGACTATTTATTTTTTAAATTTTAGGACCTCTAACCCTTTAAACTCGTAGGATTGGTCGTCTCCTAAATTGCATAAAGAAAGGATGTGGGGCAAAACTCTAAAAGTTGCCGTTTTATATGAGACATTCTTATCACACGACTCGATTAATCGAGCAGTTTTAGCACATAGTTCAAGCTCGTTAAAAATAAACATAAGACATGAGCAAATGTTTCCCCCCACGTTTAAGCTCATTAAAAAATGAACTATTCCCCGGTAAATAACCATCGTGAATGTATTACTTCAGTCGTTAAAGCCTTGGTCTTGTTTGCACCATCACCTCCACTTTTTCATTGGCCGATCATTCACCTCCATTTGATTGTTTACCCATTTTGAGGAACAGCTGCGAAGAGTGATTTCACTAGCCATCCTTGTGACACTGTCGTGATTGGAAAATTCCAAACCTTACCTGGAATCAGCTGCTACCCGTTTTATCACTCGTTCCTCAAAAGACGAGTCTCTTTTAAGCTCTTTTCAACTGACTCGTAAAATATGAAAAGATTGCCAAGCCATTGGCCTCTCCAGCTCATTAAAGGGACAGGAAGTGCTACCCCTCCTCTAGATTTTAATTTTTTTGGACCTGAGGGATTATTACACAAAAAGATCGAGCGCTTGTTTTGTTCGGCTCGTTAAAAGTATTGAAAATTCATCCCTTCTGTATTGTTTTATACTTTTTCGGACTTAAGGGACTAGATGACGAAAAAGGAATTTTGGAGTTACCTTTACGTCCCCTTTCAGACTCTCTAAAATTGAAAAGGATCGAGTTATCTTTGTCATTAAACTCGTTAAAAAGATTAATAGCGAAAAACTTGTCTATAGACAAGAACAAGTTTCACTGTCGCTAGGCTCGTTAAAACATAGCGATGGGTTTGCCCGAAGGGAAAATTATAGAACAAGCATATGTTATCCTCCTCAAGCTTGAAAAAAATAAATAGGTACTGGTCAGCAATGACTGGGGAAAATTGGGAAGAAAACTTAAAGAAACTTTGTTGGTAGCAATTCGTTCTTGAACATGATACTTCTACTCTGTGTCCGAGTCGGGTTGGGTTGTTTCATTCACCGGTCACATCACCATGGTCACGCCATACCATCCACATTTGGGGTTAATGCTACCAATCCATCACATCAGTGTCGCCGATATGTTCAAGAGAAGTCGTTCAGAGAATTCTCCTGTGTCTCACCCACTACCATACATTATACTCCATTCTTTCATGACCGCCACCCTGAACCGTATATCACCATATCGTTTTCACCTCCATTAAAATCATTTTCTCCGTTCCGTGTCATTGATGTGGGATTCATTAAGGCCCTCCTGTGACAAATCACTTCTTTTTGACATCAGCTCATTATCCGAGAAGTTGATCTAGGAACACCCCATTCAGTACTTTGAAGCTTGCATGCCTCAATGGCAAGTTTCTCACTTCCGACGACAGGTTTACATCAATTGTCTTCGACCGAAATATTTTGCGTGGTGTTAGACGCCAAGTCCTTTATTCACACCACGTGAATTGTACTGCAGTACCTTGACGGTCATTATCATTATCGATGATTCCTCTTGCGCTTGTTAACAGTTTACATCATTGACTGGTAATCAAGCGATGTCTTTCCATGTTCGACTTCAGAACATTTCTCATATGGATCGACTTGTAATTTGAGTGAAGATCGGACGATATTGAAGTCCCCGGATCTAGTTTCATCCATCTAGGCTGCGATATATATTCAGGGAAATAAAGACATTAAATGTACATCATTGCTGCACAGATAATCATCCACTCAAAAGGATGATGGCTCTATCAGAATCATCAGTCTACACTCAGACGATTGTCTATCCTATGTACATAAAAATGAATTTATAAAGCTAAGCATGGGAATTCCCGCCTCAGTAGATCATGAAAATAGTATGAAGATAATGTATTGTATTGTATCTTATTACAGGTCTCCTCCCAGCATGGAAAGAACTTCGGATCGTCATAATAAAGCATTTCACCCGACACTAAAAGATTAACGGCCTCATACTTTAGGGGGCAACTGTTATAGACATTTTTGGGCCCTACAACCCCAAGCATGAAATCTCCATAAACCAAGGGCTCCTAAGTCCCTAAAAGTGTTGTTCTAACCCCTAAAGGAACAAGGTCAACAGATTACAGCTTCTCCCAGAAGTTCTCCATGAGAAACTACTCAGAATTGGTCAAAACAGGATCATTGCAACTGCTCCACTGGCTAAGTGCGTTGCATCTCACCCAAATACACTGTGAGGGTGCATTGCATTTCAAATGTCCCTTTTGTGGGGTGCGATGGGCGAGAAATGACAAATGGCAGTGTCATTCCGCAAGGTGGAGAGGCAATGGAAGCTTCCAGAATCTTCTCCTGTGACACTTGCCTCACTGAATTCGACCAAGGATGAGTAAGAGGCCCTCAGTCTCCAAGTGGAAGCAAGAACTATCACAGAGAAGACACTTATCAAATCACAAGCTGACTCATCCCCCTTATAGATATCTATATATGGATCCCTCATCCCAGAGATCCGGAGGCTGGAATTTTGCATATTGTAAGGAATTGTTGTTGGTTTCCTAAGACAAACATCAGATTGTTGGGTGATCTAAGCTTTGTTTGAGGTGAAGAGGGGCTTCTTTGCTGGGAGGTTGATGCTGGGTCAGAACAACCAGTTGTAACTCCTCTTGGCTCTTTTCTTGTTTATCAATAAAAGCTATTTGAGTTTTCCTCCATGCTTTTGTGTCATTGATGCTTGTTACATTTGTATGGTCAATTTACATCTGACCCTAGATTGTTTATGATTATAGATCCATGTCTTTGTATAGTGCCAAGCTTATGTGATCTTACAGGTACTTTGTGAAGCTGGACGTGCAAGGGAGCAGGTAGTTGAGGACTATCAAAGAAGAGAAGGATCAAATCAGGAGATTGGCGCAAGACAGAGGTTGGTCTTTCTGTTCCTCTCTATCTATAATTCATAAAGGAAAAACAAAAGTAGCTTTTCTCTATTTGTTTCTAAGGCAGTTGTCACACCTTAGTGGGATAGAGCAGTTCTAAATAGACACTTTTCCCTGTAACACATGTGAAGGGAGTTGCGCTACAGGACAAGAGACCACACAACATAGCCAGAAAGAGACAATTACTATCACTATTCATGATTTGACTACCAAAAGATAGTTAAGAGGAGCAGGCGGCTGAAATTTATGGGATTTAAGGGTGAAATCAAGTGTGAAATCTTTGGAAATTGCCGCCAATCTCACATTTATGAATGGATTTTGGTGGAATGGTCGAATTTTAATTTGAAATTGCTTATAAATTATAGATGGTAGTCTAGTGAGAAACACTTTGCATTATAAGAATTTATGTGTTGTGCTATCGGTTGCGCATGAACCGTGATCTCTTTGAAGACTTAATTTATAGTTCTGTGTTTGATAGGTTACCTGTGAAAACCAAAAACCTCATTAACAGCTTCATGTCTTCACCAACTAAGACTGCTAGTACTGGGGGCGATGTCGCCTCTGAGGGAGGTGCCCCTGAGGTTGTGAGCATTGAGGTTTTAGCAACAGTGCCTAAGGTGCAGAGGTTTCCTAGGCCGAAGCATACACTAACAAGAGAGGTCCCCAAGCTGAAGAAAGATAAACAAAAGAAGACGTTGCCAGTGCTAGAGTCACCAAGGAAACATGCAGTGAAAAGAAAAGCCAACTGCACAGGAGAAAGGAAAAGTGGTAGACCTGGAGACCGAAGAGGGCACGAAAGACATAGATGTTGAGGGGATAGACCCTATTTCAAAGCTGCTGGAGTACATCCCTCCATCCCAAGGCAAGATGAAGGTACTGAAGGAGCTAGATGAGGAACAGTTCCTCCTGAAGACACCCTTGATGCCAGAAAAAATCACTTTAGAAGGTCTGCACTTGGCACGTGTCCCACATCTGAAACTTGAAGACTGGGATTTAGGAGAGGTTGAGTGGTTTCCCGGCCTGGCTATAGATACCTTCATGAAGAGTGTATCCTACAAAAGAGTTTGGTGTCACCACACTGGAGCTAGTGGAATTGATTTGTGGGGTAAATAAGGAAAGGTTGTTGAACCTGCTATGGGTGCCTCACTACCACGCACCCCTATATATTTGACAGTCATTAAGTAGTTGTTGTGACTTGTGCATGATGGATGCTTGTGGTTGACTGAGCCCATACTGATCACTGATATGCTGGTCCATAAGATCACATTATTACCTCACTCTGGGCTGAATCTTGCAAAGGCATTTCGCAGAAATATGGGCAACCATGACCTCACGCGAGAAAATGAAGGACAAGTTAAAACTTGTTAAGAAAGCGTGCATGTATTCTATTTCTAGCATTACTGACCCTGTAGTGAAGGTGGCCACCCAAATTTTGGCTGGCAAAGTGATGAGGAAGTGCCGTGGGGGTGAGGTGTCGACACCAGTGGTTTCATTAGCGACTCAGTGCGTGGAGGGTGTATAGTTTATCTAGGCATGCTACCTGTGCAGTGAGTTCCTTGCAAAATCTAGAGAGGCACGGGACCAAAGTAAAACTTTCCATTACTCATGGCTACTATCAATTGTGTTGGTCGCATGGGAGTTACTAGAGGACAACCAATTTCATCTGATTCAAACAAATTTACCAAAAGCAGTGAAGTTTGCTTCGCTATGGGCCACAAAGGATGTTGCACAAGTTCAAGAAACTAAATTTTTTTGGGTATTAATGGAGATGAGCATTCATATGGCCATCAGCAGAAAGTCACAGTTGTCACCAACCAACTATTTTTGAGCAGTTATCCGAGTATGCAGAGTTCAAAGCGAACTTCCACCATGTTTAAAATGGGGCACTAAAGGATCTGGACCAAAAGTGGTATGATCTCCCCTACTTGGCTATGAATGATGCCATCACAGAGGTCCTCAAGCGATGACTAGTTGATTGGCACACACCATCAGATTTTTCTGCTGAGACTAGAAAATCTGTGGAGAAGTAGAAGAAGGAAGCAACATGACTGAAGGTGCAACAACTGGAAGAAAAGAGGAAGAAGGAGATCGAGGACAAGAAACACATTGAAGTAGAGCGCGCCACAAAGGAACAAGCAGATTAGGAAAAGCACATCTTTGACAGAAGTTAGAAATCTCCTTTACCCCAAATAGAGGAAGACAAATAGTCGAAACATGGTAGTGGAGATCTAGAGAGCACTCCTTTTCGATTAAAGTGACATAGGGAATAGGAAAAGGAGGGACAGCGAAAGAAGACCAAAGCCTCCAAATCATCGCTAGATCTAATCACCTTGACAGAGGGTGACTTGGACGATATTGGAGACAAGGTAAGGGACATAATAACAGAATTACTGCAATAGTTTGAGCAGCAATAGAAGAAGGCACTAAGTGTCATACAGACGGGTCTGCGTGAGCTACAAATCCAAACAACTACACTACAGCTAAGTGTAGGGCAAAGCAATGTGGCATCAACTAGTTTGGTGTCGGGGACCAATCAAGCAGCAGAGTTGGTTCAATCCCTAGATCTATGGGTAGTCGAGATGCCAGATGGAGCTCTAAGCGTGGAGGCAGAATCTAACAAGGCTATTGTTAGCGCTTTAAAGAATATTGATATGAACTTGGCCACACTCCCCAGTGAATTCCTTCACACACTGCAAGCAGGTGTGATTGAAGAGCTTAGGGCCTGAGAGCAGTGCGTGACGAGCATGATTAGCGCGCAGAAATTCAACAACAAACATATATTCATTGAGAAGACAATTGCACTAGAAGCATGGAAGAAGTTTCGGGAGAAGAATGAGCGAACCGCAACTGTGGTAATCGAAGCATGCAAAACTGTTCCCAAACTGAATATCCTAGAAGAAGCGACGATGGAGTCCAAGATTAGGAAGTTGGCTGCAGGTGTGCACAATGCAAGGACAGAGATGGCCAAGGTTTAGTTTGAACTAAACCTTAAAATCACAGAGCTCGAGTTGAAGTCACATCCTTCAACTCCACCAGAGGTTAGATAATAGCATGAGGCACCTGTAAAATATGTAGTTGCGATAGTAGATTTCATGTTAGCAAAAAAGCCATGCTCTTTGAGCAGTATGTGGAGGTTGTTACGACTCTACAGGAGGATCCTAACCTGCAAAGGTTGAATACAGAGGCCCGAGAATTGCAGCAACAATATGACGAAGCAAGAGTGACGGCTCGCATTGTCGCTATATCATAGCGACTTGCTAAGATGCATGAGGCGAAGAAGTTGCTTGAACATGTGGAGGCACTGCAATGGAAAGAGGCAGTCCTCAAGGGCAGGTTGGGGCCTTGGCTGGACGAGGTGTACGTTATCTTTTCCACCATTGAAGAGAAGTTGGCAGGCCTATAATGGACACAACAAAAGGTAAAAGAAAACAATGCAAGGTCAACAATAGAGCAATTGGTCGAGCAACTCAAGCAGGTAGCCACATATAGCATGACTGAGGTAGAAGTGATGCAAGTCGAGATGGGAGGTCTCTACAGTAAGGTCTATGTGCCAGAAGAGTGACTCAGGGGTGAGTCACGATATTTTTGTTGGGGGCCTATTGGGACAGGGTCCCCTAAGGGTCAATTTTGGGGCGAAAGCCCACGTTTTGGGGCAGAAAGCCCAAGTTTTTGTTATGTAAAGTGTAAAGTCTCGCAAGTTGTGGTCGCTGAGCATGTAGATAGTAAGTGCCATAAAGGGATTTTCCCTTCTTTTATGTCAGTTGTGTCAACGTGTATAGACCTACCCATGGTCCGCGAACCATAGGATCATATAAAAGGGAGAATCTTAAAGAGTGTAAGGTAGTAGATAATTGATGTTGATGAATGTAATTGGTCATTAGAAGTGAAGAGAAAAGAATCTTAGAGTAGAAAAGAGGCTCTTCAGCTGTGTGCGCGAAAGCTTGCAACTAAGTGTGCAGTGTAGTCTTGAGTCTAAGCAAATTTGAAGTATCAATAAAGAGATTATTCTGGAAATATCTGTGTTTTTTCCATTTACTTCTATTATGAATGAAAGCATTTATGTTGTGATGAATATTGGGTTTATGATTTAATACTGTATTGATGCATGATTTTGCATGGTTTACATTGTTATATGAATGCAAGTAATAATATCTATTCATGCGAAGAATATCTTAATACATTTTAAAGATATCATATACTTAAGCCGATCTGGGTAATAAAATACTTAGGAGTAATTATAGATGTGTGTAAGTGGTGGGTTTACCTGTTTAGGGTCCACGAGAGATAGTTGTCGACCTTCGCGAAGGGTTGGAGGTTGATAACAAGAAGTTATATCGATAAGCCTTAAGGACTTATTGATCTACGCAAAGGTAGATAAAGGGATATAAAAGCAACATCACAACCATCTCTGGGTGTGGAAACTTGGTTCCAGCATTCTCCCATACTACCTCGGGTGAGACCTCAGTCCACGCTCCGCGGATTGATGCCGAAAGATCCTGCAGTGTAGGGATTTGTTTGGAAAACTTAACTTTGAACCTAGGTCAGGACCCACTAAGCCAACATATTCAAAGTGAAATCAGGTCTCGTCAATTCCCAAAACACCTTGGGATGGAATAGTTTGTCATCATTGTGATACTAAGAATATTCAATATGAAAAGCATTTTCTCTTAGACTGCCTTGCTCTTACTCACATGCATTCAGAATATTGAAGATGAAAAACACTTTCTTTTAGATTGCCTTGCTCTTACTCACATGCATTCTAATTTTAAAAATATTTGTCATACTATCAACCTTCATGACATGTTAAGTAATCAAAACTATGACAATCTAGGTACACTGCTTTCCCTTCTTTTCGAACATATAAATAAGTTATTAAAGAATTTCAATTAATCTCTTACTTATTAAGGCCCTGTAGACCATATTTGTCTTAGTCAATGTTAACGATAATCATCTTCATTTATCTAATTATTTGAAAAAAAATCATTTTTTTAATATTTTAAATCATTTTTTCTTAAATTTAAATTTAATAATAAATATTATATATATTTTAAATATTACATAGTACATAATAGTATTTTCATTGAGAGACGCTACGAAGGAGATGTTTTCAAATAACATTACATTAAAAAATTTAAAGATATATGTCAGCTAATTATGAAGAATAAAAAATAATATTGAATATTTTCACTCAGTTAAAACTTTTAACAAAAGGCACATATATACAATAATCTTAAATTTTTTAACAAAAAAAATATATGTACGATAATATTATATATCACAAAAGGAAATTAAGCATGAACACAATTCATTAAAATGAAAAGAGCATAAAGTTTATTTAGTGAAGGAGTATCAGTGTCGAAAAATTCAATTAAGGTTTTATCATTCTTCAAAAATTCTTAAACTATATAATTTGTAATCAATAGTAATGAACTAAGACTATTTGTTTATAAATTTTGTCTCCCTTAACATTGGGACAACAAACTCACCCAACTATAAAACTTACTAACACCTCATTTCTCATTCCCTCACTAAGGATTACACATAAAGTATTATATTAGGTTTTGTTTGTAATGTAAAAAATCATATAATATTAATTGCCAAAAAATGATACTGATTAAACATAGTCAACTCGTATTAGATGTAAAATGTTGTCTGAAATTGGAATACTTAGTGAACTAAAATGTTGCAAGGTAAAAGTTATCAAAGTATGAAAATAATTAGTAATAGTTAAAAAAATTATATGAGTTAATTTTTCTCAATCTAAAAAAAATAAGTATTTTTGGTATATAAACCATCATAGATCCATCTTAATTCTAGATCTACCAAGATCTTAGAGGGATCAAATATCTTGAGATGCAAACCTATTTTTTATTGTAAAACCTGAGGAAAGGATTGCACCTCAAAAGATTCCATCTCTTCGAGCCCTCGGTAGATCCAGAGTTAAGATGGATCTTTGCTGGTCTATTCTTTTGAATTGTCGTATTCTAAGTCATCGTGTTTAACGAATAAAATATTTCAAGTTAGAATTTCGTAGAACTTAAACACGCACAAAATTTGTTCGTTTTGGAACATTAACGGGATTCAAACCCAAACACAATTATGAAAGAAAAAAAAATTAAAAAATTAGCCATACATTAGATTAAATTAAACTTTGGGTTCGAGTTGTTTTGGAAAATTATAATTAAGGAAATTAAAAGTCAAAACTCTAAAATGGACTCCCTTAATAGTGTCATCTATGTCCACACTCCTCTGAATTATTGTTGGTGTTCTAAATTTCGTTGTTTTACATTTTTTTCAATTCTAAATGCATATATTTGTCTCCATTTATATTTATGGGTTAAGAATTGATTAGATTATTCAATTCTGAAGGCATGTATTTGTCTCCATTTATATTTATGGGTTAATAATTGATTAGATTCTTCAATTCCGATTCAATCATTATTGCATAACCTTACACAAGTATCCATTCATTTTATAATTTATTAATATAAAATCATTTTAGGTTGCCTGTGATATTAGAGAAAGAGTTTGGTATGGATTTATTGGCTTCTAGAGTACCATGTAGTCTCAACAGTTTCTTTGTGTGCTACAAAACAATTTGTGAATATAGTTCCAAGCTATGTAGGTACTTCAATAAATTTCTTCTACCATTTACCAAATCAAATGCTCTCAGCTATGAGCTAATTTGGCCTTAAAAAACCATTAAACAATTTTTACATAAACAAAAAAAATTCAAAATTAAGCTTGCACAATAGAAATACAAGAGGAATAATTGTGATGTAGCATAGTTCATGCCTCTACTACTAATTAATTGATCAAGGGAGTGTTTGTTGTGCATTTTCATTTTGCATTTACAATACATATTATTTCGTTTCTAGAGAGCTTTCTCCAAACATCTAGTCATTTTCTCGTATATACATTATTAAATCCTTATTCGAGAGTGTTTCTCGAACTTACATTTTCTCATTATTGTCACCTTCGCATTGATTCTTTTACACAATTAGTAGCCCTTTTTTTGTTCATAATTATTATCTGTTTTAGCTAAAATCAATTAAAGTGAAACTATTTATTGCGAAAGGATAAGAATGTAGAGAATATTCCTTTGTCTGCACAATGAACCTTACAAAACAAATCCATCAACTAAGAAATTAGAAAATGTGAATTGGAAATCAACAAAGGTGAATCGTTAGTGTGGGATTCACATTTAATTTTTATTATTCCACATTTTTTATATGTCATTATACTTGTTTCTGAAGAAGAATAACGAAAATGACCTTGCGACATCTTATTTCGTGTCCACAAAGCTTTGTCTGCACAGCTCATCATTTTTTCATTTAAACTATCAAGCTTCCACTGTATGCACTTCCACATTCAACTAGCTGAATTAAGATCAGTATCAAAATGAATTACAATTAAAAGGATCCTCTGCATTTTCCTTATTCTGCACATCCATTTATTCTCTACACACAAATAACCATCTGTAAACAACTCCTTTCCTACATAATAATTAAAAAGTATATTGTGTGGAAGAAGCTTTCAAGCTTTCATTGTACAGTTTTCCTTGTATCCTCCACTATTTAATTGATTATCCTTGCATAAATCATTTTAGCCTACGTTCACATTAAAGGCTTTTATTGTCAATAGTTTAGTATTAAAAATGAACACTTTATGCTTATATTTTGATAATATTTTAATTTTAAATAATTAGGCATATGTGCGGAAGTGTAGATAAGTTGTATTATGCGAAGGCATATTTGAATGCGTGGATCTCCTTACTTAGCATAAAAAGATTTTTATTGTTAATATTTTGTTTAGTATTAAATAAGGCATATTTTATCAGTAACATTGTCTATGCTTAGATTATTATTTAATTGATTTTATATTTTAGTATGAAAAATGCATAATTTGCGCTTATCTTATTTTGGGTCCACAAAGCTTTTTCAGAACAACTAGTCATTTTTTCATTAAATATCTCAATCTTCCATTATATGCACTTCCACATTCAGCCAACTGAATTAAAACCAATATCAAAATGTAATACAATCAAAAGGCTCCTCTGGATTTTCCTCATTCCACACATGCATTTGTTCTATGCATAACATCAACACATGAATAACCATCTCCACACAACTCCTTCCTTAGATAATAATTAAAATGTCCATTGTGCAGAAGAAGATTTCAAGATTTCACTGTACATTTGTCCTTTCCTCTACCACTATTAACTAATTCTCTTTGCATAAATATTTTTAGCCTACGTTCACGTCAAAGGCTTTTATTGCGAATAATTTAGTATTATAAATGAATGCTTTATTATTATATTATTGATAATTGTTTAATTGTAAATAATTAGGCATATGTACAGAAGTGTAGATGAGTTGTATTGTGCAGAGAAATATTTCAATATGTGGATCACCTCACTGTAGCACAAAATACTTTTTATTGTTAATATTTTATTTAGTATTAAATAAGATATATTTTCTCCATAACATTGTCTATGCTTAGATTATCATTTAATTAATTTTATATTCTAGTATTAAAAATGCATATTTTACGCTTATCTTATTAATAATATTTTAATTTTTACAGAAGTGCGAAGGAAGCTCATTGTGGAGATGAAACTTTCAATGTACGATAAATAATGTGTATCTACTTGTCTCTATAGCTAATTAAGCGGGGTCTGCGTTTTTCCTACATTTCTTTCTTAGTGCATTGGTAGACTATACTAGAGCCAGTAGCTATTTTAGTAAATTGTTTGCATATACGAAGTTATTTCTAATATTTTAATTGTAAATATTTCAAATATTTTGAATATATGTTTGTTCAAGATCTTGTGCGGAGGTTCTCTTTGTGTGGATCTATGTACTTTGTACTAACTAGTAATATTATTTCTCATATTTTAGTTATAACTACTGTTATTTAAGTGATTATGTACAAAACCACATTAATATTGAATGTGGGTGTGGTTGTGAGTGCATACTTTTCCCACATTTATGCATTGTCAGACCATGTTTGTTCTGCCCTACTTTCTCTACACAACGATGTCTACAAAACTTCATCCACACAGATTATATATTTATGCTTATATTCATATCTTTTAATATGTTTCAAATAAGGCATTTGTGTGGAAGTGCATAGTAATTCCACTCTACAGAAGAAGCTTCCAATGTGTGGATGGTTGCACTTGGCACTAAAAGTTTTTATTGCTAATGTTTTAGTATTAAGCAATACGTATTTGATGTTTGCAATAATACTGAAGCAACTGCTACACTTATATGATATTTTTTCTACTATTTTAGTGATAAATAGTGCATATCCCCCTATATCTACACTTAATTAAGTGGGGTCCACATTTCTTCTACATTTTTATCTTAGCCAATGCTTGTTCCGCACTAGTTGCTCCGCACAATGACATTTGCACAACTTCGTATGAGCAAACTATATCTGGAGACGTATGTGAAGTTGTTTCTAATACTTTTAAGTGTAAATAATGCTTATTTTTTAATATTTTGAATATATGTTTGTTTAGGCTCTTATGGAAGTTCTCTTTATGTGGATTTTCACATTTTGCACTAATTTCTAATATTATAGCTCATATTTTAGTTATAAATAATGCATATCAGTAGCGAATTCAATAAAACATAGGTCATTTGGTAATCTGATAAAAAAAAAAAAAAAACAAACAACAAAACAAAAAAAAAAATCAAAAGAAAACAAAACAAAAAAACAAAACAAAAAACAAAAAAACAAAAAAACAAAACAAAAAAGCAAAAAACAAAAAAAACAAGAAAACAAAACAAAAAACAAAAAACAAAACAAAAAAAAAAACATAAAACATAAAAACGACACCTTCGTATAAATTTGACGTCATAAAATTTGCACCAAACTTTTTTATTGCTAATATTATTGCTAATAATTTAGTTCTAGATAATTCATATCAATAGTCAAATGAGTAAAAGTTGTGAGGAATGCACACAAAGCTATGTACAAAAACACATTTCATTGAACAAAATCTTTGTTTGTGCGAAAAAGTCCATTGTAAGTAGAAAGTATTTTTGTGTGGAACTCCACACTTCGCACTAAAATCTTTTATTGCTAATATTATTGGTAATATTTTAGATTGGCAAGTTTAATTTTCCCATCATTGGACAGATTCACAATCCGCACTCAAACGATTTAGTCAAATCTTAACTCAGATGGAGTGAAGTTAGCAATATTATTAATTTTTATTTTAATCAATAACACAATATGAGATATAAAACAATGTTTCAAAGCACATGTTTGAGTAAAAATAAAAAATGTTATCATAAAATCGTTATAGAGAAGCAGTTTTGAATGCAAAATAGTTCTCGTAGTTCAATTTGTGAATAATGACTAGTTCACAACATGTTTAGATTCAAGACATAGGCATTAAAAATATATTTTCTCAAGAAGATCAAAACTAATTTAATTTAATTTACATCTTGATTTTTGTATTTATAGTTTTTTAAGTAAAATATTCTTTTTGTAGAGTTTTGACTGTGTGGAAGAAAGTTGTTGTACTCAATGGAACTTTTCATTGTAGTATTCTATTATCAAGAGACATATGTCTAGGATGCCAAACCATTGCCAAATTTTCAATTTTGTTTAAAGCAACAACACCACACTAAATGCAACAAAAAAGATGAAAGCATATTTTTGGAAATCTATAGAAAAAATTGTCATAGTAAAATGACGATGAGAGTGGCCATAACTTATATTGATACAAGAGCATATTCAGAACATGGTCTCCAAAGATAAAATTGATAAATAGAATCAAAAGTAAGTGGATTTGTTGTAGAGGATATTAGTGTTTTGCTTCCTTGAACAATATCTGCAACTCGAAAACAACACTCTGTAAGATATATTATGAGTCCATGACTCATTGAAGAAATATGTTGGTTGTTGTTTTAATGTAGCCCTTGTCGAGGGCAATTGTGACTTCCATTTTCATATTTTTGGTGAAAATCTCTTTTTCAATTTCCCTAGTTTCTTCCTACACATCGACAATTGGCCTAGAATTCTACTTATTGAACTTGGAAAAATTAATTAGCCATGTGTGAATATGTTCTTCATTAAAACCAATGATGCTATCAAACTATCGCGCCATTTTCTATTTTTTCTCTTACAATTGATTTCGTAACATGTCGTTTGAAATTAACTTAGAATTATGTAGTATACCCAGACCATCTAAGCCTTTTATAATGTCCATTTCCCTAAAATAGGCATCATCTGTCCTTTCGGATAGTTCCCTATAAGTAGACTTGATATTGTCAAGTGCAGAGACCCTTTCCACCCATCCAACTTCCAATTACTTCACTCGTTCAACATTTGGTAACTGTTGGTTTTATCTCCAAAATAAGAGAGTATTCCTAGCCTATGCTTAAAAGTATTTAACTCATTTTCAATGAATTCATTGTCTTGTGTGAGATTACCGTTAATTAAGTCAGTAAAATTTATCATTTGCTATTGAAAATGTGTTAAATAAAAAATTGCTTTCTATGCATCTTCAATAATTTCTAACCTTTGCCATATGTTCTCGAGGATATATGTCTTCACCACATTAAGAAGATTCACAACCTTGTTAAATGTTTGTGGTGTTGTAGTAGTACGACTTGACAATGAAGGTGACCGTAGTACTAGTGGAGTCATTAATAAAGGAACTAGATTTGCAATGTCTTATAGTTCTTTTAATTTCCTTTTCAACATATGATTTTTGTAAGCACGTTGGTATCACTTTGAGTAATTTCATCATTGGTAGATTTTTGCAATACCATGAGCCCCATCGTATCAATGCCAGATAGATTAATATCCACATATTCTTGATCAATAATCTTTTCATTTTCAAGCTTTACCTTTTCAACTCTCAACTTTTTGTTTGTCTTTTCATACTTTTCATTTTTCGATGTGATAGGACATTCATCGAAAATAATGTCCTCTTCTCCAATTTTCGCCATTATTTTCTAATTCTTTGCTAAATGAGTAGAAACCCAATTAAATTGTTCATTTCGAGCACCTTCTACGTTTCTATCTTGTTGAATCCTTTCATTATTGATGACACTTTTGGACTTGGGTGTTTGAACTGTATGTGCTTGGTTTGGAAATAATTTACGAAAATTATCTTTCTCATCTCAACGACTTACTGATTGACCAGTAACCTTTTTTCCATAACCGAGACTTTTTCTTTTTCCTTGAGTTGTGGATGACGTTGTACTAGTAACATGTGTGGAAGGAGAATATTGTTGTGTAGGATTGAGTGATTTTTTCTTTTTGTTTTTCCTTACCTGTTCTTTTGGCATCCATTGTTGATATTTGATTCTTTATTTCTTGCAAATTTAATAAACTATGTGTTTTGCAAACATATTTTCTTACATATTATGACATGCAAAAATTGTATTGGTTCTTTCTTCACGTGTAATTTAAGTTATTAGGGAAAAGAGAATGGGCATACCAGAGGAAAATGAGAAATCAATAGTGAATTGATAAGATGCACTGAGAAAATACAAATATCTAAATAATTTCTAAACAATTAGTAGAGTTCCTGTATTCATAAAATGCATAATGAGGTAATATAGATCCCTAAACAATTATGCAAAAATAGAAATACATTGTAGAGAGAATTGCGAAAGAAACTGAGGAATTGAGAAAACAAATTTTTGAATACTACTAAATCCACCAAGAAGTGATACGAGGAAATTATTTGCTAGAGAATGTATCTTTCTTTCCATTATTTTCCATCGCTTCATTCATTGTATAATTGTAGCTTGATTCGTTTATCTGCTACTTATATTTGTCTCCAATGTCACGGAAATTTGTAACTTGTTGTTGCAGTTGCAATTGTCAATTGTTGTTATTTTTCATGTGAAAACTACCAAATAAGACACTCATAGTATATAACAATTGAAAATATCAATGCCAAAATTTATGGTAATTAATAGAAATTAGTATTGATACTGTAAAACCATCTTATCCAATAATTGCATATTTTTTTGTGGATTGAATATCATTGAAATACATGTCATACAAGAAAAAATTGTGATACAATATATAATCATTTTGTACCTGTACTATGTTTTGAAAGGTTTTTTCAATGCATTTTTGGGCTTAAATTGCCAAAAATTTCTTGGATTCACGATTCTGGATTGAAATTTATGCACAATATGAGAGTCATACAAGTTTTTGAAATCACTAAATTCATATATGCAGTAATAAAAAAATATCATGACAATTATGACAATTAGCTTTAAAACAGCCAATAATAATTGTTAGCAGTTGTAAATGAATATCATGGATAGGCAAGTTTCATTATTCATATAAAAAATTGATTTAGTTATTGAGCTTTCCCCCACTAGTAAATTGTTGACGATTTTTATTTTTCTAATACTCACAAAGCTAATTGTCTACCGAGGCCAAAAATTTGCTTCGAATATTATTTTTTGGCAGAATTGAAGTTCGACAATTGTAACCAGATTTCCCACAATTTCTGTGGGATTTTGGAAAAAATCATGACAAAATTCCCACAATTTTCCAAGCAAATTTATCGCCTCAGTAGACAACTCTATTTGCATAATTCATTCCAGCAGGTTGCATATACATTTTCTCATGATTTTTGGCAAGGGTTTTTGTTTACTAAATCCATTAATCATGATTAATAGTGTGGCATGAGTAGTTATCACCACCATTCTTCCTTATCTGTTGTCATATTCATATATTATTTATTGACACATTTAAAAATTTCAATGAATAGCAATTGAAAATTTCAAAGCAAACGTCAGCATAAATGGTGAAATAAATCTTGAAATTTGAAAATGATTTATTTTCTTACTTTGGTAATGATTATTGCTTTAATTTTGTTGATATACTTGCACTAAATAACAAGAATGTACGAAATAAAATAAATACCAGTTCATTGTGATCATGTACATTATTATACATGTATTCAATATGACAGTACAATAATATCGTGTACAGACATAAGGCGCAATCGATCGTCCATAGAAAAGCCAAAATGTTTTACATTTAATATTCTAATAAAGTCCCTTAATTAATTGTTTTATTGACATTAAAGCATGTTTCTAAACATTGGCATATAGTTTGCTTCCTACAACGGTTAATATATTTTTTATTTGGATAAATACTAGATAATCTTTTGGAATAGTCAAAGCGTTGTCAAACATTCATTTATTGTTGGCTGTGCACAACCATTTCCGAATAGATGCTTATGTATTCAATAACATGGTTTGGTGGACACAATCAAAGAAATATGAATATACATTTGTACTTCACACATGCTTCTTTTGAACAAAAGCTATACCATTTGGTAATCTCAAGAGAATAAAAGCACCTTCACATAGCTTCTAACACATAAGATATTCATTACATTCATTGTTATTAAATAATCATTATTACAATTGGATAAGAAATTGATATTCTTTCCTTGAAATTCCAACATAATGGTTACAAATATGTTCAAAAGGATGGTGTTTCAAATATTTGCAGGAGGATGGTGTGTAGAAAAAGGAACATAAACTTTTGCATTCACATAGATCCAAACTTTGACGTCACTCCACACAGTGAAAGCCCCACACAAGGGATCATGAAGTATGGGCATGTTAACCTTAATACACTTTGTGTTCCTAAGTGAAAAATATTTTTTTTCACTAAGTACTTTGTACTCTATATTTTTTGTCTAAACACCTATAAAAGTGCTAGTTGGATGCAAATAGTAACTATGGAAACATCAAACCATATACAATATCAAATCTCAATTATCAATTGTAGTGTTGTTTATTTTAATGGGTTTTAGCCAAATTAATATTCATGTTTATGAGATATTGTATCTCATAACCTTCATAATAATAACAGATAATGTATAAACTATTGAAAGAATTCTCTACATTCCCAATAAAGAATCTTGGTATTCACACCTAGCATGCAAAAATTAATTAAAAGAAAGTACTAATATTAATATCCATTTAGTAAATCCACACACAATGATGTTATCACAGTTAGTTACAAAGATATCGATAAGGTCGTATCTATCAATATTATAAAATACACTTTTCAATATCTATTTAGTGAATTCAAGTATATATTTCTTTTAACATAAAAGTATTTATCATTTGATTCAATTGTATTGGATTAGAGAAAACACTATGAGGAATGGTTGGGAGTGTTGTTGGTGCTGGTATCGGTGTGCCCCTTGTTGTTGTAGTTGGACACTGATATTTCTAGTGTATAATGAGTAGCTCGTATCTATATGTAATTAGTGATAGATAGAAAACCTGTGGAGAAAGTATAGTTAATGAATTAGAGATTAGGTACAAAATATTTGTTGACTAAATGCCACAATGTGATTATATTGAGAATGCAATATGGATATGGATGGCATAACTTTTTTTGAGTATTCAGTTTCAGAGTATTATTTGGTATTAGCTTGCTAGGAAAGCTTGTGTGGACGTGGTTGTGGATATGCAAAACCAATTGTTATTTTATTATTAGTAGATTGTACAAAGTGCGGGGTTAGTATAATGAAAGCTCTAGAGTGATTTGTGCGTTATGAATTTTCGTTACAATTCTACACATATTCATTTACGTTTTGTTATTATTGTTGTCATATTTATTAGTATTATATGTTTTATTACTATTATAATTTATGAACGTGTTTCACAACTACAGAAATAGCTATGCAAAGAAATTTGTGTGGCAGTAGTTGTGCATGACGGGTTCTTTGGAGAAAGCATGAGTGGAGAAGAACAAATGCATTTTCATAAAATAAATAGTTTTGCATGCCTCAATTACAATGTTAGTTATTTATTTGCATTTAATTCAACTTTGATACTCATGTTTTTTTATTTGAGATCTTCTTCCTCCAAAGTTGTCGTTGTAACCTTTACAAAATTTAATTAGTATTATTTAGGACTACTAGTTGCAACTCTTATTCTCATTGTATTCATATTCGAGGAGATCAAAAAAATTTCAAAGAAGAGAATATGATAAGTTGTAATTCTACAATCGAAAGTGCATTTTTACTTTGTCGAAATAAATCTTACAAAATGAATTTTTAATTATTTATTTGATGAACTAAGTTCCTTTAATATTGAATAATACGAGTACAATCATCAAATGTTCAATTATCTAATAAAAAATTGGCAAATAAAAAGCAATTTTACGCAGGGAATGTACTGAATTATCCTGACATTTATTTTTTAAAGCGTATCAAATGTATCTACGATAAGTACTAGCAAAATTGAAATATTGATCACAAAAACTACTTGATGAATATCATTAAAATCGATAGGAGAAAACTCTTTGTTAATGTTCATTTTTTATAGTCTACAAATAAGAGAACATAAAACATTGCAAATATTGGCCAAATCTAGATCACAATATTCAAAGTAAAAAATGGTCTTTGTTATTGGTATTATAACAAACTAAAATACCTCATTACTACAGCAACAACTATAGTCAAGTTCAAGTTGTAATTACCATAGTTCGTACAGAAACAACTATATTTAGGTTCAAATTGTAATTACCATAGCTATGATTAAAATAAACATCAAAGCTGGAGCATATTTCTGATAATAAAAAATAATTATTGAATATCCAATTTCATTTCTATCAACAAAAGAACAATTATGTTCGAATTGTTCACAAAATTGATAACCAATGTCAGAATTTGCACATAGTAATGAGTTTTTAACAATAATATATACAATTTGAATAACAGTAATACTATACGACTACTCATAATAGTTATATCATTAATAGAAACACTTTTATTGATAACGCAGTTCACTATCATATTCACGATTTCCATTTCAGCTATTTTCCCTCTTTAATTTTGCACTCCTGCATTTCGGAAAAATAGAAACAATTGTTCCATAATTAATTAAATACATATAATAAATGATATTGTGTCTCTAAAGCAAAGCTATATGAGGAAAAAAGGGAAAAAGGAGGAAAAACATGTGCAAATATAAGCTAGGTAATTTTGCATACAGAAAATAACATTCGATTTGTAAAGAGTTTATCAAAACCTTTATGCAATCCCTTAAATGGTTCTATAAAAAATCCATTTGCAATGAAAAGAAAAAAATTGAATCCAGATTTTGACTCAATTCATAATAACATATATTAAAAAACTGAACATTTGATCATTAGTAAACAAAAAAGAAAACATTATAATTTAAGAAAACTTACACTATGTAAAATCATATGTCCTTATTACTTAACTATTAACTATTTTTAGAGGTGATGGTTTCATCAAACAATTTCTTCAACTTTTCTTGTATGTAATGTTTTATAGGAGCAACTGTAATTTGGAATTTGACACTTTGACTGAATATATATTTCTTAGTTTACGTGACCTCACATTATAGTTCCACATCCAAAAGATAGTTTTTTCATTAACATTATCACATCCAATTAGCCATTCCCTACCTTCATGTGTATTAAAATTATTTATAACATCAGATTTTGATGCCTTTAAACATTTCATCTTATCCAATTCAATCGTTAACATTTGTCTTAAAATTAAATGAGAGTCATATGTAATACATGGGCCATTTAGATTCTTTACAATTTGTACAACTTTGACATATGCATCATCCCTTTAATTATTTATGTTTTTATATTCAGAAATATTATTTTCCACTCTTCTGATTCTTTAAGACCATGCATCTTTGGGTTTCATCATTCGATTAGCATTTGGCAATTCCTACTCTCTTTTCTCTACATTAAAAAGTAAATCAAGTCTCTAGCTTAAAGAAAGTAATTCATCATGAAATACCTGCCTCCTTTGAGATCACATTCAGTTCACTTGAAAAATGACTTAGCTCTTTTTCCCAAGCGCTTATGATCAAAAGCTTCTTTCCATGCATGTTCAATGATCTGTAATCATTGGAATATATTGTTGATACTATATGTTTTCACCGCATTAAGAAAACTGATCGATTTAGAAAATCTATACAATGTGCCGTGAACAGTAACTACGTGAACTTTTGCTCATATTGCTAATGAAGTCATCAACAAAAGACCCTAATATATAACATATTCTATGTCCTTTATTCTTGTTTTTAATTTTAATTTTTTTGCTTCCCTTTGACAAAGAGACTTTGCAAACACATTATTGATAACTTGATGTAATTCCATGAGCGGTGTGATTGCAGTTCCAAACAAATAAACCTGCATTTTTGTTTGTTCTAAAACATTATTGTTGTGAAGTTTTACTTTCTCAACATTCATTTGCTTACTATTATTTTCATACTTTTCATTTCGCAATGTGACAAAACCATCATAAAAAATAATAGATTCATTGGAAATTTGTGTTATTGTTTCTTAATTTTCACCAAAACAAACACTAATCCAATAAGGTATCTTAACGTTGTAAACTTCTTCATTTATAGTTTCATTAACATTTACTATTCTCATAGGCCTTCTGAAATTGGTTGATTCAATAACAGACACTTCTTTTAAAATAAAACCTTGATCAGGATTTTTGTGCTTCACATTATTTGATAGCTTGTCGTAAATCGATTTCGTGTTTACAGTATCTTTTCTCATCTTTTCAGTTGATGATGAACTTGCATTAATATCATTTATCCATTATACAGATTTCTCTACAAAAGTATTGATTCCTAATACATGGATGATTTATTCAGAATCAATGATTAGCCCTTAATTTCCAAGGGTATTGTTTATGCAACCTACTAATTGATCTTCAAAAATAATGATACTTGATACTTCCATGATATCTTCCACATTTATGACGAGTCATTATTTTTTGGTCGACGCATGTTGGCATTCTTCACAATGTTCTCTAATTTCTACAAACAAGTTTCCTATATTCAACTCTTTCCAAGTGTCCATGAAATACACCCTCTTCATCAAATGCTTTTATTGCTTCATATTTACATAAGTTAGAAGTGTTCAAAATCCATGTGAGCTTTGTAACATGGGAATGTTATTTATCCAAGAGTAAATGACAAAGGAATGAATTGTTTTGTCTTTTTTCTTTTACATATATTTAGCCAGTCAAGGTATTTCCTATAGACTTCAATGACAAAATACTTGTCTATAACAAATTTCAGCAATAGAAACGGCATACCTTGAAACCCATATATTCAAATTAGCATATTTCTTTCTCTTTCTTCATGCAGACCTTTACCCCATAGGAAAAATTGTGTGTGTCCATATATACAATGAGTCTCTTGTCTAGTTATCATGTAGTTGATTTGCCTCACAAAAACATCTTAAATTATAAAAAAGTTTAAAGAAGTGTTATTCTTCCACAGCATAGGATACCAGAATTGCATTAGTTCTTGATTCACATTGAACTTAGGATTACATGGCAAACCACTAAAGTTAATGCTTGAAATCAAAGTTATTATGAGATACTCCATAATAAAGAACCTTTTATTCTTGGATAAATTGGTTAACTAAAAAGCTAATTTAATAGAAATGATATCAGCCATTCGAATACACAATCATTTTTTTATGTCTAATAAAACATATAGACAATGCATCTTGGAACTCTTTTTGTAATTTCTTGCAGAAATCCAACGAAAGTATCTAAACATATGTTTAAACAAAAATATTTCTACAATAAATAGATTGCAAGGAATTTGGTGACTCGGCAAAAAGAAATTCGCAATAACATTAGATTCACCTACTTCTGAGATTGTGAAACTATTTTCTTCAGACAATGGTAATCGAATATTAGCCTCTAGTAACTTGAATATTAGTCTAAATGTCTTCACATTCAAATTCATTCTCTTTGTTCACAACATGATTGTTCTTGTTTCTGAATCAAATTTTTTCACGCACAAATCAACAATTTCCCTGAAATAAAAAATTGTTGGCACACATGCAACATTCACTAATCCATTAGTCCAAATCTTGTTATTGTTCTTCTCTTCCATTGGTAGATTAGTATAATGTTCATATGAAATAGACTAGTGGAAGTTCTCATCGACATCATCAAGTAAATTAATGGTATCAATGCAAATAATATATATATATATATATATAGATTAACATATTGATTGCTAACCATAATAGATGAAAACACCTACTAAATAAATAATGTTCTTCTCTTCCATTGGTAGATTAGTATAATGTTCATATGAAATCGACTAGTGGAAGTTCTCATCGACAACAGTAAGTAAATTAATGGTATCAGTGCAAATAATATATATATATATATATATATTGCTAACCATAATAGATGAAAGCACCTACTAAATAAATAATGTTCTCAATGCCACTGAATTGCAAAAATTTATTTTTTCAATTATGTATATATATTCACTAAATCTTACCTTTTCAAATGTAAATTTGGGTCTGAATATTGCAATTGTGAAATTTGTTACACAAAACATTTTTCAATAAACAGAAATAACATTGAGCATAAGCTTTATTTATAGGGCATGCATAAGTGTGGAGGCTGCTCATTGTGCAGAAGAAGCTTTCAAGTTTTCATTACATGGATAATAACAATGTTTATGTTTATATTAATTTTTCATATTTTAATTATAAATAATTTTTCAAATATCTTTTTGTTTGTGCACTTGTGCAAAAGTTGTTTGTGCAGATACACACACTTTTCACTAAATGTTTTTATTGCTATTACTTTAGTTATAGATAATGCATATCATTAGTTGGGTGAGTAAAATTTATGCGACCGTATTTCATTGAACAAAAGCTTGGATTATAGGACAAGCGGAAGCACGGAAAATGTTCATTGTGCAGAAGAAGCTTTCAAGTTTCGATTGTGCAGATAACAGAATTATTTATGCACATATTGTTGATAATATTTCAACTGTAAATGATGTATACTAATTCTATTTAAGTAAATTGCATCTCATTACACATACGCATTATTTATGGGATGTGCAGAGCAAAGGTTATTTTTGCATAAATCTTTTCGTAGAGTGGAAGCTATCTTTGTATTCAATAATGCATTTCGGTCAACCATATGATTACTTGATAAATACATTGTAATTAAAGGATTTTACTACTAATATTTTACTAACTAATAGAGTTCGCATATTAGAGAATACGTAATCTCCCGCATTATCTGGAAAATTGTTCAAATGAAATAGATTATAATGCCTTAGTATTGCATCTATACCATTTCTTTGTATCGTAAACAAATGTTTCCCCATTGATGATTTAGAAATCATGTTTCAAATATAATTTTTCATTGATTCTTTAGCAATTACGTCTCCAATAATAATAGTAGTAGTAGTAATAATAATAATTTCACTATGAACTATTGCTCAACTGCAAGAACAACATAAATAATTTACAAGAAAACAAGTAAAATGATATAGATACAATCGATTACGCTTAAAAATATTATCTATGGACGAGATAGAGAGTCACAAAACAAATAAACCACAATGTACCTAATATAGATATCATAAAATTTGTATGTGTTTTTGAAAATAGATATTGTATGTAATTCTTATGCTAACAAGCAAAACACACAATTCTTAGAACAAAGTTTCGATTCCAACAACTAAAATAAAACCATTCGTAAAAATCCCTCCCTCGCAAATAAATATGAAATATACCAATATGCATTGGTCACATGCATTCCCCCCAAAAATAAGAAGAAACAATGATCAATAGTTGGCCAATTAAGCTGCCAACACATTATGCATTAAAATTACACCACAAGAGATTTATAAAACCTAGAACATTTCATTTATGATTCTTAAGTTAATGAGAAAAATGCAGTGACAAGTTACTTATTATTATTATTATTATTATTATGTCACAAAAACTTCATAAAACATAGACACTTTCATTTATGATTTAGGCCAAAGAACCAGTACGTGGAATAACAAAAAAAAAATTCTATGGCAAAGCTTTGTACTTTTGCATTAATTTTCCCCTTTGCATAGTTCTCCCACACACTTCCCCCCGCATAATACTGAATTTTTAACAACGAAATCTACTTAATATCAATCATTCAGTATACTTTATCATGTGATTTCATATTTATTTATCATCATATGTTTCTGTCGTACATGCAAAATAGTTACACGTGGATTTTATACATGGAAACAAGAAATATAAAGTTAAACAATATTGAGAACACATACCACTACCAATAGAGTAGCCTTACAATCCATACCCAGAAGAGCAATTGCATAGAGCTTTGTAGGATGGCAAAGCATAGATGAACATGCCTTCAAATTTAATTTGTGTCTCAATGACATATCTAAATATCATATAATACACAAAAATATATTGGATATGCCATTCGGGCTCAATTGAAAATCGAAAATGTCTTTTGAAATATATCATTACTTTGGAAAACATCTAATGATTCAATCAACCACGATTTTTTTCTCCTTGCAAAGAGAAACTTGTGCACACATGCATTTTCTTATATCATTAATTTGAAAAACATCTAATGTTCAATCGACCACGAATTTCTCTCTTTGGAGAGAGAAACTTGTCTGTCTAGTCCTCGAAGAGAGAAACTTGTGTGTATAAACATTTTCTTATATTATTAATCTGGAAGTGACAGTAAGCAATTTAATGTAATCCATATCTGAATACGAATGAATTAGCATAATTGATATATAATAATAACAATAATGAAAATTGAAGTGAAGGAAGGTAACATACATTATTTCCTAATTACAGTTTAATTGTCCTCATCGTTATCTAGATACACTATTATCAATGCAATATTGACACCGTACAACCAAGAGAAGTGACAATAAGAAATTTAACACAATTTGCATCCAAATATAAATGAATTACCATAATTGATATAAAAATAATAATGACCATTGAATTGAAAGAAATAAGTCGACGTTATTTTCTAATCACATTTTAATCTTCCTCATCATTTTCTACATACATTGTTATCTAGCCTATATTTTTTAATTGTCCCAACACCTTCAATGCAGTATTGGCAATGAACAATCAGTGAAATTAATTGTAAGAAATGTTTTGAAATATGAAAAAATTACTATAATCACTATAATAATCACATTCGAATTGAAATAACGTAGACAACGTTATTTCTGAATCGATTGCAATAAATTTGAGAAATGGAACATCTAAGTTATCCTTTTCGAACTGAACTAAAAACGATTTCACATAATTTTCACACATAAGACTATCGATCTTGATCTGCAATAACTAATGATAAAGCTAGTGCAATAATCATCTACCGAAAATGATAATTCCTATGAATCTACCACAGATATAAAACTACAACAAATAGAAAAAACCCAATGAAAGAATTGAGTAGCGCAACAATCACACAGACAATAGATAATGCCACATTAATAGTTTGGAGAAGAGTGAAAGGTATATCTAGAATGAATAAAAGATTATATTTTTGGTTGGTCTGTTATGGTCCAAATGCACCAAAATGCTCTGAAGAGAAGCTGTATGTTTATTAGGAGCTCCTACATGATCACAATGTTCTGAACTAAGAATATGGGCATGTGATGCAATGCTAATGAACAAAAAATGATGCACTTGTCATTAACATTAGTATCATATGGTCAAAAACATAACATTATAATGGACAAAATGAAAAATTTGATCAATGATACATCATACTGATTGAATGTAAGTAAGTTTTACGAAGTGAAATCTTATTAATGATTCCACTCATCATATTCATTGCTGGCAATATGGGAAAAAGATGCATCGTTAATGTACCAAAAATCTTGTTGGATAAAAAAATGAACACTTTGATCAACTTATTATTAATGGTCATATCATATCCCCATATCCTTAACACATAACACTACGATTGAAAAAATGAAGAATTTTGTCAATGATCCACAAACAAAATTAAAAATTTGGCCAATAATCCATCACATTTACTGAATGCAAGTAAGCTTCAATAAATCGAACATTATAAGGTTGTGCTTTCTGCACAGTGAAAATTTTATTTGTGGGAATATTTATGTAAATAGGAATATCTATGAAACGACAAAGGAAATCCATTCTAGGGAAGAAAATTTCGAGCTTTAAATATGCATAATCACAGACTATGCATAGTTCGTACACACTTGCACTCACAAAAAAGTTTTTTAATCACAAAAGTTATAAATAGATACTTTTCTTTTTGTTCATGTTGACACTGGAAGTTTTTTGTTGTATTTCGAAATGAAAGTTATATATCAGAAGATGAAAGCTTCAAAGCTTCCCTCGCATAGTGGACTTAATCCATAGATTCAAACATATGCTTATTTACACAAATATAACTATTAACTGATTAAAGGCTATTATATGATAATGGAAGCTTTCCATTTCCATATATTGTTTCTTTCTACACATTTCTTCGACATTATTATTATTATTATATATTGTTGGAAATATTTTAATTCTAAACATTGTGAAATAATTTACTTAAAAAAACTCTACAAAATGAAATCTATCCAATTCTTTAATCACATAAAACACAAAGTGAAAAAGCCTCCCCTTAAGAATATTTTTATAAATGTAATAAGAAAGTGTGAAATATCATTACACTACAAAGTAAAGTTATAAAGTTCCCTCTGCACCTGCATTCTCTAGCACATATCTCCCTCTCTGCACATCCTTGATTCAACATAGCCGAATCTATAAAAGTTTTAAATGAAGAATAGTTTTCAATTAATTTCTATCTATGCCACCGTTCTCACGTATATTATCCATCCTTCGCACAAGAAAACCTTCACAAAAGGAAACATAATAATACTAATTCTAAAGTAGTTGTTAGTAAAATTAATTATGTATTGACAACATAAATTTCCTTCTGCACCTCCATTTTCTCGCTCATATGTCGTTCTTTGCACATCCTTAGGAAAATGAACATTTACACTGTGCAGACTCAAAGCTGGCATTAACATAAGAGACAAATACTAAAAATCAAGGAAATTTACCTCTTTGACATATTTACATTGCTAGAATGACTCTGCAAACATAGAATAAACGATTATAATAGTAGTTTGGCAAGTTTATTAGCAATTATAACATATATTGAAGTCTATGGAACATGATTCTAGAGTTGTAGAACAAGAGGTCTATTATAGCTCCAAATCTCACTCTTGGGATTTGTGATGCTGCACTCATGGCCCAGGGAAACCCCTCCTTCTAGAACTGGTCCAAAAATTTAAAAAACAATGTTTTATTCCCTATACGCGACATTTCCCTGAGCTAAACACGTGTATACGCGGGTCTGTGTATACCCAACCCGATATGTCTTAAAACACTTAAATATGTCTTAAAACACTTTTAAAAAACTAAATCTCCTTAATTTTGGGCGGAGATCATGTGTTTTACCTACTGATCACCTGTTAGTGCCCATGGCCCAACTGTTCCCAATGAATTCCCAACTAAAAAACTACTTTAGGAGAAGTATAAAAAGTCTTCAATGGGAAGCCCTAAAGGAGGAGAGAAGAAAGAGAAAGGTTATTATGCTGAGATTTCCCTGACCAGGTCTGAAGATCCTAGTGCCTCCTGCACTTCCCCCATTTATAGGAAACCCTTGTTTCCTTGTGTGATGATGTCCATCTACTAGTTGAGATATAATGGAGTAAGTCATGGAAGGAGTTTGTTAAAGGCTTGAGACTGGACGAATCCAGAGGACAGTTCTGCTTGGAGCCTGCGAAAGGACGAATCAGGTGAAATTATTCCTTTATGTACTTTATTTGTCTATAATAAAAGAAACACTTGTCTTTGTTACTGATATAAATCTTCTTCATGTTTATGATATCCATGTTATGATTCATATATGAAAGGTTGTCTAATTGTATAACTAAGTACTTTTCAATATACTATGAATATGATTTCTTTATAATTTTTAGTCCATATACTATTGTACTTTTTGGAATTGATTGTTTTGTAGGTTGAAGGAGCAAAAGGAACTCCAAAAAGGGTTTGGACCCTGGAAGGCTCTTCTGAAACGTAGGACCCCCAGGTACACCCCTTATCATATAGTTTGCTTATATTAGCATTATGGCTATATGGAATGTGTGCTTCTCTGTATAGACAACCTCTCATCTGCTAGGGTTTCAACCCAAAGACCCTAGGGGAATTTGTCCCTTAACAGAATTGGCGACTCCACTGGGGACAACAGTTTTGTTGTTCCTAGTTTGGGTTTAATCAAGCCAATCAGGACTCAGCTATCTGTTTGCTTGTTGTTTTTGTGTAGTCTGTTCCTGTAGGAACTTGAATTGTAAGTTTGGTCAGTTTCTTCAGACTGTTTTTCCTTTTTTCTTGAAACCTTTTATATACGTTGTTTTTCTTGTTTATAGAAGTGTATATACACATGTTTCCTTAAGTAAACCCACGGATACACAGGTTTCCTTAAGCGCAGTCGCGTATATCTTGCAATTTTCAAGATTTTTTAAATCTTTCGATTCTGAAGGTCTGTCTGCTGGTTTGATTCAGTCCTGAGCAGTTACTTTTTAGGGTCAGTTGTTAGTTTTACGACAAGTATCTGATTTCAAATTCTCTCTGATTTTTTATTTGCAAGTGTCATCATTTTGTCAAGCACACAAGATTTCTTCTTAGGAGTCTTGGCTACTCTGTTTTGCCAGAGTAAAAAGGTTGATCTCAGTCTTTGTGTCAAATTTTGTTTTGGTGACCTTTTGTGTTTGCACGTCAAAACTACCTTTTTGTGACCATCTACTTTTCTTGTTTTCGAAAGCTGTTGATTGACACTTTATTGAAAATTGTCTTTTTGATATTTTGGTCTTTGTTGCCAAACCTCTCATTGCTGCTTTTGATTGTTAAAAGCATCTTGACACACATATTTTTTGTTGAGCTTTCATCCATTTTGTGTTGTCTGCTTGCAAAGTGTTTGGTGCTGATTTTTCAATCATAAAGTTTGAGTTTTGTTGAGTGCACTTTTGAAAAGACATTTTTGTTTTGCTTTTGAACAAAACTTTTTGAAAAACTTGGTTTTTCTTTCTTGAACTTTGTTTTTATTTGGTTTCCTTTTAGTGAATGAAAGTGCATTTTGTTTTTCTTGAAACTTGTTTTTAGTGTTTAGATGAAATGAACGGTTGCAACTCGTATTCCATCTAAACATTTTAAGTGGAAAAATAAAAATTGATAAAAAAGTAACTTTCATTTCTTGATTTAGAGCAATCTTAAGTCTTGCATCAACATGTACTCATTGCATTAGGATAGATTTGCACATCTTTTTAGGCATCCATAGTTTTGTTAAATTTTGTGAGTATGAAGCGTGAGTAAAAGAAAAGAAAAGAAAAATTTGTTGTTTTTTGAAGTTCGTCTGAACCCTGTAGAAATTTCTTTTCATCGAAAAATGAAAACAAGTGCATTTGCATCTAGTTTGGTTTTTATTAATTTCTTTTGCATCAAAACACCACCAGTTTCACTTCTGCTTATCCCTTGACTTAAAGAACAACCCATTTAAAAACAAGTGCTATTTAAAATATACTAGAACTTTTTATAATTGTCAAGTTAGACACACCAACAAGTTTTAGGATATTTTAGGGCCTTGCATTAGGCGAGTGGAGAGATAACTCTCCAAGGCCATTTAAACTGTCAAACATAGGAGTCTGAATAGTGAGTGAAAATCCAATAGCATTAGGGAGACCAAGAAAGCTCCGGATCTAGGAGTTAAGCACGAGGGTTCTTGAAGACAGGGAAGAGAGATACCCCCTCTCCTACTTGTTGGATCTAACCTCAAGACTATTCCACCTGGCTTCTTATATGAGTTAGTAACCTTAGTTGCTACTCCTAGGGATCTACACAGATGGCTGCGTAGGGGAATCCCGTGGCACCTGAGGTCGACGTTGTATCACTCTCAACAGTAGTACTAGAGGGCACCCTTACAAAGATTGGGGGCTTGCACCGGCCCAAGATGTTGTTAGGAGGTCAGCATAACTTCCTCTGTTACCTTCGCTGATAGGACTAGGCCGTCATTATCCCAGACTATCTTCGGAAGGCCCCTTACTTCAATTTCTTGTATTTTGGTGTCTGGTCCTCATCACCGGGAACGGAATACTCAAAAGTTGTTTGACTGGCTGATATCTTTTAGGGACTTTTTAGTGCGTGCTCTGTGCTCCTAGTTGGCCTAGCTTTCAATTTTATTGAGTCTTTAGCTAGATCTTAATAAAAAATTCAAAGTGGTTGTCGATCACCCAGACAGTCTCGAAGACTTCGCGGTCTTTCACCACCAAGTTTAGAACCTTCTCCCAGAAGGCGGAGAGGTAATACTATTGGTGGGTTTCAACTCGTGGCAGCTGACACATCGGGGATTGATCCTCCTTTCGGGTGCATTAGTGTTCAAAATAGGCCTGGTATTTCTACAGAACAAGAGAGGAACACTCCAATTATTTCTCGAGTTCTCTTTCAGACGGAAGATAACATAGAAGTAGAAGAAGTTCAAGAGTCATTATCGGCTCTGAATTCTCCCTTACCTTCTAGTTATCTAGAAGTATTATGATACGTTGGGACTCCGACACATAGACCGTCAAGTCCAGGTCACATTACGCACTTACCATCGATGACCACTACTCGAAGCATGGCTTCTACTACAAGTGCTACAACTATGCAGACTCCAACATCAGTACAAGGGGGAGGAACTATTTCCATCCCCTCTACATCTTTATTTGGGTCTTTTGCTAGCACATCTTTAACTGGGTCTACCTCCATTCCTTCTACGAGTGGAAATTCCCAAGCCAATGCTTTTAGTACTGGATTCTTCCCATTAGGCACCCATTCACAAGGTATTCCATCAATTCTGTTTAGTGTGTCCACATCCATGATAGGTGGATCAGCTTCATTCCAGGGTTTTCCTTTCGGAAGTGGTCATATACCACATTCCAACCTGACACTAGGATCTATGCCTTTTTCTTCTATAGGACAAAGCAGCAATCCTTTCCAAGGTTGGACTAACCCTGCAGTTAGTGGCATGGGAACTGGGAATCCATTTTTCGGCCAACAAGTGAATGGGCCGTACTCCACAGTTAGTTCATTTCGAAGTATTCCTCCATTATCTTCTGCTTGGAATCCTTATCAGGGGTTATCCACTCCTTATAATCCTTTAGGAGGAAGCTTCTCTGGTTATGGAGATTTTACGGTCAGAGTTGGTCAAACTCTGAGGTTTGTTGGATCACAAGGCTTGACTTTTGGTTCGGCCAGTTCTGTTGGATACTTTGGGCAGCCTGGTGCCTTCCAAAATCCAGGACAATCTTCTTAGAACTTTGGGAACTCTGCCCAGTCTGGGTGGAATCCCCAAGGTCCTCCTAAGCTTCATTTTCTGGCAACTTTGAACTTGCCAGATCTCACGAAATTAACAAACGATCGAATCAAATACAACCCAGCCTGGCCTCCGGTCCCAACCAAACTTCCTTCGGATATTCCAAAATTCAAAGGGAAGGGTGGTGAAGACCTAGGAAACCATGTAACCAGATTCCATTTGTGGTGCTCATGAAACTCCCTTATTGATGACTCAATTAGGTTGAGACTTTTTCAATGCACCTTGACTTGTAATGCGACCAAATGGTATATAGAGTTGCCAGGGGTCATCTTTACATCTTTCACTGACTTAGCTACTATTTTCTTAAATCATTTGCAGTTGCCCGTCCCTTATGATGTCGGGACTGAACTTCTGGCCACTTTTCGTCAGGACAAGGCAACTCATATTTCTGACCATTTTTAGGAATGGAGACGGAGAAAGATGCTCATTAAAGCCGAGATTCCTCCGGAATATCATCTCGAATGGCTTTTTAAATCTTTACAACCTGAAATATCTAAGGATGTCTCCATGTCTGGAGTCTATTCTGAGGAACAAGCTATTTTTAGGGCCCAACAATTAGAATTGATTTACTCTCAGTCTGGGATCCTTAAAAAAATCTTGCCAGATGCTCCTGGGTCTAAGGTTGATTTATCAAAGTCAAAGCCAAGCCCCCATGTGGATGGTATCGTTGGATCGGTAGACACAAATGTGGTGAACTTGTTGGGTCAATTGCAGCAGTTGCATCTACAAACTGCTTCTAACAACCAAGTCACATCGTCTAGCCCTTCGTCTTCCCAACCCTCTTTAGTCAATTTCATCCAATCAACCAACCCCAAAGGAAATCAAAATTCCAATGGGAAGAAGAAAGGACGAGGTAAGAAAAAGAGTCAAGATGGGAAGACTAATGCAAATAATCATGACAATAATGATAGTGGTGGTAGAAATAAGTCTAAAAAGAAAGTCAAGTTTCCATGCAAGTTATGTAGTGGAGACCATTTAACTCATCTCTACCCCAATATTGGAGACGCTCGACACTTGTTAGAGTAGCAAGGGACTTCTAGTTCTCAAGTTGTGTTAACTAACCCTTTTCCCCAAGGGCAACAACTTCTTGCTGGCGCGAGTTCAAACCCTGGAACCTCCGCAGGGGGCAACCAGGAAGGGGAAAAGTCATCAAATGTTTTCATGATGGGTTCCAATGTCCATGTGGCCACTCGGTCACATGATTACGGTGAAGCCGAAACTTCCAAGGACAAAACTGCTCCCGGAAATACCGACCTTCATATTGAGCGACCCCCTGTCAAGACTATACCATGGATACCGAAAGGTTCTGCTAAACGCACGACTATTAATCCTAATGCTAGGGCCACCCATAACTACTCCATTGTTGAGGATCTAGCTCAGAGTTCATGCGCCATGTCCGATTTAGAGGTTCTTCAGTCGTGTCTGGCTCAACGAAGTGCTTTACTTTCTGCGATAGGGGCAGTTGATCCAAATAACTCTTTAGTGCTCACTTTCGACATGTTAAATGTCAAAAAGTGACTCCCTCATCATATGGCTTTCCAAATAAAGTCTACATACCGGAAAATTAACATTTTTCGTACTGTTATTGATGAAGGAGCTTCCACGTGTGTCATGTCGATGTCATGCTGGAAGGCTATTGGATCGCCTTTGGCTATTCCTTCACCCACTGTCCTGACTGCATTTGATGGGCATTCTCATAAGCCACATGGGATTATCCCAGCCTTTCCCATATGTGTTGGGGGCTAGGTCGTCAATATTGAAGCAGAAGCCATTGATGATAACCTGGACTATGATCTCCTCTTAGGAAGGCACTGGGTATACAAAATGGGCATCGTTGTTTCGACTCTGTTTCGTGTCATTTTCTTTCTTCATGAAGGGAAAATCGTTAAGGTTTATCAATTGGATTATTCTCCAGTCGATCCTCAAGCAATCTCTGACTCTATTTTTCCTCTAATGGATAACCCTCGTCCGCCTACTAAGAATCTAGGAGTTGGGATGTATTCCTCATTGATCGGTACCTTTGATTTTCCCTCTCCTATCGCTAGAATCAATGTCGTTTCATCATCTAAGGAGTCTCCTTGAAAAGAGTTCTTTTGAACTCATTATTTTTCGGACCCTTGGACCTTGCCTTCACCTACGACCACATTAGCTGAAGGAAACATAATAATACTAATTCTAAATTTGTTGTTAGTAAAATTAATTACGTATTGACAACATAAATTTCCTTCTGCACCTCCATTTTCTCGCTCATATTTCATTCTCCACACATCCTTAGGAAAATGAACATTTATACTGTGTAGACTGAAAGCTGACATTAACATAAGAGACAAAGACTAAAAATCAAGGAAATTTACCTCTATGGTATATTTACATTGCTAGAATGACTATGCAAACATAGAATAAACGATTATAATAGTAGTTTGGAAAGTTTATTAGCAATTATAACATATATTGAAGTCTATGGAACATGATTCTAGAGTTTTAGAACAAGAGGTCACTATTGTTTAGCTAGAATAGTTGATTCTCTAGAATTTCTCATCAATTTTGTCTTAAAGCATACTGAAATGATGAAATCTAAAGCACAGGTCCATTTCGACCTTCTAAATTAGAAAAATGTCATTAATATTATTTAATATGTAGCAACTGCAATTGACAAATGAAACATTCAGTTTTGATCAGGATAATTTGGCCCAGGCAGAGAACGTCAATGTTGAAGAGGACGCCGATGACATAAATGATGATATCATGGCTAGTGACCAACGTGCCCCCTTTCTTAGCTTGAGCTAGAAGTTAATGAAGCCCAAGTCGCTTTTGATATCGAAAATATGTACTAATTTACAGTGTTGTTAGTTTTTTTCCCTATTAATAAATCAAATCAGTTTACAATAGCTTCTACATCCCAATAGTGAACCATGTCAATCTTTCTTTGAATTTTTGAATTGTGACTAAATTTAAAAATTAAATTAATTTCCATGCATTACATTTATCTGTATGGTTATGAATCGACATACATGACCCATATTAAGCACAGTGAAAGCTCTGCATAATGAATAATAGTAATAATAATAATAATAACATATTAACATTAACTTCTCTATGCACCCCCATCCTCTCGGAAAAACTACATCCTAATTTTACCCCTACCAAATATAGTTTCCAATATGAAGCTAAGTACAATAAAAGTTCCATACAATGAAATGTCCCATTCACAGTAATAACACACTATTAGAGCACTCACGTAAATGAAAAGACTCCATGTTTCGTTTGAAATGCTCAAGTATAAACCAATTTTCATAAGTAACCTGCTTATAGACATATACAATTTGTTTACTTAAAGCAGATAAGTATTTAAATAAGTACTACTTAATAGAGAAACTTCTTTTATTATACAAAGTTTTTCCTTGTGTGAAAACCATTTTAAAGCTTATATTGTAAGTCATAAAAGTTACAGTAGTCAATTTTAAATGAGTATTTGTAAGTTTTTGGAAAGAGGAAAAATTAAAAAATTGTGTTATGCACCACCCATTCACCTGCAAAAACCAACAGTAAAAAACCTGCGAAATGAAAATTAAAAAATATAATCATTAATCTCTCCCACAAATACGTCGTCCTCTGTAAAGATTCATAGTTCTAAAATCAAATCTCTACGTAATTTCTCCCCTGCACATACTTTATACTCTGCACAGTGAAATATCTGCACAAAAAAACATAATAATATTCCCTACTCTCGTGCACATACCCCATCCTCTATAAACACTCATATGATATACTGTCAAGAAATGTGTAAAAACATTAGAATTATTTGGAAAATCAATAGACATACCACATCTCCCATACAGTCAAAGATCTACACAATGAAACATAATATTTATTTTCAATTGCATCCTTTGTTCTCCTAAAAATAACTCATCTTAGTAAAAGTTTCACACAATGAAATATCCCACACAAACCCCATCCTACTCTAAAATCAAAGCTCTACACAATTTCTCTCCCACACATACTTTGTAATTTGCACAATAAAACTCCATATTTTGTTTTTCAATGCTCAAGTGCAAACTATTTTTTGTAAGTAATCTACTTATAAATGTATACAACTTGTTTGCTTAAATAAAATATGAATTTAAATAAGTCCTGCTGAAGATAGAAACATGTTTATTATACAAAGTTTTTTCTTGTGCAAAACCCATATTAAAGCTTATATTGTAAGTCACAAAATTACAATATTCAATTGTAAATGAGTATTTGTAAAGCGTTATCAAGTATGTAACTAGCTAAGTGCAAGTGATTGTATTTTACTGCATATGGAAAAGAGGCAGAATTACAAAATTGCATCATGCAGCACCCGTTATCCCGTAAAAACCCACAGTAAAAATCCCGTGCAGTGAAAATTAACAATTTTAATCATTATATTCTCCCACAAACACCTCATCCTTTACAAAGATTCATAGTTTTAAAATCAAAGTTCTACAAAATTTCTCCCTTGCACATACTTCATACTTCACACAGTAAAATCTTTGCACAATGAAACATAATAATATTCATTGCTCATATTTCTAAAATGAAATCTCTACACAATTTCTCCCCCACACATACTTCATACTCCGCACAGTAAAATATTTGCACAAGGAAACATAATAGTATTCCCCATCCTTTGTAAACATTCATATGATATACCATCAGGGAATGCGTAAAAGTATTAGATTTTGTCACAAAATTGGCAAACACACCCCATCTTCATTAATTTCCACATGCAACCCCCATCCTCTCGAAAGTACCCTGTCAATATAAATATATGTACAATGAAATCTCCCATAAAAACCCCTCCCTCCACTAAAATCAAAGCTTTGCACAATTTCTCTCCTGCACATACTTCATATTTCGCATAGTAAAAGCTCTCCACACAATGAAACATAACAATATTCCCTATTCTCATACACATACTCTATCCTTTGTAAACCTTTAAATGATACATAATCGTAGTTATCTAAAAAATACCCCGTCATAGATTTTCCCTTGACATAAAATCTCAACGCAGTAAAATCTCCACATAATGAAATCTCTTGAACATAAACTTGTCCTCTGCAAAGATTCAATTCTAGCACTAATGTTCATAAAAATATTGTATTAATTTATTAACACAAAAATCTGGAAACCTTCCTCCTCACACACTTATTTTGTACACGTTTCATTCTCACAACCACCTTCAAACAAGCTCATGCTTCCTCCGCACAACCACCTTTGTACAATATTAACCTATTAAATTTTTTCCAGACTGAACTAGAAAGAGATCAACAAGAGTTGCTTGATGTTGATCGAATAAGGCAGATCAAGGCTGCATCATCTGGGAAAATTGAAACATTGTAAGTCATAAAAGTTATGGTAGTCAATTATAAATGAGTATTTATAAATCATTATTGAGTATGGAACTAGTTAACTGCAAGTGATTATGCTTTACCACATATGGAAAAGAAACAGAATTACAAAATTGCATTATGCACCACCCGTTCTCCACAAACCCATAGTAAAACCACAGCATAATGAAAGTTAATAATTTTAATCATTATGTTCTCTCACAAACATACCTCTTCAAAGACTCATACTTCTAAAATAAAAGATCTATGCAATTTCTCCCCCGGACATATTTCATACTCTTCACTATAGAATCTCTTCACAAAGAAACATAATAATATTCTTTGCTCATAGTTCTAAAATCAAATCTCTACACAATTGCTTTCCCGCACATACTTTGTACTCCACACAACAAAATATCCGCACAATGAAACATAATAATATTCCCCACTCTCTTGCACCTACCTCGTCATTCATAAACATTTATATGATATACCATCAGGAAATGTGTAAAAGTATTACATTTTTTCGGGAAACCAACAAAGATGCCCCATATTCATTAATTTCCACATGCACCTCTCATTCTCCCAAAAATACCCTATCCTAATCAAAACTACGTATAATGAAATCTTCTCCATAAGCTTTGTACCCCATCCTAATCAAATCTCTACGTAGTTTGTCTCTTGCACATACTTCATACTTCACATAGTAAAAGCTCTGCATAATGAGACATAGTAATATTCCCCATTCTCCCAAACATACTCCATCTTTCGTAACCATTTATATTATATACAATCTAAAACTTTGTTAAAGTATTAGATTTTTTCAATAAATTGACAAACATATGCCATATCCACATAGTAAAAGCCCCGCACATACTCTGTCTTTTGTAAACATTCATACGATATACAATCTAAATTTTTTTTAAAGTATTAAATTTGTTCAAAAAATCAACAAACATATTCCATATCCACATAGTAAAATCTCTACATAAATAAACATACTAATATTCCTCATTCTCCTACACATATCTTCATAAGATACATAATCATAATTCTCCCATAAATACCTTGTCTTAATTTCATCTTTACCATAAAAGCTTAAACAGTAAAAGCTTCGCACAATGAAATATCATGAACATACCTCGTCCTTCTCAAATATTCATTTCCATCACTAATTCTCTAAACAATATTGAATTAAGTAATTAACATTAATCTCCACATAACTTCCTTCGCACATGCTTCTTTTGTACACGCTTCCTTGTTAGGATACTCCAACACATAGGAAATAGTTAAGTATAACTTGGTCTAGTGTAGAGTTAGGTAAAGTGTGTTTCTTTACTATGTACTTTTGTAACTTACAATCCGATGATCACGATATTTTCTAGACATGAAGTGATATGATGGTTCATTCTCTCCTTGGTATTATCGACACTTGATCTGTGGCTTAACACCTGATTGGTCCATGATCTCTATTTAAAGAGCATTGAGGGTCATTTGTAGGGTGACCATTCATGAGAGAAGCTTATGTAATTTTTCTTTCTTTAATTAATAAATTGTTTGAAGTGGCCACGTTGGCTCAGGTCATTGACTGTTTCCCTCTTTGAGGATTTTAACCACGTCAAGAATACTGGTGTATTGATCTATGATATATTTCTGAGTGGTGTCCTTTGTTTTTCTATTAGAGGAACTTACCCAGCAAATTCCTACATGGTAACAGAACTATTTGAGGGCCGCATTCATTGGTGCTCCAAATCCAAAGCTGGTAGAACTGCATTTGATTGTTGTTTCTTAGATCTACTGTTTTTTATTGCTTTCGGGCCGAGAGGACTGATCTATTAGGTTAGGAGCATCTGTTCCAGTTAGGAACCCCTTTCGTTTCATGCGAAAAGGTTTCCGATAGCCCTAGCTATGCCATTTTTAAGATCTGGAGGTATAAAGTCTTTATTGGCAGTTTTAATTATTCATCTCTCTGTTTCTTTCGGTTTATTTAGCTCTCTATCTTTTTATTACTTGATCTATACCTTTCATTTCTGTGTATGCTCTTTTCCTCGTGACTCTGTGCAATCTCGGAAAATCCAAAACATAAAGGAATGATTTTTTTCATGCATATGCTCTTTTCCGCTGCGCCTTAGTGTGATCTCAAAAAATCAGAAACGTTGAGGAAGATATTTATTTTCTCATGAACACTAACTTCAAACCATAAGGTTTTGTTTTTTTTGCATATCCATGTTGGGTTGTGTGGTTTTTTGTTTTGTACGCAAGAATGAATTTTTCAAGTAAGCACGCACTCCAAAGCTTTAGTGACTAAAAAAAAAACACCCTTCCTCTTTTCCAAAAATTACTTACATTTTAAACTAGCTCACTTGGTCCAAAGTTACTTTATGAGAATAGAGGTCATGGGTTGAAGTCTTTCCTTTTGTTGAGTTAGTTTTTCAATAATCACATGTAACTTATGTTTTAAAGTTACTTCATATAAAAGTGTTTTCACCCATTATAAAAAGTTAGCCATTTATAATTCTAAAGTCTCTTTATCTTTTATTTAAGTTACAATTTAGTGGATAGCTTATAGAGTACCATTGTAAAAGTGACTTTCACTTATTTATAAAAGTGGGTCACATAATTTTGTTAATTAGGTTATGTTTGGAGAGGGGGGGCAGGGGATTTCTTTTAAATATAACGTTATCATTCACTTCTACAAATTCACATACTTCATCATCGTCTTCAACAACTTTTCTTCAAAAAGTCATAACTTCTTCATCTGAAAGCCATTTTCAGAGTCGTTTTTTTTAATCAACCTAATTTTTTGATATCTTTCCATTGAAACACTTATTTTCAGCATATATAGCTTCAATTTATGTTAAAATGGAAATTCCATGCCAAGTTATTTTTGACAACACCAACTACTTCCAATGGTTATCCTACATTGTGGATTTACTTAGAAGTAACGGTCTTTATAGAATAGCCTCAAGCCAAGAATCTAAACCTAATGACGAAGATAAGGCATCCAAATGGGAAAATAGGCAAGATAAAGCACGTGGGTTAATAGGGATGTATATTTCTCCGGACCTTAGAATCCATATCGTAGGACTTGATACCCCTGATGAAGCAATGAAATAGCTCAATAAAGTTTTTGGAATTAAAAATGAAATTAGATCCCATCAACTCGAAAATGAGTTGATTACATTGGACCCCAATAATTTTTCTTTCATTGAAGATTTTTTGTCCAAATTCAAGACCCTTAGACTTCTCTTGGAAGGTGTTGAAGTTAAAAAATAATATGGTAGCCTTATCTATTCCATTCTTACTAAGTTAGGACCAGTTTACTCTGTATTTGTTTCCACCTTCCATTCTACTATAGAAGCCTTTATTTCTCAAGGACAACCCTACAAGTCCCCCTCTTTTGATGTCTTTTGTGAATCTTTAATAAGAGAACAAGAAAAACTCTTACATCTTGGTCTTCTCAATCCTGGAAACTCTTCTAAGAAATCCTTAGCCGCCCAACAAAAACCAAGTTTAAAGAATCCTAAGAAGCATCATCCTAAAAAGAATGGTCCTAAAACACCCAAGGGTCCTAAGAAGTTTCAGCCTCAAAATGAAAAATTAGTTAAACAAAATCATAAGGAAAATAAAAAGAAAGGGATGAAGATTGATAAACTTTGAAACTTTTGTAATTGAGATGGCCTCCTAGAATCCAAATGTTTTAAGAAGATGGATGCCTTGGAAGCAGGCAATGAAGTATCATAACATCCATTTGTAGCACTCTTCAACTTTGACTTCATCTTCAAGAATATCACTTTCTGCACGTGGTTGTTAAGAATATCGGTCTGGTTGTGCATTAAAGGTATCTTCTTCTTCTCATTCTCATGAGTGGCTCATTGATTCTAGAGCTCCTTATCACATGGCCAAAAACAAAGCCATGTTTTCTTCTTTAGATGATTGTAACACCAAAACTATATATGTTGGTGATGATAGATCTCTTAGTGTTGTAGGGACTGGAACTATTCTTCTAGAAAATGGTCCACTTAATGATGTATTATGTGTTCCTACCTTATCCTGCAACCTTTTATCTGTATCTTAGATAACTCATTCAAATGAAGGTAAAACTGTTGAATTTCACCTCATGATGTTGTAATTAAGGACCTCAGAGATCCTAGACAGATTTTAGCTACTGGAATTGCTGATGGTTCTACAAGGTTGTATAGGTTTAACAACTTTGGGTCATCAACTCTTCCCTTAGTATTTGTTTCTCATAATGATGAACTGAGAAAACTTTGGCATGATCGATTTGGTCACTTAAACTATCGCTCCCTTCAAAATCTATGTAAATAAAATATGGTGATAGGTCTTCCTATGGTATCTTGCAGAGATGGTGTTTGTTTCAGATCTGTACTATGAAAACATCATTGGGATAGTTTTGAAAAACGTGCCTCTTGGCATGCCTTAGCACCTTTACGGCTTGTTCATAGTAATTTATGTGGTCCACTTCCAGTTGTTTCATTATTTGAATACAACTATTTCTTAACTTTCATTGATGATATCTCCAGACGCACTTGGGTATACTTCTTATACATGTTCTTGGCCTTTAGGGCCTTTGTTGAGAAACAATCTGGACATCAAATTCTTAAGCCAAGATCTGATAATGGCAGAGAATATGTTAACAACAAATTCATCAAATTTTGCACTAAGCATGGAATTCAAATGCAACATATGGTTCCATATACTCCACAACAAAATGGTGTAGCTAAATGGAATAATCACACCTTAAAGGAAATGGCTAATTGTATGCTTCAATCTAAAGGACTTAGTCTTAATTTTTGGGCAGAAGCAATTAACTGTGAAAATTACATAGTAAATCATACTCCTACTAAGGTTTTAAAGAATATCACTCCAGAAGAAGCATGGAGCTCAATTAAACCAGATGTAAGTCACTTTTGTGTTTTTGGAAGTGAAGCATGGACCCATATTCTCGATGAGAAACATAAAGCCTTAGAACCTAAGAGTGAAAAATGTATTTTTGTTGGATATTCTAAAGATTTCAAAGGATATAGACTTCTTTCACCTAAATCCAAAAATGTTATCATTAGAAGAGATGTAATGTTTGCTAAAAATATATCGGCCTACGAGCCTAGTTCAGCGGATGTGCCGCCTCTCTCTATCCCTTCTACTTCTGAAAATATTTCTTCTTCAGATGATGACAGTGAGGATAAAAATCCTCCCCCACCTTGTTACGATCCTCGTTTAGCCCCTCAGCTTCCAAAATGGGTCTGTGCTACTCGAGATGCAGCAGGTTCTCTTGAAGGTGATCCTATAGATCAGTGATGTGCATGTTTTCAATTCGATAGAGCCTCTTCTTTACTAGATCAAGCTTTAGCCAATTATGATCCTGACACCTCTGCAGAAGCTTCAATCCATCCAGATTAGGACACAGCTATGAATGAAGAATATCATTCATTATCTACAAATGATACATGGGATCTTGTTCCTCTTCTAAAGGGAACAAAACTTGTTAGATGTAAATGGGTTTACAGAACCAAGTTTGGACCAGATGGAAAAGTTGATAAACATAAAGCTCATCTTGTTGCTAAGGGATTCTCACAAGTTAAAGGCATTGACTATATTGAAACCTTCTCCCCTATTGCCAAAATGAACTATATCTGCATTGTTCTTTCCCTTACTACCTCTTTCAAATGGGAAGTCCATCAAATGGATGTTAAATCTGCCTTCTTGCATGGGGACTTGCATGAAGAAATCTATATGGAACAACCTCCTACCTTTATACAAACAGACTCCAGCCTTCTATGTCGACTTAAAAAATCCCTTTATGGTCTCAAGCAAGCCCCTCAGGCTTGGTATGCCAGAATGTATAGCTTTATTTTAGATACTGGCTTTTCAAAGTGTCATTCTGACAATATTGTCTACACCAAGAAAGTGGGTAAGTTTCTTATCATTCTTGTTCTTTATGTTGATGATATTATCCTTACTGGTAGTGATCCCAGCCTTATAAACCATGTGAAGTCCAGCCTTAAAAAGCAGTTTGAAGTGACAAACTTAGGATAATTGCATTATTCTCTTGGTCTTCAAGTCTTGCAATCCAAGAAAGTTATTTCCCTTTCCCATTCCAGGTATGCATGTGATATTCTACGCCACTTTCACATGGAAGATTGTAAGCCAACCCCTTCTGCCTTTCAGTCCAGAGCCAAACTTTCAGTCACTTGTACTTCCCCTGAATTTAATACTACCTTATAGCATCAACTTGTAGGAAAACTTTTTTATCTAACCCATACCCATCCTGGCCTTTCCTTTGTTGTTGGCCTTATTGATCGGTTTATGCAAAATCCACATGAAATTCATTGGAAAGCAGCTAAAAGAAAACTTCGTTATGTTCGAGGTACAGTTCAGTTTGGGATTCATTATAGTGCAGAAGCATCTCCTCTATTGGTTGGTTTCACTGATTTTGATTGGGTTGGTGACCCTAATGATCAGAAGTCTACTGCAGGTTATGTCTTCACTCTTGGTTCTGGACCTATTACATGGGTTTGCAAGAAACAAAGTGCCATTTATCTTTCTTCAGCATAAGCAAAGCATTGTGGCACTGTAGAAGCTTGTAAGGAAGCCTTGTGGATTCGTTAGATTCTGTCAGAGTTTGGCTTTCAGCAACAACATCCAACTACACTTTGGTGTGATAATCAAAGTTCCATTCAGCGCAGCAAATACATTGAACTACAGATGCACTTCATTAGAAAGCTCATTCATGACCATGTTCGTGAAGTGGAATATTTTTTAATAGATGATCAAGTTGCAGACATCCTTACAAAGGCTCTCACAGAGGTGAAGTTTACTAAACTTCGATTTATGGTTGCAGTTCAAGAAGTTGTCACTAAGGGGTGATAGGTTCTAATGTCTCCTTCCTTCTCCTATTTTGTCATATTTGTACATCCTTCAATCCTATCCCAAGTTGTTCTTAAGGGGGGATGTTAGGATATTCTGACACGTAGGAAATAGTTAAGTATAGCTTGGTCTAGTGTAGAGTTAGGTAAAGCGTGTTTCTTTACTATGTACTTTTGTAACTTACAATCTGATGGTCAAAATATGTTCTAGACATGAGGTGACCCAACAGTTCATTTTCTCCTTGGTATTACGGACACTTGATCCGTGACTTCACACTTGATTGGTCCATGATCCCTATTTAAATAGCATGGAGGGTCATTTGTAGGGTGACCATTCATGAGAGAGGCTTATGTAAATTTTCTTTCTTTTATTAATAAATTGCCTAAAGTGGTTGCGTTGGCTGAGGCCGTGAATGTTTTCCCTCTTTGAGGGTTTTAACCACATCAAGAATATTGGTGTATTGATCCGTGATTTGTTTGTGAGCAGTGTCATTTGGTGTTCTATCTGAGGAACTTACCCTGTAAATTCCTACATTCCTTTGCACAACCACCTCCAAACAACCACATGCTTCTTCTACACAACCACCTATGTACAAGGCTAACCTAGTAACTTTTAGCCATATTGAACTAGAAAGAGATCAACAAGTGTTGCTTGATGATGATATGATAAGATACATCAAGGTTGCATGGCCTGGGAAAATCAAAACATTTGAACGATACGCTATCCACCATGCCGCACAAAGGAAATTAACAATACTAATCATTCTGCAAATGTGCATAGCTCTAAAATCAAAAGCTCTATGGAAATGATCCCTGCACAAACTTCGTAACTTGAGCAGTAAAATCTCCGCAAAACGAAATATGATAATATTCCCCATTCTCTTGCACATACCTCGTCCTCTGTAAACATTCATATGATATATGATATGGAAATTTGTAAAAGTATCTATGCACAATGACTTCTGTAGCTTATCGTTGCACCCCCCCACCTCTGGCCTATGCAAAGGACATGCAATCGTGCTAGTTTTGTAATCATGGGGAAGAGCATTACCATAACAATGTCAGTGTAAGTGTTAATGTATGAGCACTCACCAACCAAATGGCCACTCAGAAAATTATTTTTTTGTTTATCTTTAAATCAATTGTGAGGCAATGAAAAATACCAAAAAGAAAATGCTCTCCACCACGAGAATTATGTCCCATCCGAAAGTATTAGGCTAATGAGAAATTGGAAATAATATTTCTAGAAAATTATAAAATTATTTTTGAAGGAAATAATATTTCTAGAAAATTATAAAATTATTTTTGAATTCATGCAAAATAGGAAAAATTTGCATTTTCCTGAAACATTGGCTAAAATTACAAAAAAAATAGCAAAATAATGGACAATCAATGTAATTTGATCACGAGGTGAATATTATAGTCCATAACAAGAAAAAGACTAATAAGGAAATCTCATCTGAAATCATTAACATACATATGAAAAAAATGCATCAAATAGTAGTTCCTTCACTTATTTAAATTAAATCCCATAATAATTTTTTTTATGCAAAATTTAACTTGAAATTAAACATGCAAGATCAACAATCTTATGAAATCCCACAATAAGTTAATCCACATGTGTAATTAGTAGACCTTTGGACTTTTATCTAGTTTAACCTTTCCATAGCATAATTTACAAGAAGTGACTAATCTCACATAATTAAATGATAAAATTACAAATGTAGATATGTCCATTCATTTTCACATTCACATGTCCAAATTTTACACACAATCAATAAGGTTGAATGAACATGTAATGTAATTTTTCAAATCATATGAAAACTTTTCAAATCATATAAAAACTTTTCAAATGTGTTTTCCAATTATATGTGCTTTTTAGATTTAATATATATATATATATATATAATTATAATTTTTAGTATTTCTAATTTACTCGTCAAAATTTATTAAACTTCAAAATAACCTAATTTGAACACAAACACGAACACAAACACGAGATAGGTCTTCTTTTGCCTTGGCCCATTCAAATGTTTTTTTTTTATTTTTAATATATATTAAATTTTAAAATTAAATAAATATTTTTTCTATTATTTATCATTAATCAATTTTATTTTTTTAAATAATTTTTATTTTTATTTTAAAAATATTATTTATTACTATTTAACAAATTCATGTGAAAAATATGTAATTAAAAGTCCTTATAGGTACATAAATAAGGAATATTCCTTATACGTACCTTAATTAATATTGATTTATCTTCTTCTTATTATCCCTAAGGCCAGGCCAGAGATAACACAATAGGTAAATGATTGATGTGATATTCCTGGTCCAAACAAAAGGTGTAAAAGTAGGTAATTTATAGGTAAGCAAGATCATCCAGGGAAGTTTTAGTTCTGTTTAAAGAAGATAAGCTTGAGTAATCTGCTTCTGAACCATCATTTATTTTATATTTTTTACTAATTATTTTATTTAGATTTATATCTGATGTAATTATTTAGATTTATATGTGATGCACTTGGTTGTTTATTTGCATATATTTCATTGATAAAGTCTCGTTTGGCACACCCTTGCAGTTGTACGAAGTCGCTCCCGTCTGTCATTTAATTCAATGAAACCCGGCAGCAGTACGAAGTCGCCTCCGGATCGAATCATGACCTGCAAACTTAAATCGATTAGCTTCTTACTCATGTGATTGGGGAGAACGAGCTATGATCTGCCGTACTTCGATGGGCTTCCGAACACGCTACGGCAGCCAGTAGAAATGCAATACCAACCCATGGAAACGTTATGCCAACCTTTGTATACGCTTAAGCTACGCTACACGAACTTTATAAGACCGAGATTCCTGCCACTGGGGTAGAGCAATTTAGAGGAAATTCTTTAGGGCGTCTGTCATTTGATTAAATTTGATGAGGTTGGCTTTCAATCATACATATGCTACGGAAAAGATCACAAAATCATAAAAGAATATCAAGGATCTAATAAAATATCATTATACTATTTTACTTTTGCATTGAGATCTGTGTACACGCACGTTAGCAGAAGGCCAAGTTGGCCAACCATAAATGTCAAGATATAATAAATGTTTTGTACGGTTTTTCGATTAATTTCATTAAATGGAAAACGATCGGCCAAAACCTTTACAAATACCAGTTTACTTCGTTTACTTCAACATTCAAACAAATACCAGTTTAGGTTACGGGGACATTTAGAGAAATTTAATTTGTGTTGGGAGTTCGATGATTACGAAATGGGAATGGTCACATTTTCGGAAAATGGTCAATTTTATCATTTTTCAAATATTACGTTATTTGGATTGAAACGGATGATTTTCTTTGAAAGTATATTAGTTAGAAAAGGTTAATATTTTTCTGTAGTTTATTTGCTTCTTTCATTATTAACATAATTTAGTTTAGATTTATTTTTAAATTCAATTATGTTTATCTTAGAGAAATATAATTTAATTAAGAAGATAAATTATATTAATAATAAAAAATAGTGTAAAATTCTCAACTATGTTTATTTTAGATAAATATAATTTAATTTAGATTAATATTTAAATTAAATTTTAATATATTAATATATTTTTAATTAAAATAAGATTTTTCTTTATAATAAAAATATTATAATTTTTGTCCGTTTGGGATAGCTCAAGTAACGATGGCCATGGAAATGAAGTCTCACCTAACCTGAGATCTTCAGTTAGAGTCTTGTGCTACCCTAAGTTGGTAGCTCGGTGAATAATGGATATGTAAACATGAAAATCAGAAAATCCTATCAAACTTACAAAAACAAAATCTTATAATTTTTATTAATGAAATATAATATCTTAATTATATATATATAGTCAATATCACATATCTTTTCTTTTTTTTTTACTTTAATTTACCTATTCTTAAACTAAGCGACAGGAAATAGCTACATTGTAGCACTCTTACTATTGAAATTTGTTTTCAAAAATATATATTAAAAAAATTGTTGTCTGCTACTTAGAAACAAGTTCACTTTAGAAAATATGAAAATATAAAATTCATTGAATACATAAATGATAAGTCTTCATGTCTTTATTTTTTCTTTTTATTTAATTATTTGAAATTATATATTATTTTTACTTTTATAATTATTTTACATAAATATCTTAGATTGGGTGTTATTTGAGCAAAAGGATGGGGTGTTTCCATGGTCCCACTTGATTATGTGACTAGGAGACGCGGCGACATGCCCTCATACTAAATGTCAAAGGTTTGGTTTGGTACGAACTGACACCACTTTGCAAACATGCACCATAGTCACTAAACACCTTTGCAACCCTCACTAGTCACATCCACCTCGACTACAACATGGCTCTCTAGACTATATCTCAGATTTTACCTTATGTGAAGTATCACTCTCTACAAATTCCATGCATGTCAAAGCAATCTTGGTTATGGCCTCCATAGTTTTAATGATGCCGATCATTGGAGAATTATGTTCCATGGGAATTACCAAGAAACGACATTATCAAATAATTATTTAGATACTTTGTTAGTTTGTCTCCTTATAAATCATGAAAGTTTGATAGGCAAGCGCAATAGACTCTAGTTCATCAGCGAAAATCTAGCGAGGGAGGTCATCCCATTTCTAATTTGAATAGAAATTCTAAAGAAAATTGTTATCAGTTTGCTTAAGATCTTTGCTTCATAAAGTTTTCAATGTTTCCTCATAAGCTCATTGGGCACTCCCCTTTTTTTGACTAGGAATTCACTGCGTGAATGGTTATGGTATCTCCTGTGTTGGTCAAATAATCCCACCACCTTTGAACAACATTCCACCTATCGAGGATCCTTTCTCTTGTGCATGGTCATGCGTCTTCCCTTTTGGTTCCTTTTTTGGTTTTCTATTCATAGTCTTATTACTTGGATTTCCATCCCTTCTGACGACCCAATGTAGTCGCTCTAGTTGGTTCTATGTGCATTGTGTCTCCTCCCCATGGCTCTCCTTCTCTATCATCACGTCCCCCACTAAGCAATACAAGATCCCCTCCCAATTCCATTTTAATTTATTAACCTCACTCTTCGATCTGGGTTGCATTCATGGATCCATCCTTCTGACCTGACTCTCCCATGCATGAGTCTTTGTTTTCGACCTAACAACCTTATTTCAGTTCTTTGGCCTTTCAGTACATGTATTCATTACCGATTGGGGGAAATTTTTGCTCAATTCAGAGAGATTACTCCAGGCCATATTCAAGATGATCTCACTTGTGCCGAGAGAGAGGCGACCTCCCAAAAGGAACCACCTCTCAGATATTAAGGCTCTAGTTGAGCTACCTAATTAGGTGTCAAACCTTGAGCATACATGTGGGCACTTTAACCAATACATACACACGGTGGATTTGGGTTGGCATATGAAATTTCTCTTAGGAAAGGCTCTCCTCGACTGGTATGAGCGTAATGAAAATATTCTCCACTCCATGAAACATTTGCATTGACACATGAAGGAGCTAGATTAGTGATTGGAGCGCATTGAGCAACACCTTGCCATCACTCCCCTAGTTGGAGGCACACTAGGAAACAACAAGGATCTCATCTAGGTCACAGCTACTTATTCAAACCCCTCTATCTAGTCTCCTACTAGGTCCATGGTTTCTTCTTCTCGCATTTTTCAGTTTATTTCCATTGTTAAAAAGGCCCATATTTTACTCTATGTATTGTAAAATTTGAACTTATGAGCACCTTAATGTGTTACTCCTCTCTAGGAAGGGTGAATTTTTGGATATTATTGGGTTTTCCTAGTGACTGACTCACTTAGAAATTTCAATACTTTCATGTAATTTCTTTTTTAAAATGAAATACAAAATTTTACTCCACAAAAAAATATTAAATAATTATATATAATGCTTTTTCATAAATTAATTGTATTTATATAATTTTTTAATTTAAATATGACGATGATGATTATCAACATCCACTATCCTCCTAGGGGGCAACTTAACTGTAATTGTCATGTTATGAAGCCTTTGTGAATTTTAGTTTCACGGTTTGGGGGGGATTTAGTTTCGATGTTCAAATATTCCATGATGTAACGAGTGGGTTGTGCATGCTGGTGCTTATGGGTTCACTTAGAGGTTATAGTGGTAGTGGCTATAATAGAACCTATCACACGTATATGAGCATAGCCCAGGTATCGATTCCTCTATACAAAAAAAAGACATCCACTAAGACCTATATGGTCTACAAACCTTAAGAAGGTGAGGGATTAATCATAATTATTTAACATTTTATTTCTATGCTCAAAAGGAAGTGGGAGAAACATTCCAATATCACCACAACTTTGTTGACTATAAAGGTCAAAAAGGTTGGTAATGTGACAAATATTTTATAGATTGAATGTTAATATAAGATGGGAAATGTATGTTTTTGATCTTCAACCCTCTAATTAGGATCGCAAATGTGACAAGTGCTTTCTTCCATGGCACATTGGGAATTGGCCAAGTCCTAGTTTCACTATGAGGCTCATGAGAATTAGTTCTTATCATGGAAATGTTCATTTTCTTCTTAAATTTAAACAAGATATAAAGATAATTTGGTTTTTGACATTGGTTTTAGTCGCCTGCTTATAATATTGTATTTTTTTCTCTTTAGCCCTTGATTGCCCAATAATCTCTCCTTAAATTTGGAAGTAACAATATTTTTAATTTAGTATTCGGATTTTGCGAGATGATATCCACCTTTATTCCTCAATGGTCTAGCCAAGGCTAGGCATCCTTATGCCAACCTTACTTGATCCAAAGGTGGGGGTTTTGGTTAAAATTTGAAGCAGTTTTAGGAAACAACTTGGCATCCATGTTGTATAACCTTTTATACATAAGATACCTAGTCATAGCCACGATTTTAATGTGGGGAATTCTTGCTTCGATCGGAAGGTTAGGTTAGGGAGTATTTCCTTAATCTTAAGGTTTTAGGTTATAACTTTGTTTTGGATCTGTCCAATCTTCCGCCATGACTCTATACATAAACTACAACACCAAACCTCACATCCATATAAAATAACAGGAGTTTAGCAAGTCCTTCTTCCTTTATTTATTTTACCATGACTTTCAAGCCAAAGGCTAACCTTCTTTTCCAACATAAGCCCATACAACTAGACTAATGTGTGTAAACATAATGATCGTATAATTGGAGAGAATTATTTTATCTCCACTCCTAAATATGGGAACAATCAAGCTCCATGTACAAGGCTTAATGAAGTCTTTCTTCATTTCGAAATTAAAGAAGTTGTGTATGTGCAGCATGAGGATAAGTTCTCCCATTTTAAAAATTTCATCTTGGTAGCTTTTAGTGTCCTTAGCTTTCCCATTAGTGATTTTCTTAACACCAAGCTCCATGTCTTCCAAAGAAGAGATATCATCCTCTATAGGAGGATTCAAAACAATGTCCATTGTGTTAGGGGATTCAGAAATGTTTTAAAGGTCAATATTCTAGTTCTTCAAGGGAATTAAATGATTTTCTTTAGCCTTGTGAATTAGAACTTTCCTACAAGCCCCCTTGAAATGAAGGTGGTTTTGGATGGAATCTCAGGAGATTTTAATGAGACTAGTGTATTCCATGTTATTTAACTTGTTCATAATTGCGCTATTGATAAGAAAAAGGCTTGGTTTTGTAAAAAGGGTATTTCCTTTAATTTTAAGATTATAGGTTATAAAAGAATTTTTAATCTGTTTTATTTTTTTAAGAATAATTAATGAAAGTAGATCCCCAAATTTTGCATCCACATAAAATAAGAGTAAGAATTTACCCATGTTTGTAAGCCTATAATTAGTTTTGCATCCCCTATTTATAGTGTTTTCAATGTCATGATTTCAATTGAACTTTTTGACGAATAAAGATTCCAAAATTTATAATATATATAAACACTTCTTCAAAATTATTATTCTCCTGTACAAAAATATGATCAAAATGTAATTAATATTAATAATCATATTTATAAAACCAAAAAACTTTAAATATTCTTACTTATATAGAAATTATTCATTATAAAAACAATATTGTTATAATAATAATAATAATATAATTAATTTAAATTATTTAATCTAATTTAGTTTAATAAAATTATTTTATAATTTAAAATATAATTCCCCATCATCATCCATTATTAATCTAATCGGACTTTAAAGTCTCAACGAGGCTTAGAGAGGAACACGTGATGGTTTAAAATAGGTAATTCCTCTTGATAAGGTGAACAACAGTACAACCCATGGGAAAAAATAATTATGTAATATGGTGATAAAAATTTGGAAATTTAATAGTTTTATGAGATCGGTTGATGCATGTTTATAAAAAAATTACGTATTTTGAAATAAATCTTAATAGGTTAATAGTTTTATGTCATTGTGCGTGGAAGAATGTTTAATAAAATATAAATATTTTAATAAATTTAATTATAATATTTTAATGATAATAATATTAAAAAAAGATATGTTATTAAATGAATAGACATTAATGTTACTGCTATATTATTTTCCAGGGAAAAGCTACATTTATTAGTTAATAGGTATATATAAAATAGGGTTAAATAAATAGTATCAAATATTACATAAAGAGTAATAGAAATTTAACATGATAGTCCATCATTGGCATTTAAAAAAATTATTCAAGTTATCTTTCATGAAATTTTGTATTAAAATTATTCAAGTTCTTTTTTATGAAGTTTTGTATTATAAAGTGCGGAAGAATTTCATTGAAATGGGGGCAATGTCACTGCAATGCATAGAAATGGCTTACGAAGATTAAAATCTATCATTTTATGTCAATTGGTAAAGAATTCAACACTTTACAAAACAGATAGTTGATTTTTATAGTTCATTAGTATAGGAAAATTTTGAGGATAGAAATTTATCGTAACTTTTAGAAATCTTGGCGAATCTCACTAGTCCATGATATGCCATCTATAAAATGTTTGGTTGTATTTTTCTAAAAATATTCAAATTTATAATAATTTTATATGGTATTTATATAAAATTTTAATGATTTTTAAGGTAAAATAAATTTATATTATAAAATTTGCATGAAACATTTTTAGAAAAAATAGAAATTAACAAATCTTTTTTTGGCAAAAGGCATGGAAAATTAGCCCACTTGTGAATATTAGCCCCTAAAATTTTCCATGATTAGTAGATATAGTTCTTTCATATAGTTCTTTCATCATACGTTGAATGTAGATTTGTATTTCTTATATGATGAAAACTAAACCCATAAAATTAATTTCAAGTGTGGAAACAATTAATGATGAAATGTACATGAAAATATTTTACAAATTTATATTGCTTGATCAACATAGTTGTGTTCATGTATGTTTTAAAATTTCCATAATAAAACATATATGTCACTTTTAAATAATAATTTCTTATTATGATTAACTCTTTTATTTTATACACTTTATTTTTACCTGATTGTTTTAAAATCCCTATTCATAATTGTAAAAATAAGTGGTAATGATTGATATTGGAGCAACTTTGGGCTAAAACATTCTGAATGGACTAATTTTAGTTAATATATAGGATGAAATAAGAGTGTTGTTATAGTTTCACGAATCCACCTTGTTGTTATAATGTTGCAAATCCATCATTGCTTTTATAGTGCTAAAACTCCACTTTTATTATTACAATGTTGTGACTCCACCATTGCTGTTGTAGTGTTGTAACTCTGCCATTGTTGTTATATTGTTGTGACTCTTCCATTGTTTTTATAGTGTTGTAAATCCATCATTGTTATTACAATGTTATAACTATTTCATTGTTATTGCAATGATACGACTCTTCCTTGTTGTTAAATGTTATGACTCCATCATTTTTGTTACAATGTTGTGACCATGTCATTGCTAGTATAATGTTGTAGCTCTTCTATTGCTACTATAGTGTACCAACATTGTTAAAACACTATGGATCATGGCTTGTTATCATTCGATGTGTCTTATAGAACTTCATGGAAAATTTGTTGGCCACCTATTTAAGGAAATAATGTTGGGTTGGGAAACAAATGACAAATATAAACCACTACTATTGTCAAGCTTCCAAAGTGATAGTTAAGGGAAAGGATTGATATAGGATCAATGGAAAATAAAAGAGAAGGATGAGTACAACCAAAGGACATAGGAGATTGTGAAGCTGGAAAGGAATGGAGGAAAAAAGACAAGATGAAGAATTTGTTGCATTTGGTGACAACCAAATAATATGTATGTAGATTCATAGTGCATAGTAGGAATGTGCACATATTGTAAGAATAAATTGATGTGTATATGAATAAGAAATCAAAAATTTGCTTTTTATCTCTTATGTTATCGCATATAACTCTTAATTCATTATTATTTTTTGTTAGTATTTAAATTATGTTAGTGATAGTATACAAGTAGTTGTGCACTCTATGGGGTTCATTTAGTTGGTTGTGTAAACGATTTTAGGATCGTTGCATCAATGATTCACAATAATATTCTATTAATATCAAAAATTCAACTTATATGATGAGAGTTAGGAAAATTTAATTCATATTCCATTAGGAATAACTTTTCCAATTTAAACAAAACATCAAAGTTTTTGGATGATAATGAAATTGAAAGGTAATTTCCACAAGGTTATACTTTTCATATGTATCACTAAGACTATACCTCATTGACATGCCTTGAAAACCCAAGAGAAGCATCTTCAACCATGTAGCATGTCAGAGTGCTCACTTCACCATAGGGCATATTGCATCATCACCACATATATGCAAGTTCAACCTAGCATGTAGCACTTCAACATCAATAAAAAAAACAATGATATATATATATATATATATATATATATATATATATATATATATATATATATATATATATATATATATATATATATATATATATATATAGATATAGATATAGATATACTCAAATTGTCTCAATTATACGTTTTTATTAAAATGACACAAAATGTCAAATATACAAAATGGCAACTTGTTCCCAAACATTGAATTATGGCGTATTATTTCATATATCTAAAATGGCTTTCATTGGTCACTTTGTTATCACTTACTATAAAAATGTTTGAATAGTGGCAAATGATGTCAAAAGAATGCAAAAGAGCAGAGGATATTGCAGTCATTTTCTAAGCAGCAAAAGGACTCAAAGAATATATCATACCCTATTCATTAGAAAGCTCTCGGAACAATCTTTCCAACGATATGTGGAAGTCCAAAAATGGACTTCAGGATCAAAAGATATGGTTTGTTAAAGTTCAAGGATTGAAGCCTTAGGAAGGAATATCGGAGGTCCGATGTATCGAAGATCACATATCAGAGGTCCAATGACATCAGAGATTACGTAACGGCGATTGCAGCATCAGATGACCAGAATATCGATGATCGCAACATCAGATCACTAGAATATCAATGATCGCAACATCAAAGCACAAGAATATCAACAATCACGAATCAGGCATATAGACGATCACATATCAGATGTCTTTCATGTAGAGGGTCCAATGTAGCAGAGTAGGCAGTATCGGAGCCCAGAGGAGATCGGCGCATCGCAATATCTCAACATTAGAACATTGGAAATCAGAGAATCAAAACTTTTGAAGGTGACAACCTTTTAAAAGTTACAACATAGGTAATGTACCGATTGTGTAAAAACCATCGGGGGACTCCAATAAAGATTAATAAAGGATTTCATTGCAAAACCAAAGGTGGACGGACCCTTTTCTCTCTCCTCTAGCAGGACGCGTGACAATATATGATTGGTTCTGATAGGCTACACTGGCATCTGACATCGAGATGACATGGCGGTATGAAAGGACACATGGTAGGTAGTTTTGGCATTTTAAGGGGGCCTACGGGGTAAAATCTATGTGACACATGTCATCTCTTAAGAGGTGCCATGTGGAAGTGATGACATCATATCATAGATCACATATCACAGGTTAAGGATGTTGGCACTTTATAACAATTGGCACCTGAAAAGTTTTCGATAAAGAGGGGCTTCGATATCGGGCTAGCATATGGTCACTAAGAACTCAAAGACAAAGGCTTGAAGGTTGGGACTAAGCACAAAGAGCTATCGGCTTATCGAAAGTGTAGAATATCGCAACTCCAATGTTAATCTTGCGATTACAAACTTCCGATGAGAGGGGCTTCAATTTTGGGTTGGCACATGGTCAAGAATAACTTATAGAAACAAGGGCACTAAGCTCTTAACAAAGGAAAAATGACCACCGGGTAGGAACAAAATGCCCTAGCGCCTTAAGGATAAGCCTCCGGTTACCGCACCCATTCCCATGGTGGAAAATAGAAAGGGGCTAAACAAAAGGGGCCAAGAACATCAGAACTCACTATTTTTGTAAAGTCCTCTAAGAATAAAGGTCTCAATGAGGCAAAGCTCCGATATTGCACTATGGTGATATTACAGGGCATATTGGGCTCCAATAGCATAATGCATAAGTGTTAAAAGATGGATGAGTCAGTAGTTATGTTACAGAGCACGAATAAGGCCATCATGGTTGATTTCTCCTATCTCTAGAAAATGGGGAATTAAAGTAGTTAAGGCAGAAAGCGGCAGGTGAACTGATCGACTAGCTGAAGTAGAACATCATGGCAAAGATGTGGCTTGATCAGAGGCGATCATAGGAAGTGGCATGGAGATATTTTGTTATGATCATCATTCAGTTTTCCTGTGTTTTTTTATTTTGTAATTTTTGTATTTTAAAGAAAAGAATCAAATTAGTTACAATCATTTGGGCGGTGGATCCTTCGAATGTCGAGACAGCTAGTTGATTAGACAAATGGAACTCGACTAAGATATTTTTGTAACTATTTTTCAAGCTATCCCTCCTTATAAACTAAGGGAAGAAACACGTAAAGAAGGTTCAGAATTTTTGGTAAGAACTCATGGAAAGGGCTTTTCCTATTTTTCGTGAAGGTGGTGTTATGAATCTTGATGTATGTAGATTTCTCAGAAGATTAATACAAGAATTATAGTGACTCCAACTTACTAGATTGCAATATGTTCATCTCCCTCTGTATTTTCATATATTTTAAATATTCTTCTTAGATTTCATGTCACGTAGCTACTAGATATATTTCTCATTAGATGCAGATTCATTTTGATCAAGCTATTGATGGGAAATTCCTATATTGATGTGGAAACAAACTCTCTAAAAATAGCTCCATGTATCTTAGCATTCCATAAGCATTTCCTTACCCCTTCTCTCTAATTCTAGAGATATAGAAATCTTAATGTTTAAGCTCTGTATGATGGATTTCTCCTCTACTATATTCTACCATTACATATGTATTAACAACTGATTTGTTGCAAGCTCTCAATCTGATTTGGCCACCCGTGATCGAGGATTATTTCATGTGTATTCTTTTGTGTATGTTGGATCATACTTTGTATCTTTATGAATGGTTTTGAATCAATCCTATTTTAATTACTTGTCAAAACCTATGTTGCTACAAGTCCTTAAGACAAATTTGACAAACTATTTAAGATGCTGTAGGAATTGGTTTCCCATCAACCTATAGGTTGTCACTAGGAGTGACAACATCTTTCTAGCACCATTTTCACAGAACGGATTAGAGAATTTCTCCCCTGGGTACGACATTCATACACTCTTTGATAAGGTGAGAAAAGATGTGTGGCTTGTAGATTTATCACCTTGGTAACTCCACTGTTAAATCGTATGTTGATCACCTCAGCTTTTAAGAGGCCCCATACCTGCTCAGATACCACTTATCAAAGAATGTCATCTCTATCTAACCTAGAAATACTAATATCTAGAAGGATTTGGAAGGAAAAAACCCCAAATATTGATGCTACTATTTCTTCATTTCCTGAAAATCCTCATCCTACTCACAAAATGTCATAATTCATTGCTATGATTTTCCTCCTCGAGTCATGGTATATCCTTCAGAAAGTGGTCAGCTACTTAGTACCGCCTCCCTAGTGGTTAAGGAAGAAGAAGTTTCAGTCAACACCCCTTGTCTCTCATTTCCTCCCCTCTTTGAAGTTGAGGAGTGTTGGACACCTAATCCTAAATGGTTAGTGTGGAAGACGAATGGACAAAAGCAGTCCAAGAGACCTTGGGATCTGAAACCCAAGAGTCACATAATGTACTATAAATGTAAATCTCTTGTTAATAAAAATGTATTGCATGATTTATCTTTCATATTGTCTTTGCTGTCCATGTGTGTTTAACATGGTATCAGAGCGGGCGATCTCCTGCCCTGCTCCATTGTGAGCCACCTGTTTCTGTGGCCTTTGTAAACCAATGCTCTCCTCTTGATTATACTTTTCTGAGCATTTCTTAGAATAGAGGATGTTACCTCTATCAGCGCTGCCATTCCTCTGTTGTGAGCAGTCCTGGCCCTCTGCCATATTCTTTTCAAGCGCTGCCTTATAACGCCTCTGTCATCAACGCCTCTGTCACCACTGCGCTCTGTCCATAAATGCCCCATTTAAAGCGCTGATCCATCTGCGATTTACTGACTGCAAAGCGTTTCATGATAATTACGCTGCTCCTGTAGCTGCTCCACCTGCATACAAAACGCTCCTTCGACTGTTACACTGCTCCTTGAATACTGCTGACCCTATCAGATAGCGCATCGTGTGTAAATATGCTGCGTTTTTCCCATACGTTGCTGAAACACTGGTTTACGATTTCGTATAGAGATTCCTTGAACAACCAATCTATTTGCTCTCTCCTCGGACATTCAGTGCGGAGTTGGGATGTTGAAATTGGTGTTAGGTTTCACACTGTCACTTTCTGTATCATAGCCAATCTTCTCTAGTTTTGAGGCTGCAGCCGTGAAAGATTTTGATATATAATATAGAGCTCGAACCATCCGAGATGCGAAAACACTAGAGAGCTGAGGTGCCTGGTAGATGGAACCGTCTAGGACGTAATATGTAAGCATGGGTGTGACTTTCTCAGGCCCGTCGCGCTTCAGAGTGATCCTGCTTGTTCGTATGTAGTCTCTGTTTTTTCAGAGCTTCAGGTCCATGGGAGGTAGAATCTGGTCTAGTAAGAATTCGCTTTTCTTTGGGAGAATCAACTGCTTCATGTCCCATAAAATCATTTGCTGAAAGAGAAGAATAAAGGATTTCTGAATTTTCGCATTCGGGCCCTCCTAAAGTAATGCTGACTGGAGTTGGGGAATCATCATCGTCATGCTCATAATCAATTATTCCAATGGACTGTTCCCTGACCGCTGAAGAGTCCATGACAATTCCATTTCCAACATTTGCACTTGCTGATTGACTGCACGAAGAAGAGGTGCGAGCAGCTACCAAGTTATCTTCATCAACACTGTCTTCAGTGTAGGAATCCTCTTCCTTTTCAAGAACTCGGTCATCATTCTGCTTCATTGGCTCCGCAATGGCAGTTATGTCGCTGAAATCATTAGGATGATGTTCACCATGATCTTTTCCTCCATCTGTAACACTTTGAGGAGGATAACCTTCAAGAGACTGCTCATATTGCATCTATTGCAGCTCCACCCACAAGCATTTCATTGAACTTAAAGTTTACATCTTGTTGGGAACCCACGAGACGCAGCACCTTTTTTCGCGACAGACATAATCTCTGGGCCAATGCCATCACCTGGAAGAATGGTTATTTTATATGATTTTGAGGCTGCTGCTGCGCATCGAACCCTGGCCATCGTTGATACAGTGTTGTTCTTCGCGTGACAGACCCCAAGCCTTGGGCGCAAGGTATTGTTATTATTGTTAAGGGTGGTGGAATTAATCACGCCAAAGGAAGATGAAAGACAGTCCATTGCACTCCCTCCGAGCTCAAAATGACAGCACCTCCTAAAGGTGAAATTGTGCAGAAGATTGGATGATTCTGTGGAAGAAGTCCAACGATGGTTACAACTATTCGAAGGCCTGAAAGCTCCTGTCAGAGAACTATTAGCACCGTCCGAGTGGTATACGTTTCCATAAAGTTTGGTATTAAACCGATTGTATATGCCTTGTTGATGATTGACCAGCTGTTTGAATAAATTTTGAATGCGTTTTGGACACTGTTTCAATAAGCTATTTGAATGCGTTGAATGATAGTATTTAACACTGTTGAATACACACTGTTTTATAGAATGGTCCAACGTTTATATTGAATAGTATTGAACACGGTATATGTTGAATGCGAATCAACATTTTATTGAATGGTATTAAATGGTAACGCTGTCCCATTTTAGCGTAGAGTTTGAATTGTTGAGTAGTAAATGAATATGTGCGATTTGCTGTAGAGAAATGTTCATCTGCTTTGAAAGAGTATCGTTCTGCAATAGAGACCATTGCAGACATTCTACTTGAAAGGGATGAATATGGAGCTCTTGTTTACGAGGGGCGATGGGGTATCTATGGCGTGTCATTGCCTGGTAGAGTGACCTTTAGTCCAGGAAACGTGGGGTATGCTACACATCCACAACAGACAAAGATCATTAGCGATTACACATGGAGGATTATTGATGCCATTCAAGAGAGAAACGTGAGAGAAATGGGAAGAAAGTTTGAACAGAAGTAACCATCACCGGAAGTTGTGATGAGTGAACATTTTCTATAAGTTACTCTTAACATTTTGGAATTTCTGCAGAGTCCAACCGAGGAACAATCACCTGAGTGAACTTTTTCTATAAGTTAGTCTAACATTCTCAAATTTGTTGCTGCAAATATATAATGTCAAAAGTCTACTCCATATAACGCATCTTTAGCTTCCTAGTCATAGCATCCGTTTAAAAACTCTTGGATTTCCGTGACCTGGTTCTTATACTACAGTTTTAGCCGGCAAGGATATTTGCTATCCTCTCGACAGAACAAGAGGTTGTTTACGACGTTCAATAGATGAATAATTTTTTTGTATGATTGCTGTTGTGTACTTACAATTGTTCAGAAGACTCTGTGCTGATTGGTCTGTTGGCATTTTGGAGTGAACGAGTATTTGAAGGATCCAAGCAAGTTTGCAGTTGCTGCTGCTCCAGTGTAGCATTGTATTTAAAACTCATTATAGTGCATTGATTCCTTGATTCCACTGCTGCATAAAGATTTTGACATTGAAGAAAAATGGCCAGAACCAGTGAAGTATTACAGTTCCTTAAAACTCTGATATTATCTACTGTTGATGACACATTACAAATCAGCAAAGGATCTCTCTCAGAAATTCAGACATGTCTACAAAATGCACAGGAAAAGATCGATTTTTTGCAGCTTGAATCACAACTACAGCAAGAAGAGCTACATAAAAATAGACACCATTCTAAACCTGTTTTTGTTCAGAACATTGAGACAACCACCCATCAGCAGCATGTTAATAATGGTACAGTTCATTCAAATAAAGCAGCAGTTGTATATGCAGATGCAGAAACTCAGTCTGCACTTCCCAAGCCCATCATCCGACCTTGGAAACAGCTTGTCCACAACAAGCACAGAACTGGTCTTGGATATGAGAAGGACTTGTCCTTTCATATTCCAGACTATGCCAAGCCCATTCAGTTTTAGAGTGCTGGATTCATTCATGACAGTTCACTTGCTCCTCATGACAGTTCACCTCCAGCTATTCCAGATTCTGCTCCTCTTCCACAGCAACAACAACAACAGATTGTGAAATGCCAACACTGTGACCGAGTTGGCCATTTGAAAGATCACTGTTTTGATCTTCAACCATGTAAGCATTGTCATAAAACCAGTCATTCTTCACACAGATGCTTCAGAAACAAACATCCTGCAAGAACAAAGATTCATCTTGGATGGATCGCTTCTTGGCAATGGGCATCAACAGCCAAGAAGATATTCCAAACACATGTCAGAACTTGTTCCAGAATATTGAACAACCTTGCAGTTGAGTTTCCTCCATCATCTCACCTTGTATCTGACAGGGGGGGGAATGATGGTCATCTACAAGCTTCAAAGTCACATCAAGCGAGCCTGAGCCACAACCTGCCACACCAGTTTCAGAGTTGTAGCCAGAGACAAAGATGCCCGTGAACATGCCTTCAGTTGGCAATATGGGACACTTCCTCTAGCAGAAGACTTCAACTTCTTACCAGTTTTGGAAGAATTCCAGGAACACAATTGAGAACACTTCCTCTAGCAGAAGACTCCAGCTTCTTGCCAGTTTTGGAAGAGTTCCAGGAATTGCATTAAGCATTCCAGAGTTGTTGGTCATCCTTAAACCATCACAAGTTGAGACTTCCCTTTTCAGGTTGAAGTTTTACCTTTTATGCGGGGTGAGACCTCCCTTTTATGGTTGAAGGTTTCCCTCTTTAAAACAATAGGATCACTTCCTCTAGCAGAAAACTTCAGTTTCTTGCCAGTTTTGGAAGAGTTCTGGGAACTGCACTAAGCGTTCCAGTGTTGGTGGTCATCCTTAAACCACCGCCCTTTATACCAACATTTCATAGAGCACATTCAGCCTACTGCTGCCATGCATTTTTTGCACATTTTGTATTACAGCTCTCTTCTTGGACTCATACATAACCCTTCGGATTAAGGGGGGGAATGTTGGAAACCTAATCCTAAATGGTTAGTGTGGAAGACGAATGGACAAAAGCAGTCCAAGAGACCTTGGGATCTGAAACCCAAGAGTCACATAATGTACTATAAATGTAAATCTCTTGTTAATAAAAATGTATTGCATGATTTATCTTTCATATTGTCTTTGTTGTCCATGAGTGTTTAACAAGGAGGTAAAGGATATCCTCCAGAGAATCCCTACCCACATTGTGAATAGTTTCGCATTCCGTGGTCAGTGAGTTGTCTCGCAATTGGTCATAGATTAGAGACCCCTAATAAGTCAAGCACCACCACCTCTGCTCTAGATGGTTGTCATAGGTTTCATGTTAAACAAATATGCTCCCTTAGACATGCCTCAACCTTTGAATTCTATGTTGTAGGACTATCTCAAACTCCTGCCTAGTTTCAATGGAGAAGATGACACATCAACGTAGAGACACATAAAATATTTTTGTGTCTTTGCAGAAAAGTTTAATGTTGAGCACCTGGATGTAGTGTTGAGGTTCTTCGTCTAATATCTGGATGGGGAAGCCAGGAAATGGTTCAAATCCTTGACGAATGCTTCCATTTCCTCTTATGAAGAGATGGAAATTTCTTTTATGTAGAAATGGGGATAGGAGAGATCATGGATACATTCTTACTGAGTTCAATGTTATGAAGAAGAAACTTGATGAGGATATCTTGGATTTTATAAAAGGGTTTAATAAATTGTACAATAGTCTACCTCCTGAGATTAAACTTCCACAGGTCATTGCCTGAGTATTTTTTGCTGGGGCCTTTGAATTATATTTCAGCTTCACACGCAGAGAGAGGAAGTCCCGTACGTTAGACCAGATTCAAACTGATGCTCTCGAGGTAGAAGAACATTTTACATCAAGAGGGAATTCAAGAAGCATAACTTACCCTCGAGAGAATAAATAGGGGAAAGAGGAGGAAGCTTCCTCAAGTCATAGAAGAGAATCCCAAGAACAAAAGAGAGAGGAGATGGATAAGTTGATAAATAACTTATCAAATAAACTAACAAAAGTGGAGCTGGAAAATGAAAACCTTCAACGACTGAAATTCATGGCTGCCAATCAGGGTTTCAATCCCCAATACAGAAGGCCCACCATACAAATATTTCAAACGGAGAGGAAATAAAAACAATACCACATCCATCCTCCATTATATATAGAAGATGATCCAGAGGAGCAGATACAATTTGCCAACAAAGTTCAGGGGAACTTGTATTCCTCTTTCTCTGACGAAGAACAAGAAGTCAAAATGAATGAAGAAGAGGAGGATAATCTTGATGCAACACTAAACGATAGTGAGATTAGTGATTACTGCAAGAAGTTTGATGATTTCATGCAAGCTTAACAACATAAGAAATATGATCTTCAGTCATATAGAAAGAGATTGAGGGGACAAGACCAAAATGAAGGCACTTCCTCCTAAGAGCCTCCTAAGCCAGCTAACAAGGGGAAGGAGCCTTTAGATCCAATTATTAAAAAAAATAAGGAGTCCTCAAATCCAAACTACCATAACCCCAAAGTCCTCAAAGAAGAGAAATCATCTCCCCATTCTAGGCCCAATTGTGAAAAATAAAAAGCGTTGATAGAGGTTAGCACTACAAAAAAGGGTCTTACTATCTTTAATATTCAAAAATAACTTGAGAAAGTCAAAATCTTGGTCCCGTTATCTGAGCTCTTGAAACAACCCACCTATAAGGTACAAGTTTCCCAATTCATGTTTCCGTGTGCTTTAGTCCACCCACCTGATAGTTTAAATCTCCAAGGACAAAGGCCAATGGTCATCTTTGTACCCCGTGCCTAAGAACAAGATCCCTCAACAACACCTTTTCACAATACTCTAGTAGTACATGATCTCCTACTCCATAACTACATGTTGGACTCAGACACTTCTCATAATTTGATGCCACTATCAGTAATGGAGAAATTGGGTCTGCAGATAACCAGACCATACAAATATATATACTCTTTTGAATCTAAGAGGGTAAAGTGCTTGGGAATAATAAAGGAATTAGTGGTGAATTTGGCGTGAATCCTAGTAAAAAGTGTAGTGATGGACATTGTAGTAGTTGATATCCCTGCAAGGTTCAGTATGCTTTTTTCTAGATCTTGGGGATCAAATATTGGAGGTTCCATCAAGCTGGATCTTACCTATGCTACCATCCCTATCTTTGGTGGAGAAGAAAGGCAATTGTATAGGGAATCAAGGTTTGTTAAAACAGTTATGAAAGCGGATTGCCCAAATAATTCTCCTCTGTACGAGAAAGATAGGGATCTCTCCTGCTTACTATTAGAAGAAGAATATTTTAATTTTGAAGAAACACCAGTACAATCAACAACGAAATTAGATCATCAGCTCATAGATTGTAGCAAAGTCTGGAAGTTGTATTTTGATGGTGCAAAAACTAAGGAAGGAAATGGATGGGAGTGTTGTTGATATCTCCAGAGGGTAGCTTGATTCGCCTCTCACTCAAATTTGAATTTGAGGCAACCAATAATGTGGTAGAATATGAGGCATTACTACTAGGCCTGCAAGCAACGAGGAATTTGAACATTGAATGCATGACTGTGTTTGGAGACTCAGAACTAGTGGTAAAGAAAATCAAGAACCAATGTCAAAATAAGCATCCCAGGCTAAGGTCTTATAGAAATGACATTTGGGATTTAATGGACAACTTCTTCCTAGCTTTTAATGTCTGATTCTTACCCAGGGAAGGAAATCGAATGGCCAATTCCTTGGCTATAGTGGCTGGTAACTTTAAGCCACCGTAAAATCCACCTCTCAGATATGAAGTTGAAGTTAGACACAAACACTCAATGCCTGACAATGTGAAACACTGACAGGTGTTCGAAGATGATGAGAAAATCAAGTGTTTTATGGAAATCATTGGAGAATTCTCGAATTTTGTGATTGACCAAGAAGAATAAGAACTGATAGAGGAACAACCAACTACTTGGGAGGAAACTATCGCAGGGCATATAGTTCTGCAACTAAAGCCGAACGTCATTCCCCGTGGCTTAGTTCCTTTGGAGAGATTATTCAAATCCAATGATGTGGCCTCAAAACATGGTGAACAGGGAGTCAATGAATAGGTGAAGGATTGTAACATCAGCTCAGAGAACAAACCACAGATGATCAAGTTATCAACAGGGATCTCCCATCAATATAAACAATGGTACTTCAATCTATTTAAAACCTATAAATATGTATTTTCTTAGTCATATGATGATTTAAAGAATTTTGATACAAATGTTATTCAACATAAGATTCAACCACTTTCTTTGGAGGAACGCAAGTTGAATGGAAAGACTAACATCCAGCTGAATGGGAAAGACTAACATCTAGCATGTACAGGAGCACCCTTAAGAACCAAGAAACATTTCCTTAGTTTCATTTTTTTTGTTTACATATTAACTATATTTTTGATGTTAAAATTTTGCTACAAGATACTCAAGGGGACCATCTAGTTTCTCAATCTTAGGTAAATGGTCTTCCTGCACTATACTAGTTTCAATTTAGACAAATTCTTCTATTTTTGAATATGTTTAATCCAAACAAAATCTATAAACAAACTTACATAATTGTATACACTATAAATAACCACTAATATAATGCATGCATTTCAGTTAAATTTATTATTATTATTATTATTTTTAAATATATAAATATTAAATTTCCATTTTTTTAAATTATCACACAAAAAATTGTTTTAACATTTTAAAATAATATTTTCCTAAACATAAATATAATAGTGGTTTATATATATATATATAAAATAGCCTCCCATTCTTATAATTTGAAATTGTGCCATGTGACGTTTTGGCCAAGATGAATTTTAAACTTTATTTATTAATATTTATACTATATTTAAATATTTTTTTATATTTTTAAGTAGAGTAATTTTTTTATTTTTAAGATTATTATTTAATATTATTTAAAAAGTTTATTTTAAAAAATTATATTTTGTTTATATGCACATAAATAATTAATATTGAAAATTTGATTGTGTAGTAAGTTTTGAGACGAATAATTTTTTGTTGTAAAGATGAACTTCATTAGTAAGTTGGAAACGTGAGCCTCATTAAACAAAATTAATATTAAAAATCATAAGAAAAAGCTAATTAATATTAAAAGCATGGTTATTGAACTTTATTTTTCAAAAATATCTATTAAAAAAAATTGTTATCTCTTATTTAACAAATTCACCTTTAAAAAAAAAATCCCTTCCATATAAATGATAGGTATTCATGTTTATAATTTAAAATAACAATTTATTATGTGGCCCAAAGTTCTTTTTTTATCATGGATACATACAAATATAATAATTCTTTATAAATATAATCTTTGTTTTATATTTTAATCTATATTTTTTTGTTTTAATTTAATTATGTTCTTTTTTTTTCCTTGGTTTTGAATCTAAAAGTTTAAGGAACATAACACTTCATTATCAAGGCAATCACAACTGAAATACTTTTGTAATATTTTTATTCAATAAAGGTTAACTTGTATATTATTTTGTTTTACAATGATTTTACCTAATTAATTATATATAATGTTTTTTTCATACATTAACTTTATTTATATAATTATTTTAAGGTAAATATATGATTATGATTATTAATATCCACTATCCCTTAGGGGGCAATTCAATTGGTGATCATCATGGTATGAAGTCTTTGTAAAGTTTGAGGGTCGAGGTTTAACTCCCCCTATTGTACCATCTAGTTCATGGGTAGGGGTGTAAATGGGTTCATTTAGAGGTTATAGTGGGAATGGTCAGAATCAACGCCATGTCATGCGAGTACGAGCCTAACCCATTTGTCAATTCCTCTAGACAAAAAAAATTCACTAGGACATATATGATCTACTACCTTAAGGAATCAAGAGATTAATCAAAATTCTTTAACATTTTATTTCTATGGTCAAAAGGAAGTGAGATAAGCATTCCAAGATCATCATAGTTTTGCTAATTTAAAAGGACAAAAAGTTTGGTAGTGTGAAAAATAATTTTAAAATTAGATTGAATGTGAGTACATGATGGAAAATCTAAGAGAAAGTGTTTTTCATCTTCAACCCTCTTAGGATTTCACGAGTGAAAAATCCTTCGATCTCATGGAATTTTGGGAATTTCCCAATGTTCACTTCCACTATGAAGCTCATGGGAATTAGTTCTTACCTTGGCGATGTTCATTTTATTTTTAACACTAGTCAAGATAGAAAGATAATTTTTGTTTCTTAGATTAGGGTTAATCACCTCCTTATATTATTGCAATTTCTTTTTTCCATCTAACTCTTTACTACCTCACAATTTCTACTCAAATTTTGAAGTAATAATATTTTTAATATTATCCAGATTCTACAAGATGATCTCCTCCTTTATTCCCCAATGGCCTGACCATGACTGGGCATCCTTATGCCACCCTCACTTGAGCTAAAGGTGGGGAATTTTGGTTAGAGCTAGAAGAATTTGTAGGAAACCTCTTGGCATCCATGTTGTATAACTTATTCTACCTAAGATACCTAGTCATAGTCATGTTTTTAATGGTGGGAAGGCTTGCTTCAATCATAATGACGGGGTAGGGAGTATTTTCTTAATCTAGAGGTTGCAAGTTATAATTTTTTTTGGATTTGTTCAATATTCCTCCGTAAGTCTCTAGATATCCTACAACATTAAACCTCACATCTATATAAAATAAAAGGAGTGATGAGAGTCTAAAAGAGGAGTTTTTTTTTTTTTTTTTTTTAATGGCATACCTAAATTTTCTTACTTACAATTGTTTTCAAGCCCATAGTAATATTTCCAACCTTTAGTTGTAATTTCGTCACTATGATAATTCCAAGTGAGCTAATGGATGTTAGTTCCTAAATATTTAAACGAAGGAACTTCCTCCAAGGAGGATTTGTCATAAAACAAGGTATAGTAGCTGCTTTTTAGTATAGTAGCTGCTTGTTTTAGATTTAATTATCATGACTTTAGTTTTGTTAGTATTAACAATCATATCCTTATTGGAGGATAAAAATTAGATTTGATTGGAGGATAATGGGTCCTTGCCGAAAGAACAATATCTTCAGCATAAAGGAGAAGTGTTATGACCATACCAGTGAGTGTGGATCCAACACAACCTTCATCTACCAAATGCTCTTGTATCTGATCAATGCATATGCCAAAATGGATAGGGGATAAGCGACACCCTTACTTGACTCCAACATTGCATTCAATTTCTTCTCATAAAGACTTAGTGGTTCTAATCTTGGCAATAACATTCTCATGCAACCTTGAGACAACAACCCTCAACTTGAGAGAAACCATTATCTCCTCTAACCTCTTCCTCAACTTTATTCTAGAATCAGTGTCAAAAGTTTTTATAAAGTCAACAAAATAATAGAAGAGATTAATTTTATTATGGTTGCATTCTTCTACAATTATCCTAAGATAACAAGATGGTCTACAGTTCAATGATATCTTATAAAGCCAACTTGGTCTTTATTTCTTTACCATGGATTTTATGCCATAGGTTAATCTTCTTTCTGAAAATAAGCCCGTCCAACTTGGCTAAAATGTGGCTAATCATAATGGTCATATAATCAGATGGAATGTGTTTATCCTCACTCTTAAATATAGGTAGAATTCAGCTTTATGTCCAAGGCTAAATGAAGTCTTGCTTCATAGATTCTCCCATTTTAAAATTTTCATCTTGGCAGCCTTCATTCCTTAGATTTCCCATTAGTGAGCTTCTTAACCCCAAACTCAAAGCCGTCAAATAAAATATATCATCTTCTATAAGGGTATTGAAAATGGTGTCCATGGCATTAGTGGTTCATAAAGGTTTTTAAGGTGAATATTATAATTCTTCAAGGGAATCAAATGATTTTGTTTAGTTTTATGAATTAGAATTTTCCTTCAAAACTTTCCATAGCAAAACTTAGAGACTTGTAGTAATGATGATAATTATAATGGTTAACATCCACATTTTCTCCTTAAATTGTGATATAATAATATGTTTAATATTGAATGTATTTTATAGAACAATTTTTTTCTTTATTTCTTCATGGTTTAGTTAAAATTGAGCATCCTTATGCCAAACCCCATTGAATTGAAGGTAGTTTTAGATGGATTTTGATGACATTATAATAACAAATTTTCATTCCATGTTCTTTAATTTGTTCGTGATTGTGCTCTCAATGGGATAACAACTTGTTTATATGAGGATAGGATAATGCATATTTCCTTTAATTTTGAGATTATAGGCCATAAAATAATTTTTCATGTGCTTTACCTTTTCTCAAAAGTCTTTGAAGATACTATATGCCCAAATTTTGCAAATTTGAAGTAACAATTTGCAAATTTTCTCAAACCTATAATAAGTTTTCCATCCTCTATTTATCATTTTTTCAATGCTATGAATCTAATTAAATTTGTGATGAATATCGATTCTAAAATATTTGTATGAAAACACTTTATCCGAATTATCTTTATTATATACAAAAATATAATAAATTAATATTAATAATCATACTTATAATAAAATATAGTACAATAAATTAATATTAATAATCATTTAATTTATGAATAATCATACTTAAAGTGTATTGGAGAACAAAAAAATCTTACAAATCTTAGCTTATTCTTCATTATTAAAATAATATCATTAAAATAAACAATTATTATGATTATATTAAAAAGAATATTAATTAATCAAATTAAATTATTTAACACTTTTTTAATAATTTAATATATAATTATTAAAATAATAAATTTTAAAATAATATAATGATGAAAAAACGAATAATTTTAGTCAGCATTCCTACATCATTTTCTTATGCACTTGTATCATTATTTGACTTTCAGCTTTTATCGTGATAGAAATATCTAAAATTTCCGTTCATTTCCACTTATACCAAAATCTTAACTATTTCGTAACTTTTATAGAATTAGCATGTTTTCAATATTAATTTATATAGTATTCAAACATTTCAATGCTATTCAATTTAAAAGTCAACAAAGTCGGCAAATGAGTCATGGCAATGTTGAAATCCGAAAAAGTATCATTCTTTTGAACAGTTTTACAGATAATGATGTAAGGTGTAAAACTTAATCCAATTTGGTAAACATTGGCAAATCGGACTTTAAAGTGTCAACCATGTCATAAGGTGGACAGAGGAAGAAATGATGATTTACAACACACGATTCCTCTTAATAAGGTAAACAGCACTCAAAGCCATTGAAAAAGAGTAGGTTATATGGTGATCATAAAATTGGAAATTGAATAGTTTTATGGTACCACATCAATTAAATGGTGGATGAATGTTTATAAACGAATTAAGTATTTTGAATTTATTTTGAATTTTTAATAATTTTATGTGATAATGGAAATGAAATACTTATGAATATTTATATTTATATAAAATGTAACTATATTAAGAAACAAATAGGGTTATTATATGTAGTTAATACCAAAAACGAAATCGATACAATGAATCACATTAAAAAAATACTAATATTTATAATTAAAAAATTCTGAATTAAAATTGTACAGCCTCGCGCATCCTCTCCTTCGGATATAGCCACGGCTATTGATGTAAGTATAGTTGATGACGGTAATAACCCTCGTAAAAACTTATAACAAAAGTTGCATACACAGTTCAAACTCGCGGAACGTATCCCATTAATTTTATATTTTCTCACTGCTTCCAACCTGACCTCTCATTGCACACATTTGTCAATTCTCCCCAACCGAATCGAAGGTATGTTTCGTCTTCTGGATCTGCACCATTTCCAGGCTCTGTTCACCCGTTTCCTCTGCATCTGTTGAATCTGTTTCCTCTGCAACTGCCTTCTCTTTCAACCCAATCTCTGGATCAAATGGACCCACTTTCTTTTCTTCATTACTTGGTTGCTTCCGGTATATACAATACAACACTATTTGACCTATGCCCAGTGGTACGCCAATTATATTTGGACACTGCATTGACCACAACATAGTATAAAACTCAAATTCTAAAAACGAATCTATAGTACAGATATTTTAAACCATATATCTTCTGAATAATGTGTATTTTTATTTTTAAATAATATATTTTTATTTCTGAATAATATACCTTTATTTAGATGGTAGATTTTGGAAATATCTGAGAATCGAAATGTGAGGAGACCGAACCTCTTTCCTAACTATCAGAACAATAAACAAAAAGACATATATGTACAGAGAAGGGTGGTGCATATGATGTTACCGCTAGGATGAGGTCGTTGTCGAGAAGGAAGTAAATCATCCATAAACAGCTGTTGATCAGTGCAAACACGGAGAAATGGATGGGCATATACTCCACACTTTTCGTCTGTATCACCGACCACTTTTGTACATTTCACAGTGCGAGTAATGTCAAGACGCATTGGATGAAGATAAGTGACAAAATGGCATGGGATGGAGTTAGATACTTACAGCATCGGAAAGTGGAGAAGCATACATGACCACAGTGACAACCATCCCCGAAATCCCCACCAGCTTTTTCTTATCCTTCTGAGCCCCAAGAGCAACCAGAGAAACGGTTGAGATGCAGGCAAACACCAACGTCACACCCACCATTGTTATCACCATTCTTCTCTGCACAACAAAGAATCAATTATTCATTACCATGATGGCGGATTTTTATGTAGATTATAGGTTCAGAAAATATTTTGAAACTTGTATTTTCTTTATCAATTCATTCACCAAAATAGCTCTGAGTTCAAATAAAAGAGAACTAATTACTAATCAGGGATCCAGCTCATGAAAAAAATGATAATTTTATTATCAAGAAATAAAACCATATTCTCTAAATACATATCCAGTATGTATTCATTCATGTATGTAGATCCAGTAGATCTATCCAAAATAACAAAAAGCCATTGGAAAATCCGTTACAAAAATAGATATCCTGACATATAAAAGAATTGTTAACCAAACAAAAGCATATAAAAGCTGGTTTATCTTAGTCTGGTAGTCTGATTTATACAACCACTTTTAAAGTCCATAGCAGAAAGTCTAAACATCGGGTGCATATTATTATTAAGGAACAAATAATAACAGACTAGGAGTATTGAAACCTGCCTTGGCTGTGGATATGGCGTATTTCAGAAAGATGCAAACGAATATAAACTCCAGCACGATTCCGACCCCATTGATGGTCAACACCAAGATGTTGTCTAGACCATTACTTATGAGAGGCGAGCCATACCAGGAGTACAGCAAAGAATTTAGCAGAGCTACCGCATATGGGAACCCTGAGAAACTCTCTGTGGATTTGTTTCTTATCACTCTCCTAAATGTGACCCTGCATAAACTCATTGAGACCAGAGGATATAATTCAGCATACACTTCTTTGCGGAAATTGTAGGGCAGATATTCGTAATAAAAGTGACAAATCTTACATTGGTGCTCCATACAATAGCAAGGATGCAGCGTTTCCTGTTACATAAAACAGCAAGAAGCGCTCCCATTTTCAGCCATCAATTCAGCTTAAATCAAACCAGAAACCTAAAATCTAGCTATGGAAGTTTGCTTAAAACTTAAAAAGAGTGGAGAAGAGGAGCAGGCACCTAGAATGCCAACTACTAAAAGCAGGTAGCTCCTCATTTTTCTCCTGTGAAGATTCTAACAGAACCCAAATGGAGTAGTAACGAGACAGAGAAGGAATGGTGCAATAAGCCAAGGGATTCAGAGGTATTTATACGGACAAAGGAATTCACGAGGTACCGCTTTCGGTTCCATCATGGCCCACACGAGGTCATGGCATGTCTAAGTGACGTGGAATGGTGACCTTTGTTTCTTCACTGGCAACCACTACACCAACCTCAACCTCAGAATTCATTTGTTACTTATCATTGCGTCCATCAAGCGAGCTCTCCAGTTTCACGCAACCTATTTCTATGTACATTTTACTGCAAGTGCTTTCCCTGTAGCTGCTGAGAGACTTGAAAAATCGATTAGTGACAGCGGGGTAAGTTTCAGTGTAGCTACTCTTCCTGTACCGGCTGAGAGCCAAGAAAAAATATTATAAATTATAGTATTTGGTTTTATTTTATCAAATATATCTCCAAAAATGTATACTATTAATCAGTATCAAGGGTGATATTTGGGTAGGAAATCAAATTGGAAATTAAGGAAATTAGCCTTCATAATATTATACAAAGAGTGGGTTTGTATGTTAATTTTTTTTTCCAGGTTAATAAAAAATAAAAAATTAATGAAATTAGTCTTCATAATATTATATGAAAGGTGGGTTAAAGAATAGATTTGTGTGTTAATTTTTCCAAAAACAAAGTTTAGAATTTGAAAATATTAATGACTTTAATAAATTTAAAAAAAATTATGTTATTATTAAAAGTTACAAATTTTTATTTTATTATTAAAATAAATATATAAAATAATTAGTAAAACTTAATATAAATAATACTAATAAAATTATTTATATATCTATATATATATATATATATTCTTTATGAACTTATACACAACTTTTTATAGAATTTGAAAATGATTAATAACTTCAATAGATTTTAAAAAATGATGTTATTATTAAAAGTTACAAATTCTTATTTTATTATTAAAATAAATATATAAAATAATTAGTAAAACTTAATATAAATAATACTAATAAAATAATATAGCTATTTTTATATTCTTTATTAACTTATACACAACTTTTTAGATTTATATAAGAAGTATAAAAATATAGCTTTATATTTTTTTGTTGTTTATATCTTAAATTCTATTAATTTGCCATACTTATTTTAGTTATGTTCTTAAATATTCTTTATATATATATATTTTTACTAGAATATTTAATAACTTCGAATTAATTATATTTATGAAAAGGTATTATTACATTATTTTATTTTATATATATAAATTAAATGTTTTGGAAATATAAATGTTTCTCAAAATTGTTGTATGTGATGCAAACGTTAAATTTCATATTGATAGAATCTTATTTTTTTATTAAATAGCTTTTAATTACTAGTAATTTATTTTGTAATAATTTTTTCCAATTCTTTATCTTTTATAATCTAATCCTTATTTCTATTTTATAAAATTCATATGAATAAGCAATTATTATAACGATTTTTATTTTTTTTTAGATTTCCATTAGTATTTCTCATTTTAATCAATGATTTCTAAAATGTTTTAAATAATGTGTAAAAGTGTCTATTAGTACTTCTCATTTTTATTTTTTAAGAAGAGCACCTTTACATATTTAAAAGATTTTTTATTCATCCATTGAATGTGTCTCTTTGTGTAAAATAACACTTCAAAGTATTTCTTACATTAATTTTTATGTTTCATGGTACCAATTACTTATAAGGTGAATCAAGTTTTTCTAGAAAACAAATGTCTCTTTGTCTCAAGTAACACTTCAAAGTATTTTGACATTAATTTTTATGTTTCATAATACTAACCATTATAAAGTAAATCAATCTTAAAAATTATCTCATGTATAGCTAAGACCTAGAGACATCTAAGAGGAGTGAAAGCCTGCCTTTTTACTTATCACCAACAAGTTATTCCACATAATATAGTTTTCCTTAAATAACAAAAATGAATCAGCAGCTAAAAATAACTATCTTATTGCTAATTTAACAACTAAATTATAATAAATTTTCTTACCTATAAAAAAAATATCACATCAACCAAAATTTGATTAATGAAAAGTAATGTTTCCCACAAAAATATTGGCTTTTACGGGACTTTTTACATCCGCCCACAAAAACTACATAATTAAATATTAAAAAATATATGATAACATCGTATAAATGGAAACATGGGAATGATAAAATTAAGTACAAGGTAAATTCTTATCATTCTTGCGCTACTTTCAGAGATCGTACATCCTATTCTATTTTTAAACCAAAAAAATGCCAAAACCTCTTATGTTTATCCTCAATCTAAAATCCACGAAGAAAGGAAAAAAAAATCTTTAAATCTCTGATGCTTTCAGGGGAATAAATTTGACTTTAAAGCTAGTCGGTACGTACGGCAATTCGAATAATAATCTAATTACAGATTCCTTGAGGGTGGAATGGTGCTGCGGAGCAGCTGTAATTGTATGGTTTCCAGAGGTAGGTACGTGAAAAAAATCAGATACATGTAGAAACGGATTCTTTTGCCAGTGACTATAAAGGAAAAAAATGATTGTGGTGTCCAGAGGTAGATAGGTGAAATGAGATAAGCAGAGGAAGGGATTCTTTGCGACTCGCAGTGGGGCTCCGCACTTTCCATAAAAGGCGCACGCCGCCGGATGAAAACTACGTGCAGAGCTAATTGCAACAGCGTTGCTGATGTGGAAAATATGTTTTCCATCTTGTTTAACTGTAATCGGTGCACAACAACCTCACGTCACATCGCCCACTGTACTTGAAAATAGTAACGTAATCTGATTGATTTCTACTTCACAAAGCAGAGATGGAGCGCATTTGCATTCAACGATACACAACACTGGTACAGAATCCATGGATATTAAAAAAAAACCCTAAAAGGCAACGCTTGCGTGGAATGAGTGCTCATACATCTTAGTATAGGTGCGAACCGGCAACATGATCGAAAGGGACAGAAAGGCTGGCTATCAGATCCATCGGCTCATTTAAATTCCAACCAAAATAAGGATATGCCAAGATATTTAACATGGTATTCTGTTCCATTAAGGAAAATGAGAATACTACTCATATATTGATGCCGTCAATAATGTTTCACAGCTGTTATTGCAAGGACTGAAAACAGCATAATAAGAGAGATTTATATTTGCAATACTTAGAAAATATCTTGGTGTATTATTGTGTAGGTAATATTGATGTAAAATATTAGCTGGTATGGGTATAGTAATCAGTGATTGTTGTCCTATTGTTAATTTGTCAATTAAATTAAGATAAATGTTCTTATTATTTAAAATAAAAAATATTGATATTAAATAAATATGTGATTTAAATTATTATTCAAAATTTAAATGTAAACCTGTCATAATAATAATAATATTTTCTATATAGCTTGGATTGTTATTCAAGAATATAAACATTATAAACATCTTTTATAAGTAACCTATGGAGATAGAGTCCCATGATTAATATAGAATGGTAAGGATGTGTACAAATCCTACTAATTTTTTAGTGTCTTGATGACGGCAGAAAATGTATATGACTCATGTGTGTATCAATATATAGCTCAAGTCAAGGGAGATCAACATAATTTTGCAAGATTAAAAGAGTTTTAGTTATTTCAAAATGACATGTTTTCATGTTGTAATGTTCATTCCAACTAAAGTTGTATCTATTTTCACTTTGAATATACAAAGTTGTTGAAGCTTGTAAAGAAAACTATCATTTTAATGGTGATTGACAACAATCAAGTGATCTATATAAAGTAATTGATATATTAATAAAAAAAATTAGTGTCTTTTTCATTGTGTTGAACTAACTAATGGTTTCATAACCCTCCATACTCAATTTATAAGAAGTGAAATAATTACAATTTAAAGAAGATAATCAACCAATGCATTAATTATTTCTTTATTATTCTTAAATACCAATTGAAATTCATGTTGGTGACTAATCCACTTCAATTGTAAAATTGGCCGCAACTTAGATGATGATGGAGAAAACAATCAATAGTAGTTGATCCAACTGAAAAATGGAACCCAAATGTTATACAATTAATATGCAAACAAATTTTAATATAATTTTATTTAAAATAGATTCTAATATAATTTTATTTTTTATATGCTATCATTATATATAAATGATGGTTAATATCTAGCCATATTAATTTATTATTAGATTATTTTTATATGATATTAACTATGATATAAAAGCTGTTTATTTTTAAGACACCAGGTTCAAATCCCTATAAATTTTACTATAAAAATATAAAATAAAAATTAATACATAAAATAAATTTATAAAAATTAATACATAAAATGAATTTATACTAATTAAAATATAAAATAAAAATATTTTAATAATTTTAATTTGATTAATTTTTAATTATCATTAAAATTTAAATTATCTTTTTTATTAATATAAGTTCTTAAATCAATCTCTATGTTTTTATGGACCAATCTTTTTATTCATGATCTTAGTGTTTTGTGTACAAATATCATGCTTAAAATTCGTTAAAACTCATATATAAAACCTATTATTATTAATATATATTATGTTTTCTTATTTAATCCTAAAGTGAATGGAGTAAATTACAACCAATTTGTCTTATATTGGACAATCCACAAGATTAGATAATCTTGTAAATGCCTTGGATTTAGAGAATATTAATAAAATCCTTGGTATATTTTAATAGGCCTCTTATCATATACTTAGGGTTATAACCGTTAATCCTAAAAGTATTGGTATGGTGAGATTTGAGATTTGTAAACTTTGACGTGGTTCCTTAAAAAATCTTATGGTTCTAATAAGAAGGCTCTCTTTCGTATGGAGCTAAAGCCAAAGATTGGTTGACAATTGTTTATTACAATTTCACAACATAAATGATGTCTTTTCAACATGGTTAATCAATTTTATTATTAAAGAAAAAATAAAGTAGATTCGAGGCCAATTCTAATTAGAGTGGTAATGTAATCAGAAAGAAGATTAATCATGATGTTAACGGCATCCTTTAGAGATATTTTAATAAATAAAGACATGAAAGGAAAAGAGTGTTTCTAAGAAATTTAGGTGAAAGATAGGTGGGGAATTGAGAACGGATGTATAATAGCCTATAAGAATAAGCTTCCTTTTAGTATCTGGTTCATGGATAAGTTTTATTAATATATGGAATCCATAATTTTAGTTGGTTGAGGAAATCAGTATTAATGATAAAATGAGCAACTTTTCCACGTGATGGAATTTCAGAGTTGTAATCAGATTTTGTTGAGAACTACGTGGCATTGTCTTTATCCGCATGGAGATGATATTATTCCATTTGAAATTAGAATTCTGCTTAGATATGTTGGGTTCGGGGTAACATGACGAACAACGTGGCTACATAATAACGTAATTTATGGGTAACCAAATCTATGTTATTAAGAAAATCTTAGAATCGAATTCTAGCGGAGGCGCTTTACTGAGAAGACAGATGGCGGCCATATATATCCGAGAGATGGACGAGTGATGTATCATCATAGTTGGTGCATGTTGTGGTCACTTCGTGGTCCTTCGAGAACCTCATAAATTTATGAATGTACCTTTCACTTCTTCCACCATATGAGCCGCTACCCTAACAAAATCATACTCAGAGAAGAGGTCCCCAAACTCATACTTGGGAGCGGTCTCTCAGGCGCCCTCATACTTGAGAGCGATGTGTCAGCAGCGTATATTTTTAGGTTTTATTTTTTAATTTTTAATTTTTTTAATAAATTGATGGGTTTTTTCATTGTTGGTTTGACAACTTAGTTAAGATAGGTTTTCCTATAATACAAAAAAACAAGTTTTTTAAAATTATTTTTTAAAGACTTAATTTGTTGGTTTTTCTTTTAAATTTAACTCTTTAAATTATCTTTTATAATTTTTTAATAAAATAGAAAAGTGGTCTTTTAATTGTTTTTCTAAAAATATTTCCTTAATCAACTTATTTTAAATATAAATTATTAAAAAAATAAAAATATTCCAGTAATATTATATATAGATAGATAGATATTATTAATTATTTAGGTTATAATTTCAATCAATCTATAATTTTAATATTAAAAATAAATGTGGTGCTATTCGTATCACCTTTTCATTTGGGAGTCAAACAACTCGACAATTTTAACAACGCATCAAAAAAAGGTTTTACTTATAACACCACTTTTTCATTTAGAAGTAAAAACAACCACCAAAAATAACCTCTGAAAAATGGGAACTTGAAAATTTTCTAGTTAAGTTAATATCTTTGTTAGAGGATTTTACTAAATTTTTTTTTACATTTCTTTATATTTTCTCCACTTAGTTTTCATGCTCCATTAGTAATTTCAATGTCATTAGTTGTACATCACCCACACAAATATTGGGATACCAAGAATAAGGGAGAGAAGGCACAATGTTGTGGACGTAAAATTCACACAATCTCACATTTTCCTCCATGTTGTTGCTCTAATAAGCTTCCACTAATGCTTTACGTGTTTCAATATTAATTCACCAAGTTGTGCTTCAATATTGAATTCACCAAGTTGTGCTAACTAGGTGATATGATATCTACAACGTTGTTCTTTGAGAAATAAGGTATAGGCCTTGGTTGGTTGTGTATAGTTTAAAATTTCTTAAGATCATTGAGCCATTGTTTTCAAGGAAGTTTCCGAATTCTAAATTTTTCCACTTTGGCAATTATTTAACAACTTGTCATTTATAAATTTCTCTCTATGTTATGCCACCTAAAATTTCAAAATCATCATTTCCTCCATTAAGTACTAAAGTTGATCCTATATTTTTTGTGTGTCACCCTTACCCTACTTTGTAGTTTTCCTTTTCCACTTGTGAGGCTATATTTTTTCCTTTCCTAATTCTAGCAAGGTATGGTGTAAGAGGAAGGCTCCTTTTGAATCTCCTTCTCTTTAGGCCCCTTCTCATTTGGTGTTTCTTGTGCTGCCCTACGTACCTTATCTTCTTAAGATGCATTCTACCCTCTTAGAGGATTTTGACTAGGGATAGGTGAATCCTCAATTTGGACAACGCTGGTAGAGAAGGAAACTATTAGTTTGGGGGCATTTTTGGGATCTAATCTTCTTTCTTCTATAAACCTAGGTACGTAGCTACAAAATTAGTTTTTTCACCCTTGGCTTTGGAGGTGTCCACAACTCAACTAATGTTGCATCTACTTCTTTTTCTGCAACATTTAATTTAACTTTCTTCTACTTAGGTTTCGACTTTGAGGGACTTGGGTTGTTAATATTTTGTCTCCCTTTCTAGGTGAATGCATGATGATGAGTTACACTTTTGGGTCAAATGTGGCTATGAAATTTCAGAATTTTACTCTTTTATTAAATTGTAGTGCTCAAAATTCATATAAGTGTTGTGAATTTTGCTTCGGAGTAAAAAGACAATTTGTGGAGAAGTATATTGTTGTCCTAATGATACTCTTTGCAAAAAAATTAGTGTCATATAATATTTCAATTATCCATTAAATGCAATGCTTGTCCTTATAAATTTTCACACATCTTAATTGGTATGTTTGCGTTCACGTAGCATAAATTAGTCTAAAATGTGCAATTATATATATATATATATATATATATATATATATATATATATATATATATATATATATATATATATATTGGAGCATCATCTACATGAAGAGAATTAATTTTTTTAAATTAAAAATTTATTTCTTTAATGCAAAATTATATTTTTATTTATTTTTCAACTATTTAATGAAATTGAAAAACCAAGAGTACCCTTTTGAAGAGGAATCGTAAACTAAGATAGTGGCATTTAAAAAAAAAAATCGTTGTGTATATTTTTTGTTATTGATTTTTTATTTAGCTTCTTTGAAACTATTCAAAAAAATATATCATATCATATGATGAAAAATATATTTAAAAGAAATTAGATGAAAAATATCATATGAATTCAAAACTATCAAACTCACATGTCCTTGGATAGAGGATTCGTTCTCAAATCCAACATGATGAACTCCGTCACTTAAGGACAATTTTTTTCCAAAGTCCGCTAGGGTACAAAAAGGTGTTGTAGAGAAATCTACAGAAAGGGTGCTAAAATTGTGGTTTTTAGGACCTCAGAAGCTTAATCAAGTGCTTAAATTATAAATTTAAATAACTCTATCAAAGGTATAAGAAACCCTCAATCGAGCTATCAGGCTCGATCGAGCCTTTGTAAAAATAAAGTTTTCCAAACATTAAGGAGGTTTTGCTTTTAAGGATAGGATCCTTATGTGAACCCCATATATTTAGAATCAAGAAAGATCTACATTTTAATCCATTAATAATTTAGCCAAGTTGATATGATATTATTTTACTTAAAATGGAAATTCAACTAGATCTAGGTTATGAACAACATTGAAAATAATTATTTTATTAATAAATGTCATGTGTGAGTTTGATATAAAACATGGAAAGAGTTAAACACATGCTTCATATTGGATTGTAAAAAGTGCAACAAATAATTTGTGTGTATGTGTGTGTATAATGTTATGACTAAGCCCTTGTAGATAACCTCGAAAGAGATAAAATTGAATAAAACTTATTTAAATCATATTTGAGTTTTTAAAAATTGAATAAAACTTATTTCAATCATAACAAATTGATTGAAATACTTGGATAGCTAATTAAATTTAGGAAAATTGATAACATTATATAAAATTATAGAAATGCCATCATGTGTTGTTTTTTGACCTATATTAAATTCCATTATGATTGACTTATACCATGTTATGACCAAGCTTTTGTAGATAATCTCAAGAGAATTAATATTGAATAAAACTTATTTTTGGTTTATGCTAGACATTTTTAAAATTGTATAAAACTTATTTCAATCCTATTTGTGTTTTTTAATTGAACCTTGAGATTAGAAATTGATTGAAATACTTAAAAAAAGTTGGCCATGTAATGATATTTTGGTGGGTCACAAAAATTTTCATATGTAGATTTTTTATTATAATATCGATGGCTTTAGAATTAAAATAATTTATTTTTAAAATTGAATCATAATAGCATACATGTTCATTGCACTAAAAGAAACGTTCTACAAGCCAATATGAAACATACTTGTAATTCTTTCAATGCTCAATATTAAATTGATACATGATATATTTTAGCTGATTTTAAGTGTCAAAGTGACTTGCATCATACTAAGATTGTACTTATATCATGTTATGACTAAGCTCTTGTAGATGACCCCAAAAGAAATAAAATTGAATAAAACTCATTTGTTGTTTACAAGACTTCTTTTACGATTGAATAAAATATATTTCAATCATAATTTTGTTTTTTAATTGAACCTTGAGATCACAAATGATTGAAATATACTTAAAAGGGTTGACCATTCAATAGTATATCGGTGTGTTGAAAATTTTTCCTTATAGATTTTTTTTAATTATAATATCGAAGACTTTAGAATTCCAATAATTTATTTTTAAAATCATTGTAATAACATACATGTTGATTGCACTAAAAGGCACTTTCTACAAGTCAATATGAAGCATATTTGTAGTTCTTTCTATGCTCTTTATTAAATTGGTACATGATAGATTTTAGTTCATTTTAAGTATCAAAGTGACTTGCATCATAGTAACATTGTACTTATACCATGTTATGACTAAGCTCTTTTAGACGAACTCAAGAGAAATAAAATTGAATAAAATTTATTTGTTGTTTACAAGAAATCTTTTAAAATCGAATAAAAGTCATTTCAATTTCATTTGTATTTTTTAATTGAACCTTGAAATAAACAAGCAAATTTAGACAAGTTCAGATTTAAATATATATAAAATTATAGAAACATATATCATTAATTGTTTTTTGGTATATTAAATTCTAATACATATGACAAAAAATATCATGCTATGACTCAGCTCTTGTTGATGACCTCAAAATAAATAAAATTGAATAAAACTTATTTGTTGTTTACTAGACATCTTTTAAAATTGAATTCAAAACTTATTTCGATCCTATTTAGGGTTTTTAATTCAACCTTGATATATTTTAGTTCATTTTAAGTATCAAAGTGACTTGCATCATAGTAAGATTGTACTTATTTTTTTAGTCTATGAAACTAGAAATCAAAATTGTTATATTTTTTAATACAAGTTAAACTATATAGAAAAAAATTAAACTAGAGAAATAATTAACAGATTCATAAACTGAGATTTAATAAACATCCGTAAATAAAATTAATAAAAATACATAAACTGAAATAATGAATGTATCAACAACCCAAATTGAATATTTGTTGATATACATAATTAAAATATTTTATTTTAACAATTTTTTTTCTATTTATATTTATATTTTAATGTTTAAACATCTTACTCACAATTTTCTTTTTTAACTTCTAATTACTTTACAGCATATTCATTTTTTTATTATACGGAAAATTATTTTTCTAAGTACTTTACAAAATAGTCATTTTATTTTATTATACTCATTATTTTTCTATTTAGAGCATAAATTTCTATTTTTATTTTAAAGGGGCAGGTGTCAACTCAACAGGCGGATGAACAAACAAACTTACAAGTCCCTCATACTAGGTTGTAGAATGAGCCTCTTGGCTCAACAAATTACAAATGTTGCATGAACATCCATAAACTGAAATAATGTTCATGTATATCCATAAATTGTCCATGTATGAAAATATACAAAGTTTGTATCACATCTGAAAGTGCCCTATGAAATGGGCCTGAACATATATACAACTTATCCACTCTAAGTACAAGCAAAGCTCTTATGTCAGTTCCACTGTGCAGTGTAGTAATCAATAATCTGGTACTGCAATATAACACATTCGAATTCAAACTAATTAGATCATTATTTGTACAAAATAAAAAATCTAGAAATAAATGACGCTGAACCACATTTAATTACACATATTAAGCTACTAATCTTACTCAAGTCCAAATGCAAGTAATCTAGGATGGGGGTTGGTGAGCTCCAGTATTGTAGCAATAATGCTACAACTCCTGGGGCTTCCTGTCTCTCATTTTATCAACCCGGTAGTTCGTACAAACTTGGAAGCGACGGTGCTGTATGCACAAGTACTAGCTCTTGTCGCAGCTGTCACTTGGTCAGCTGTCACAAGTCCGCTAGGGCTCAAGCCAACTTCTATAGGCTCACAGAAGAAGCTTTATCAATGATGGATGAAAGCTAGCTCAAAGGAGACTAATCTACTTGACAAAAATGAACTGAAAGCAAATCAAAGCATGTAAACCTAGGAAACCCTAATTTAACTAGTCTAACTTGTATAATGCAAAGAATGTGAAGGAAACTTCTACCAATGCTGCTGTTACCTCTAATAAGTGAAAATGCATGGATCTAAGCTGCGTGCATCACAAAAGACATGTTTTTGTATTTTTCCTTTAAGTGTGTGGAATGATTGTGATTGTGTGCTAATTAGGGTTTGGTTGTGCAGATGGGATGGAGAAGGAAGGAGAACGTGGGACAGGTTGGGAAGGCTAGGAGAGGTCCCTAGGGATCCTTAGCATCCATCCACAGAGGTTCCTCACATTCAGAAGCTCAGCAACTGAGTGAGTGGCCTCCTACAGGATGTCTGCAGGGGATCCTACAGGATACTTAGAGGTTTCTACAGGATGTCTATAAACTGCTACAGGATGACCTACCATGAGTGTTTGAAGAGATGGAGGAGTGATGGAATGGTAGGGGGAGATGTGCAAGGTGGGAATGAGGTTGGTGATGGCTCTAGAAGTGGAGGAATGAGATGAGAAATGAGTGTAGGGAGTAGGTTGGAAGATAGAGGGCTAGGTCAACAAAAGGCTAGGAAATGAAGTTACGTGAGGAGTGGAAGGCTTTGGGAGATAACAAAACGGGGTAAAGGTCGAGGAGATGTGATGCATGCGTGATCAAGATGGAGAATGAAGTAATGGACGAGAGAGGGCAGTGCAAGTGAAACGAATGCTTGTGACTGTTACCAAACCGAAAATGCATTAACCTAAACTACCTGTGCTTGTAAATTCAATGAACAGCAATCCAAAACGCGAAGGAGAATGTGCATGAAGCTGTGGTAAAGGAGCGTGGTGCAGGTGTGAATGAAAATGAAGCATCTAACATAACGTGACTGTGTTTGCAGTAATCATGAGATAAAGAAATGCGTGTTTTTGGTAGTTAGTCATGGACTGCACCCCAATCCCAAATGAGATGGCAGTGAGCCTTAACAACCCTTTTTGTTGGAGCTCCAATGGACTATATCTATCCTCTGCTACACTAAACAACTGTGAACAAACTCACCATAAGCAAATCCTATCTAACTCGTGAAAAAGACCAACTTAACAACCTGTAATTCGAATTGCATGTGCAAATGAAAAGCTCAAAGTGCTGAAATGAAATGGAAACAACATTACAGCATAGGGGATCTATGGCTCTCAGGTTGGGCCCTAACCTGAGAGCTATAGTCTCCTTAAGAAACTCAGAACTAGATCACAAACTGCCTTCCTTATTCATAATCTGATGTTATGCCAAATTGGCTTACAAAAAGGAATGAAAACTAAACTGTGCTCCAAAATTACAATAGCAATACGAGAGTTTCAACAACCTATCCAAGGCTAAGGCCTCTATACTTATACAAAAATGATGATCCAACAAGTGCCCTTGATTTCAGGAGCTCGGCTGTCCAACTAGAGTTTAACTGCTGATCCTGTAGGACGTTCATAACTGCTGTTCCTGTAGAGCAGTTTATAACTGCTGTTCCTGTAGAACAGCTGGCTGCTTCTTAAGCTCAGAGGGGAGATGGATTGGAGCTCGGAGTTCTTGGTGGGAATCACGAGGAATGTCCCAAGACCGTGGACATCCTCTCCTAAAAACCAGCAGTGCCACCTCATTGTCTCTTTATCTCCTTTTTCGTTGTCTCTTGCTCCCTTTTAATGCCAAAACCTGGAATCATAATGCATTAGTCACGTAGATAAAGTGCCTACCCTTCTTCCTACAAACAACATGAATAAACTAAGAAATGCATGCATAAGCAATAAAAAATGAATGGTTTGAGCAAGTAGAATAGGCCAAAATGAGCCCAAATTGTACCAAAATTGGGGCTCATCATCACCCCCCAGCTGAACCATTTGCTCATCCTTGAGCAATTTTGCCCCGGCTCCTTGTCCTTGGCCGAGAGCTGGGGCCCAGAACCTGCTCCTTCTTCTCTACTTTTGGGGCCTCCATTTTCTTTGCCTCAGGTGGAGACGAGGGTGGTGCTTCTTCCCCCTTTTTCATTTCCTTGAGCCGGGCTTCAGAAGGCGACTGGCCTATTTTTCACGTCCAGGAAGTGACTCTTGGGCTTCCCTTCTCAGGGGTGGCCTGTGTTTTGGAGGGAGTTCTTGTACTGGGTGAAGTAGGGATGTCTCCTGAAATGGGTTGGCTGCTGGGTGGAGGCTGCGACTTGTCTGTTTTCATTCTCTGACTCCTCCTTGCTTTGGAAGGTAGAGGGATCTCCCTCTCTCTCTTTTCTTTGGGTTTTGCCGGTGTGCTGAGGGCAGCCAGTACCACTGCCACCTCCTTTTCGAGGATGCTAGCCTTCTCTTTCTTGTGCTTTGCTCTCTCGGAGCTCCTTGTAGAGGGTCCCTCCTCCTTTGGTTTCGGGCTTCCTGCAGAAGACCCTTCCTTGACCGGTTTTGGGCTCCCTGTAGGAGCATCTTCCTTAGCTCTTGGGCTTCCTGTAGGAGCGTTTTCTTTTAGCACGTCTGGGCTTCCTGCAGGAGCTTTTCCTTTTTCTTTCGGGCTACCTGTAGAAGCTTTTTCCTTTAGCAGTTTTGGGCTTCCTGTAGAAGCCTTTTCTTGAATTTTTGGGCTTCCTGTAGAAGCCTTTGTCTTTGTCTCCAGACTTCCTGTAGAAGTCTGTTCCTTAGTGATTTTCGGGCTTCCTGTAGAAGACCCTACTTTGTCCACTTTCGGCCCTCCTGTAGAAGACTCTTTATTTACGCTCTGTGGGTTTCTTGTAGAAGATCCCTTCTCTGTTTTTGAGCCTCCTGTAGAAGCCTTCGTCTGCTTTCCTGTAGGCGTTGTTCTGGGGCTTCCTGTAGAAGCTTGCGTTTGTTTCCCTGTAGATGCAACTGTCACCACCTTTTCTTGCTTGGCTGCATGGATTTTGCTTTTGGCTTTGACTGCAGGAGCTGACGAGGTGCTTGGGCTGACAGGGACCACCTCCGCTTTGTCCATTCTGCTCTTCATCCTCTGTTCTCTTGCTATCAAAACAGGTGTGTCACCCTCCTCTTCGTCTTCCTTTTCTTCTTGCTTCCTCTTTTGTTCCTTCCTCTGCACCGTGGCAGGGGTCTTCTGACCTGGTTCCCTCTTTTCTTTGGCCACTGCCTCTTTGTCTTCACTGCTGGAGGGGCCACTATCTTCGACCAGCATTTTGATGTCCCCATCTCATGTTAGATTTCTAAATGACTCCCAGGAGAGGGGAACTTTATAGGAGTGCAGTGCATCCTCTACAAGCAACTTGATCAGCCCATGGTGTGCCACTTGATCTGGGACGCCACCCTTCAGCTTCTTAGCACATTCCATTAAAGATTGCAACAGGAAATAAGGAATGCTTAATTTCTTTTCTACAGGAAGCTCACTTTGGTGCCTTAACTCGTTCAGCAATCGGAAATGGTACCCGTAGACGATGCTATAGCGCCCCTCACATGTAATATATTTCATAATCTGCAAGCTGACCTCGTTCCAAGGTGGTGTCAAACTATTCCTTCGTACTCCATTCTTATCTTCAGAGAATTCTTCCTCAGGTGGAAAGAATTCCTTCTTCGCTTGCTGGCTCTGTTTTCGTTCTTCTTTATCCCACGGGAGACCCATAGGAAGCTCAGTGATTCTACTGATGGACTGCGGGGTTATCTTGAGGCTTAAGCCTCTGAAATTGACTGTGGCCAGCACCTTGGATTTTGGCCTCAGGGCCTGCAAGAATTCCTCGGCCACTTCCTCATCGTAGCCCTGTAGTTTATCACAAAAAGGCATCCATTGTGCTCTAGTGAAGAGCTCAACCACTGCCGGATTTCTTCTTAGTGTATTTGAATCGGTGGGCTCTCGCCTGATAAACCCGCCAGGCATGATGAACATAGTGGTTTTGACCAAAGGTGGTAGATACAAAGGAAATTCGGTCTTATAGATAGAGCATGCAATGAATTCTCAGAACCACAGTCTAATTATACCTCTATCTTGTAGAAGCGATAGTATGGGCACAGCAATCCAATATCTTTTATGACCAGACTGTGAATAATGACCTTTTCACCTTTGAAAACCAATTGCGGAAGGAGTTTCAGGGTTACCTCTTTTCCGCCACCTTTTTTACGTGAAGACTTCACCTTCCTGTAGAGACTGCTTTCTGTAGATACTGCTTCCTGTAGGACTGTGTTCCTGTAGAAACTGTTCCTGTAGGAGCAGTGCGCAGACTTCGGGGGAAGCTATAGTTGGACAGCGGTCAAGAGGTGCCTTACCAGCGTTTAGGTAGCCGAGAGCTTGGCGTATCAACATGCAGAGGTAATTGGAGGAGCTACTCGAGTTTTGAAGTGAGGTTGATGGATATACACGCTTAATCGAGCCGATTAGATTTTGAATCGGCGCAGCTCGTGGCGCGGGGGGTGAGCTGTCCCCGTCGGACCGTTGGGTGACGTCACCCATCATCCGCCTGCACATTCGCTTGCTGCCGCATTCATTCCCACAGATCTGCCGCTGCCCTTTTCGGTTAAACTCGTTTCACGGTTGACGGGACTAATCTTCACGTGCATGCTACGTGTGTCTTTTGTCGTGGCTGCCACCTCATCATCTGACTATCCTTTCACTAGCCGATGTGGCCAGTCAACTGGCCTTACGGCCGCTCAAACATTCACCTTTATGCCATGCAGAACAAATCAAAGTAATATCCATGCGATTTGACAGAGAGAAGGATTAGAACACTTACCTACACGCGGCTGCACATGATTTCCAGTTTGTGGATGATGGATTTACCTGCTGCACGCGGCTTACACAGACCCGGAGGCACATGGCTACCGGTTGCTGACGCTGGAGTGGATGGTTTCGCGTTCATGCGCCCGTGTTTTCTCTCGGATGGCGGTGCTGTGGACGATATTCACTCGAGCAGGTTGAACTGTTACAGGATCCCCGCGAGGGGTCTTGTCACAGTCCTTTCTCCTTGGGTACATGCTGCATGCTGGCGGTTCTGGCTTGTCGATCACGATCCCAGTGCTTCTGATGCATAACGTGGATGTGGTATGGCTCTCGGTGCTTGGTTTTTCTTTGACAGATGTTTTTTTTACGAGAACTCATTGCTTTGTTGTGCTGCTGCAGGGATCTTGGTTGCATGGCGACGAGGATGGTGGAGCAAGATAATAGCAATGTTCAGGGGTGCCATCAGTGGCATGCATGCGTTCAATCCACTCCTCAGTCGCTAGATCTTCACTTGAAACACATTTCGGCCGTCGCAACCTTCTACAGGAAGTTTCCTGTAGAACACAGAGCTTCCTCTAGAAATTTTGCACTTTCCTGTAGAAGATCCACGTCTTCCTGTAGGAAGGCTGTCTGTTCCTGTAGAAAACTGTATCTTCCTGTAGAAGATCCAAATCATGATAAAAATTGTACATACCTTGAAAAGCATTGTTATTCTTGGAGGAGGTGTTGATGACATCCTTTGATAGCATGATGAAGGCCCCTGGCTTGGAGTGGAGAGGCTTCTTCTCCTCCATAGAACATCTGCATGCAAAACTTTTATTGTGCTTATTGTTTTTTTTTTTCTTTTTTTTTTTTTTTGAAAAGATAGCAGGGGCGCCCCAAAGAGGTTTTCACCCTTGCTACCTGCCCTGAGCGCCTCAAAGAGGTTTTCACTCAAGGATTCTTTTTTCTTTTTTTTTTTTTGAAAGACAATAGGAGCGCCTCAATGAGGTTTTCACCGCTACTGCCTGCCTTGGGCGCCTCATAGAGGTTTTCACCCAAGGATCTTTATTTTTTCTCTCTTTTTCTCTCTCTTTTTTTTTTTTTCTTTTTCTCTTCAGGGTATGCCCAAAGTGGAGGCAGAACCCTTCTCTATGACCAAAACATATTTCTCCATAGTGCTGATAAACTCTTGTCTTGAGAGAGGTCTTTTGTAGATCTTCAATCGGTGCCCATTGACAAGCATGGGAATGGCTTCCTCATCAATGGTTCAAATGAGGACAGATCCATTGTCATGGCACTGTTCCACTACATATGGTCCTAGCCATCTGGTTCTCAACTTCCCCTTGAAATCTTTGAATCTGGAGTCATACAACAAAGCCCAATCTCCCGGCTGGAACTGCTTGTCATGGAGATGTTGATCATGCTACACCTTTCTCTGAAGTTGAACCACTTCTGAGTGAAGGAGGGCCTGCATGCGGTGCTCATCTAGTCCATTCAGCTGCAATAACCTTTCTTGTTGTGCATGGCTGAGATCTAGGTCCAGCTGAGCTGCCATCCTCAAAGTGTTATACTCAAACTCAATGGACAACAAAGCTTTCTTCCCATAGACCAGCTCATAAGGTGTGAAGCCGGTGGTGGTCTTCCAGGTGGTGTTGTAAGCCGATGTGGCCTCAACCAGGTGATCTGCCCAGTCCTTTCTGCTGCTGCTCACCACTTTGGTCAAGATCCCTTCTAATGCTCTATTGGTGACTTCCACCTACCCATTTGCTTGAGGGTGATAGGGGGTGGAAGTCCTGTGCTTGATCTTGTGATGAGCTAGCAGATCTTCAATCAAGTTGGATGTGAACTGGCTCCCCTGATCGGTCACCAGCTCTCTTGGGTAGCCAAACTTGTAGAAGATGTTCTCTCTTAAGAACTCAACCACCTTCTCTTCTGTTGCTGCTTTGATTGCTTTAGTCTCTGTCCACTTTGTCAAGTAGTTAGTACACACAATGATGTAGGACCTCTGCCTCGAAGAGGGATTGATTGGACCCACAAAGTCCATGCCCCACTTCTCAAATGGCTCAAGAGTCACTTGAGGTTGGAGAGGCATCTCATCCCTTTGGGTTGGTTTCCCCATCCTTTGGCATTGGTCACACTGGCTGACATATCTTTTGAAATCTTGATGAAGTGTGGGCCAATAGTAGCCTGCCTGCAGGATCTTGAAGGCAGTTCCCTTTGCTGCAAAATGTCATCCACAAGGCCCATCATGACAGGTGAGGAGGATGTCAAAGACTTCCTCTTCCCTTACACAACGCCTTAAGATCTGATCAGGGCCAAGCTTGAACAGGTTGCCCCCGATCCAAGTGAATGAGGCACTTTTTCTGATGATTTTGCTCTTCTCTTTTGAAGAGAGGTGCGGAGGGAACTGAGTTGAAACAAGGTAGTTCGCTATATCAGCAAACCATGGAGAGAGTACTGAGATAGCAAACAGATGCTCATCAGGCATCTGGTCATCCACCGTCCCATCTTCACCTGCAGACAAATCCAATCTAGATAAAAAGTCAGCAACAACATTCTCTCTACCTGGTTTATCAACAATGGTTAGATCAAACTGCTGCAATAAAAGTAACCATCTAATAATACGAGCATTCACATCGGGTTTATTCATCAAATATCTAATAGCAGCATGGTCAGTATGTACAAAAGTCTGGTAACCAGTAATATAATGTCGGAACTTGTTCAGTGCATGGACCACAGCTAAGAACTCCTTCTCGGTTACAGTGTAATTCAGCTTTGCTTTGGACAAGTTTTTGCTAACGAAGTAAATGGCATATGGAAGTTTTTGCTCGACTTGTCCTAAGGCTCCACCTATGGCTTTGTTCGAGGCATCAGTGTGGATGTAGAAAGGTAGGGCCCAGTTTGGACCTCTCAAGATTGGTGCTGACACCAACTTGTCCTTTAACTCATTCAAACTCCTCTGACAATCGTTAGTCCACTTAAACTCCACATCTTTTGCCAACAGACCAAACAATGGTGAGGCTAACTTGCTGAAGTCCTTAATGAATCTCCGGTAGTATCCTGCTAATCCCAAGAAACTCCGGACATCCCTTACTTTTTGAGGAGGTGGAACCCTCTTGATGAGAGCAATTTTGTTAGGATCCACCTGTAATCCTTGGCTAGAGATGGTATGGCCTAGCACGGTCCCTTCAGTCATCAGGAATTCACATTTTTCGGGACTGAGGGACAGGTTCATCTCAATGCATTTGGTTAGGACTTTCCTCAGATTGGACAATGCTTCCTGGAAGTTGGCCCCATAAGGAGTAAAGTCATCCATATAGATTTCCACTGCATCATGGACCAGCTCCGAGAAGATGCTTAGGACAGCTCTCTGGAAAGTAGTAGGAGCATTGCATAGCCCAAAGGGAAGGACTCGGTAGGCAAAGGTACCCCAAGGGCAAGTGAAGGTGGTCTTATCTTGGTCTTCCGGGCTAATTTGGATTTGATTGTACCCGCTAAACCCATCCAGGAAAGAGAAGAATTTCTTTCCTGCCAGTCCATCCAACACTTGATCTATGAAAGGTAGAGGGAAATGGTCTTTTTTGGTAGCTTTGTTCAGCTCACGGTAATCTACACAGATTCTCCACTTCCCATTCTTCTTGGGAACCAACACAAGAGGGGACACCCATTCACTATCTGAGATGGGGTAGATGAATCCGGCATCCAACAGTTTTTGCAATTCTTCCTTGACAATGTCTTTAAGGGCTGGATTCATTCTCCTCTGAGGTTGCCTAACCGGTTTACAGTCCTCTTTGATGTATATATGATGAGTACAGACCGAGGGATGGACTCCTTTCATCTCCTTATAGCTCCAAGCAAAAGCATCTAGGTGGCTGGCTAACAGGTTGCACAGCTCCTCTTCCTGAGAAGGAGATAGGGAGGAGCTGATCTTCAATGCTCTCTCCGGGTCGAACTCCACACTCTCAACTCTGGGAGTGACAGGGTTGGTTGTACAAAGATCCACTAAGGTGCTAGCTTGGGCATCCTCCACCAATTTTTCTAAAGGTAGTGCACTGGTAGGTGGGTTTTGGATCAAGTTCTCGATCAAATCATCCTCGGTTGGGGGATTTCTTCTATTGGTTTCTATGGTACACAGAGGTGCTGAATACACCTCGTCTTCTTCTCCTTCTTCCAACCAGAGTGGTAAGTCATGCTCCAAAGAGGGTTGGGCAGGAGGGTATAGGACAAGTTGCTTGGACATAGGACCATTTTTGATTGACATATTTCCGGCAGGACAACTGATCTAGGCATCTGCAGTGGCTAACCAAGGCCTTCCCAAAATGAGGGGATATCCAGTAAGCTTTGCCTTTGGTTGCAGAACCAGGAAGTCTGCAGGATACTCCCAAGAGTCAATAGAGACCAAGACATCCTCCACAATCCCCTCGGGAGTCACAGTGGAGCGATCTGCTAATTGCAGTACTGTCGAGGTCTTCCTCAAGGAACCTTGAAGATTGAGCTTGAGCATGGTATCCCTGGTCATTACATTAATGGCAGCCCCCAGATCAATCAGGGTGTGGGGTATGATGGTGCCATTGATGTGGACATCTACTACAGGACTTCCAGGATCTAAGTACTTTGGGCAGATGACTTGTCCTAGCATAAGGTCAGACAGTTGTCCTATGACATTGATAGTTGAAGCATCTTTCTTCTATCTGCCTGGATGTTTGAAACACCTCTCCTTAACCAGCTTGTTATAGATTGGCACATCCTTGATGGCCTGGAGAAGGGGTATCTTCACACACAACTGCTTGAGCTCTCCCAGAAGCTCATCTTCTTTCGGGTTTGGTTGTGTGGTGACTGTAAGTCTCTCAGGAAAGGGTGGAATAGGCTTTGGTTCACTTTCCTGCTGGTCTTCCTCATCCTCTGGGGGAGGAGGTTGGCGATCTGGAAGAGTCTTTCCAGATCTAAGATTGATCTCCTGGATCTCCACAGCATAGGTAGGGCATGAGGTCTCCCCAGTATATACCTGCTGAGCCTATCTATTGTTGGGGTTCGGGTTCGGTTGAGCAGGCATTTGAGGTTGCCTTGGAGGAGCAGGAGGTAATGGTTGTGGCTGAACTGGAGGTGGAGGCAGAATGGCGGGAGGAGTGTTGTACTGGGGCCTCCACCCCGACTGAGGTGCACTCCATTGAGGCTGTGACTGGGCATGTGAGTGATATGAGTGAGTAGTGGGTTGAGTAGGATACTGAGGTGGATAAGACCATGGAGGAGGCATGGACCAAGAAGGATGAGCAGGGGGACCCCAGGAAGGCATAGGAGTCGATTGGTTGGGGTTGTAATAGGCTTGTGGTGCCCCTTGCATTCCCTGCTGATAGGGTCTAGATCCTTGTGGTCTCCTTTGGTTGATGAAGTAGAGAGGTTCAGTGGGGGCTTCAGTCCCTTGGTACATGGCTTTAAACCCAGGTAAGGTGGGACACTGATTGGTAGGATGGTCCTCCTCACAAATAAAACACACTTCAACCGAATGCAATGGGAATTCGTTCTTAGGATGTCTTCTTGTGCACCTAGGGCAGAAGACAGCCAGGGCTCTCTCAGCTTCTTCTTTCTTCTGCTGGATCCTGAATGTGTCCAGCTGCATGGCAATGGTCTGTCTCACCTCACTCTTAAGATCTTCTAATTGGTTTGTAAACTCATGTTTGGAGAAAGGGACACCAGTGGAGAGGAGATTTCCTCTACCCCATTTCCTAGCTGCCCTAGAATGATTTCTAAACACAGTTTTGATGCTCTCATAAGGCAGTTGGTAAATGTCCCCCCTAGCTAACATGTGAAGGGTATCTATGAGTTCTTCAGGTACTCCTCGAAGCAGAACCAACTTAAGGGATTCAGGGTCAAGTGTGCACCTGGCCCGCTTGTAACTAAGTTGGAACCTTTCCTCATAATCCTCTAAAGACTCATCGTTTCCCATGGTCATCCGAAAGATTTCCCCTTTCGTTTCCTTGGACCTACAATAATCCCGGTACTTGGTTTTGAAGGCTTGCTACATCTGGGCCCATGTGGTGATACTATTCCCAGGCAAACCCATGAACCAGCGTAATGCTGCATCCTTGAGAGTGGAAGGGAAAAGTTTTAGCTTTTTTTCATCTTCAGTATAGTCATAGGTTCTACAGAGGACAGCAAACTCAAATAGGAAGGTATCAGGATCCTCAGTGGTCAGTCCATGGAAGTGAGGCAAAGCAGAGGGGCTAATGTTTTTCATTTTCATCTCTCCATTGGTCTCTCGGATGGGGAAAGCTCCTTCTATTCTCTCATCTTCTCTATTGTCAGCCATAGCTTCGGATGGAGTGGTCTCTAACTCTTCTTCTTCTATAGGGTCTTGGTATATCTCAGGATGTTCACCTATAGTTTCCTCTGGATCACTGTCGCCACCGAAGAGTGAAGGGTGACTAAGTGATGTGGTGGGGGTGTTAGGTAGGAATTTGCCTGATCTATCTCGGTTCCTACGAGGCATGAAATGGAAAGGACTTTTCTTTTTCGAGTGCTTTTGCTTTTTCTTTGGTACCTGCAAAACTGAAACAAAGTGATCTACAACTAACTATATTGCTCAAATGAAATTGCAGAATTAGAAAGCTAATCTAGGAAAGCGAGAAATACTAGTCTATGAAAGCAGGAAATGCTAATCTATGAAAGCGAGAAATACTAGGCTATGAAAGCAGGAAATGCTAATCTATGAAAGCGAGAAATACTAGGCTATGAAAGCAGGAAATACTAAGCTATGAAAGCAGGAAATGCTAAGCTACTTTTGCAGAATGGAAATGAAATAAACTACTGAGCAGAAGTAAGAGTACGAAAGTAGAAGAAAAGCAATAATTACTAATACTCTTACGCTTCCTCGACAACGACGCCAAAAAGATGGTGAGCTCCAGTATTGTAGCAATAATGCTACAACTCCTGGGGCTTCCTGTCTCTCATTTTATCAACCCGGTAGTTCGTACAAACTTGGAAGCGACGGTGCTGTATGCACAAGTACTAGCTCTTGTCGCAGCTGTCACTTGGTCAGCTGGCACAAGTCCGCTAGGGCTCAAGCCAACTTCTATAGGCTCACAGAAGAAGCTTTATCGATGATGGATGAAAGCTAGCTCAAAGGAGACTAATCTACTTGACAAAAATGAACTGAAAGCAAATCAAAGCATGTAAACCTAGGAAACCCTAATTTAACTAGTCTAACTTCTATAATGCAAAGAATGTGAAGGAAACTTCTACCAATGCTGCTGTTACCTCAAATAAGTGAAAATGCATGGATCTAAGCTGCGTGCATCACAAAAGACATGTTTTTGTATTTTTCCTTTAAGTGTGTGGAATGATTGTGATTGTGTGCTAATTAGGGTTTGGTTGTGCAGATGGGATGGAGAAGGAAGGAGAACGTGGGACTGGTTGGGAAGGCTAGGAGAGGTCCCTAGGGATCCTTAGCATCCATCCACAGAGGTTCCTCACATTCAGAAGCTCAGCAACCGAGTGAGTGGCCTCCTACAGGATGTCTGCAGGGGATCCTACAGGATACTTAGAGGTTTCTACAGGATGTCTATAAACTGCTACAGGATGACCTACCGTGAGTGTTTGAAGAGATGGAGGAGTGATGGAATGGTAGGGGGAGATGTGCAAGGTGGGAATGAGGCTGGTGATGGCTCTAGAAGTGGAGGAATGAGATGAGAAATGAGTGTAGGGAGTAGGTTGGAAGATAGAGGGCTAGGTCAACAAAAGGCTAGGAAATGAAGTTACGTGAGGAGTGGAAGGCTTTGGGAGATAACAGAACGGGGTAAAGGTCGAGGAGATGTGATGCATGCGAGATCAAGATGGAGAATGAAGTAATGGACGAGAGAGGGCAGTGCAAGTGAAACGAATGCTTGTGACTGTTACCAAACCGAAAATGCATTAACTTAAACTACCTGTGCTTGTAAATTCAATGAACAACAATCCAAAACGCGAAGGAGAATGTGCATGAAGCCATGGTAAAGGAGAGTGGTGCAGGTGTGAATGACAAGGAAGCATCTAACATAACGTGACTGTGTTTGCAGTAATCATGAGATAAAGAAATGCGTGTTTTTGGTGGTTAGTCATGGACTGCACCCCAATCCCAAATGAGACGGCAGTGAGCCTTAACAACCCTTTTTGTTGGAGCTCCAATGGACTATATCTATCCTCTGCTACACTAAACAACTGTGAACAAACTCACCATAAGCAAATCCTATCTAACTCGTGAAAAAGACCAACTTAACAACCTATAATTCGAATTGCATGTGCAAATGAAAAGCTCAAAGTGCTGAAATGAAATGGAAACAACACTACAGCAGAGGGGATCTATGGCTCTCAGGTTGGGCCCTAACCTGAGAGCTATAGTCTCCTTAAGAAACTCAGAACTAGATCACAAACTGCCTTCTTTATTCATAATCTGATGTTATGCCAAATTGGCTTACAAAAAGGAATGAAAACTGAACTGTGCTCCAAAATTACAATAGCAATACGAGAGTTTCAACAACCTATCCAAGGCTAAGGCCTCTATACTTATACAAAAATGATGATCCAACAAGTGTCCTTGATTTCAGGAGCTCGGCTGTCCAACTAGAGTTTAACTGTTGATCCTGTAGGACGGTCATAACTGCTGTTCCTGTAGAACAGCTGGCTGCTTCTTAAGCTCGGAGGGGAGATGGATTGGAGCTCGGAGTTCTTGGTGGGAATCACGAGGAATGTCCCAAGACCATGGACATCCTCTCCTAAAAACCTGCTGTGCCACCTCATTGTCTCTTTATCTCCTTTTTCGTTGTCTCTTGCTCCCTTTTAATGCCAAAACCTGGAATCATAATGCATTAGTCACGTAGATAAAGTGCCTACCCTTCTTCCTACAAACAACATGAATAAACTAAGAAATGCATGCATAAGCAATAAAAAATGAATGGTTTGAGCAAGTAGAATAGGCCAAAATGAGCCCGAATTGTACCAAAATTCGGGCTCATCAGGGGTCTAATGAATCTGGGTTTGGTGCTCCCTTTCTTATGACTCAAATATTGGGGCCTGAACCGATGGACTTGCATAATTAATGCCTCTATACTAATCATCTTACTCATGAATCCACATAATCGTGACATCAAAAACACTTTGCACATGGGCCCATGTACACAATGGCAAAGAGAAATTATAATTAGTCTATGAAATAATTAGCATTCATTTAACTTAAAAAATGTTGAAATATTACGAATAAAAAGGTTTACCTCAATTGTTGGTGCATGTGGTTGTACTTAGTGACTTTCCAAATGAGTTTAATGAGGTGGAGGTGGCGGGAGGTGGAGGAGAATCCATGGAAACATGCATTGGTGGAGGCTAGTTTGGTTGATCAACTGCCCCTTCAGATGACTTCATATGCTTATCCATGTAGCTAGGTTTTGTTTACTTATAAATGTAAACATGTCATAATAATAACACTATTTTCCATCTAGCTTGAATTATTATTCAATAATACACTGCAACATAAAAGGGGTTTTAAGACAATATTTGAGAAAATTTTTGAGTAAATTGTCTTAACTTGAGAGAAAACAAAACTTGTGTATTGTCTTAAATATTTTCGGGTGTCTAAAAATTATTGTCTTAAAAAAATTGTCTTTATAAAGACAATATATATCACAAACGTTATTGTCTCTCCAAAGACAATAGTTGACATTAAAGACATATTGTCTTCATATAGATAATCTCTTTAATTCTAGCTATTGTCTCCCTAGAGACAAAAAAAATTATATTTAGAGACAATACAGTATCACTTTTGTCCCTTTAAAGACAATATAAAATAATGAATCCAGAAAAAAACATCTCTTCATTGAAAAATAATTTAATTAATTTATATTAGGGCACAATGGAATCAAACCACCAGCCTCATGCTAACGTAGGTGCTCTTCCATTGAGCTAGCACCCTTTAAAAAATTATGTGAGTTATGGTAGTCCTTGAAATTGCATATATAGGCATTTATTTTAAAAAAATGCTCTACACATAATGGTATAATCTTTGTAAAATATATAATGTATGAACTAGCTAAAAATTCATGTCACTATAACAGTCAGTACTTAAATGAATTTTAATTTTCAAAATTAACTAGCTATATTTACTATTTTTTTTCAAATTTTTATTAACTAACTCTTTCACTAATGAAAATTAAACCTGGTTAGAAGATGTATAGAGTCCTCTATGAAGAAAAAAAACACAAGAAATCTCATTCCTTACCACATATATTTCAAAATCAAACATGTGGTCTATAAAGAGAGAATATAGACAACATTTGAGTGCTTAATATACCATGTACATGTAAGTACTACTGCATTTTCTCATAGCCAAATCAAACTTGTTGTAATGAAAGAGGATGTTTATAACTCCTTTAGACTACAAAATTTACAACATAACCAAGAAAGAATAAAGGCGCCCATAATCTCCCAGACAAATTCATGTAACTAGAATTTTGGGTTTATTACCCTCAAACATTATTTGTAATTTTAACTTTAAAAAGAACTGATAAAAAACAGTATGTAGAAATGAAACAGATGATGGAGTATCAAAACGATAGAAAAAAACACTGCCATAATAAATAGACCATAAGTAGATTTCCATAACATAGTTCCAATATGTTTAGACAAATATTGTATAGTTCTTAAATACAATAATAGCAACAAACTCGAATCTAGAATGCTTTGTAGCTTGGGTTATTGCTTGTTATTTCATTGTTTAGTGTTGCTAGTGCTGATAATCAGTTGGTTAAAAATATAGATGCAACTTTAAGAATCATTGTAATACTAAAACCTAATTGATTCAAAATACACGCTACATATGGAACATTAGAAGCTTCTCAAAATTAAAGAATCACTCAAAATAAGAGGGATATTAGGTATACCTAGTTACTTCCTCCTCTATTTCCCTAATGGGGAACTAGAAAACCATTGGTTCTTCTTCCAACCTCTCTTATGTCATAGTGAATAGAGAAAGACACCCCTAAGAAGATGAAGAATCTTCTAATTTTTCCTATGTCCCATGGCTTATGAAGATTAGCAGTAACTTTAGTAGTAACTTATGTGACTAGCTCTATAGCGATCTCTGTAGTATATGCACAGGTATTAGATTGGATACTAGTTGGATTAGACATATCCTCGACTATTTTCTTATTAAACCCACCTATTTCAATGAGATCAATCTACCTATCTTTCTTCTCTTCCATTTGGGCTTGTTTTTGACAATTCATTTGATTATTTGGAGATGATTTGCTTATTTATTGTAGATACAAAGAAAATCTTACCTTTAGGGGATCATATTAGTCAATAAGCTAGAAGTGCATAGATCTCTAATGCCATTCAGAATCCAAGGGAGTGATCTATACTACTAGACATCTCTCTGAGTAGTCTTTCCAACCATATATTACAATCTACAATCTGAGGTAGGGCATTAGAGAATGACTCCTCCAAAATCAGGGTACCAAAATTGTTGAAATAACTTGCTGGATGAGATCAGATGCTGAGAAAGACTGATGTAATGTTCTAACACCTTGAAGAGTATGGGAAGGCGATATACACTACTAAAAAACTATTTGAGTCATCTTTCCATCCATATATGGCACATTTCAAACTATTGAAGAATGTTCAATAATTAAGGATTTCAAGTTAGGGTATTTCTTTGCTATATCATCTTGGAATCAACAAGAAATTAGTGAGAAGCAGGTGATATCATACAAAGTGTTCAATTTCCTGCAGGGAATCTGTTCGCAGTCAGTTGGATGTGCAATAGATAAGCTAGGAAGTCAAATGATAGCCTAGTAAGGACACCGTTAGGAAACACGACATTCTAATAGGTCATCTTGTAAGTAGATTTAGTAGTCTGGAATCATTTTTCTTGAACTACTGTTGCAGACATTTTTATTGATAACAACCACTTTTGATACTTATAATATCTGGTATATTGGCCCTAGTGGAAAATCAACATGTTGTAAGGATTATTGTTATGATATTTTTACTTAGAAAAATACTGTAAAAATTGTTAGGGCCAATTATAATAGTGAAACATTCATTGGTTAAATTTACTGTTTAGCCCTATTATAATGGGCTGATTGTATGTTGTTGGAGAAATATTATATATTATCAGTGCATCTCATAGGTATCCTACTATTGTATTAATGAATGGAAATTCTCTATTGTTGATTTATTGAAATTTGAAGCCCTAGTTAAAATTAAATCCCTAAGGATTAAAAAAGCCTTCTGTGATATTAAAATATGTGTTCAAAATAATGTTGGATATAATAAGGCCACAAAATTTCCTACCTGGAAATATTCCAGGCACAACACTCTGTAAAATATGGAGCAATACAAGGAAGCTTTAAGAGTTCCCGAGTTTCTAATTCTTGGGGCCACTTCACCAATTTACTTTGCTAATTTTGCCTACTTGAGATAGGTTAATATCCTAACACAACTTTCATTTAGATCTTACTCTTTAAATTGAAGGTCGAGAGAGAGGCATTTCATTTTTCATAAATTATTTATCACATAATATTGAGATGGGTACAAGATGAGGAGGATCACATCAAGAAGAAAAAGGAAAAAACATTGTAGTATGTGATATTAGATTTCATAGGTAATCATTCATTACGATCATAACATGATTCCAACTACTACTAAGCATGATAATAAACATGTGAATATTTAAAGATGATAAAGTTATACCTTCACCTTAAGAAGTCCCAAAGGAAATACAACATTTTCAACCTCATGTTCACAAGAAATTGATTTGTTTGTCTCCCTCACCAACTACAGGTGCCTAAAGGTAATGAACCAAAGTAGTGATAGCTCCTCCATCCACAATAATTTCCACAGGCTCCTCTGCAAATAAAAACCACACATTAACTCTAGCCAAAATAACTCTTCTTTCAAAACATGAAGGACAAAATATGGCCACACTGAATCAATAAACTTGAAGAAAATATCTATAAAAATTCAACCTTACTAACATGGACTTAGTATGCGGGAACCAATAGGTAAGTATATCATACAGTCACCCGCTTCCAATAATATAAACAAAAAATACTTCTAAACCATCAAATAAGGAATTTCATATGCACATAATACGACACCTTTACAAGACATTCTCTAGAAATAGAAAACCTTGAAAAGTTAGTTGAACAAGAATAGAACAATATACAAAACAACATTGTGGGCCCCACATGCACATATAGTTCAATATTTGTATTGGAACACATATTATGTGTACATACAACAACCATGAAACATGGTTGGAAATCACCAAACTAGAATACTTTGTTAATCTAGAACATGTATTGTCCCAATTTGGCATCATGAGTCATGACCTGTGTTATTTTCTCAAAGTGGCATGAATAATGCACAAGGCATAAACTAGATAGCTATATTGTTGATTAGAATGAAAAGGAATAGGAAAAATTCAATGTGGCTCTAAAGATTACAAGGTAAGACTATGGTGACCAGTAACTATCAAATGGAAAATGGTTCCTTGAATATACACGTAAAGAAGGTTTTATTATATGGATTTCAGAGATTTCCAGAAACTAATATTTACAAGACCAGTTGCATCACAGATTTTTCATCTCCACAAACAAGATTGAATAGGTTCACAAGCCATAGGAAAATCAATTGATAATAAATGCACTAAAATTTTGGCATCAGTTTATTTATTTAACTCAGTTTCACCAACACCAAGCAACAATTCATAACATGGGTGTACACTATTGTTGGCCCGCCATCTAAATAATAAAAGCATGGAGGCTAAACTCTCAATCAGGAAAGCTTTGTAACTACTAACAAAATTCACTAATTAAACAATATGATAAACATCCAAATAATTAAAAAAAAAGCTTTTCATTTTGTTTTCTCAAAAAATTAGATGAAATATAAGATAATTATATTCACGTCCTACAAATGAAAAATGTTAGGTCAACGCAACTAGAGAAATTAAAATATAACATACAATCAATGATAAGGACCTATAGGAGTATGTAAGGCTGCTCCAAAAACATAATGTCGGGATAAATAAATAAAAGGAACATGACCTAGGCATAATAGCAAGGCCCTAGCTCATTATCATCATGGAGGGGAATATGCTGATCAGAGAGAGGAAAAGAGGAACACCTTTCACCATCTATAGTTGATAAGGGATCGATGATTGATGCTTAAGCTTGATGACATCATCTGAAGAATTTAAATGAGACCAGGGTGCAGCCTATGAGGAGAAGATGCCTACCATGCAGTGAAACTCCCTACCATATACTAAAACTCCCCTAACACTCAAGGTCATTGAAAGAAACACTGGTGGGCACTAATCTTTGCAGGGTGACTCAATCTCAGAGGTTTCAATGATGTGATGTATATTGGCCCTATGGTATCCAATCTGAGCTTTGTGCCATGAGAAAAGCAACCCTCATGAATCCTTATGGGGAACCAATCTGCTCACTACATGTCTAGAAGAAATCAGCATTCTCCTTAGCATAGAAGTTGACATAACATGCAATAGAAAAGGGATAAAGGGTTTAACTAAAAGTTCACATAAATCTGAAAAATGCACTTCCACATGAAACAATTGGGCTCTGAACCTTTGTAGGTGCATATATAACAAGGTCAGAATGCTACATGTTGTCCATCTGCTACTATATATGAATTGATAATGGAAGAATGTTGTTCTTTTTTTTTAATGCTATATCCGGAACTGCGACTAAGGGATGAGTGTAATTCCTGTAGCAGTTGCATCACAATTCACTATGATTTAAATGCACATTTTCCTAGGTTTTCCCTGTATAGTGACTACTAGTCAATGGGTGATGCTATAATTAAACGCAAAGCTTAAGTGAATGACTTTTTGTACTGATTAATGGCCTCTAGTGTCACTTTGATGGTGAGATTTGGTCTACACGGAATTCCTTATAGTATGCCATAATTGTATGAATGTTTTATATATATATTTTAAAGTTTGGGAGGACTACATCTTCATCATCATGTCCAATATATCACCTGGATTGGGATGGGGAATTTAACTGGTCAATTCACATCAAGGAGTGCCTTAACAGAGCACACGATCACAGTCTTTCCAAAATCCCATGGACATGAATGTTCTATATATTAATGCTACTTAATAATTAGTCTATTGTCTTAGCCTCCTTGTACATATGAAACACATACCTTGTATTGGATGCCAGATTTTGTCCACATGGAGGGTGCTTCTTTATTATTAAGTTAGTGTATCAATTGACTTACTTATGTATTTCCTATGTCTCCATGAGATGCTTTGGAATTTCAGTGCACAGAATCATGCATACATGTATAATTTATCTTCATTATGCATAACACCAACGTGTTTTATAAGATGTAATAAAATCATGGAGTTCACAAGAACACTGGAGGTATGTTTAACCATTAGGATGACATCCTGGTCTACTTTTGTTGGGTGGAGGTAGGTATTTGACTTTTAGGCACATCACTACATAGTCATTAAATATCCTGAAGCTCACATCTAGTTTCTCTAATTCTAGTTCATAAGGACAAGACTCTGGAAATGGGAAAGTTAGTTTTCTTAATAATGATAGAAGAGCTTCAGAACTTGTATTGTAAATGTATTAATGTTGTTGGAAAATGTTCTTAACATATAAGCTAAAGCTGCTTCAAGTACTAAATCCTAATTAACGAGATATAACCAACAAGACCCGATGTTGACTAGAGGAGTGTGCAATGGTCTTACAATCTACTAGTAACTGAGGTCATTGAAAAATTAATAAAATGTTTAAATATCCTTATGTATAACTACACATAATGTGTTGTCAAATTGTGGGTGCATAAAAATATGAAATGAGATACAACATATGTTATCCTTTGTGAAAATTATCCTAGTACATATCAAGAGGATTATGGATTCTTTCTAATAATAAATTAATGATCTATGCACCCATGGATGTGCATACTAATGATGTGTAATTACTATTACAACATTATTTTTGTACACATTATATTACTTAAATATTGACTAACCTAGTTAATATTAAAACATGGTAACAAGAAATACATATTACAAGTCTTATGGAATATCTATTGATTCTTTACAAACCATAATTTTAGACATTACCCCAATCCATAGACCTTATAAGTTATTTTCTCAAGTCCTTCATGGTGTAATAAGGCTATTAGCCCTTCCATTAAGGTCTATCCCTATTGGGAAAAACCTAGAGCAGATGGTCAAAGGTTTTTATTTACAGAATTTTCAAATTTTATATTGGCTGGCCATTCCTGTAAACAAATTTCATTTTTTTAAAAGACAATTATTTTACTTATGAACTTATTCTAACATAAAATTCAATAAGTAATTCAATCTCCTCCTATCGAACTTGCTTGGTTGATCTGTATGCCAAGTAGGTGAGCTATGTTACAACATGGTTGTCCTTCTCAAGGAGAGGGAGGTCGTAAGCACCTTTAGATGGATGTATATGTGGATATATATGAGGATTTGGATTTGGGGCTGGATTTTCCATTATGTTGAGACAATTCTCCCCATATGGGGGAAAATCCCAATCCAAATTTGCACTTGTTGGGCAAAATGTGATGAACTTTTGACACATCCCACTCCTTTTGTTCAAGTACCCTTTGGATGTTTTACTCAAACATGGACTGGATCGGACTGAAGAATAACATGGACAAATAGAGGATGGTTTTATCACCTACAGAAGGAGGTGATGAATGGTTTGCCTTCTTGGTACCACTAGCCATAAAGAGATAACTTAGAAAATGTGTGAGGTTTTTTCCAGGAGAGTTTGGCTGCTTGCGCTTCTTCTTACCAGTTTTGGACTTTGACTTAATCTTAGCATGATGATTTGTAGGGTCGAAAGGCTTCTCTATAGAATGAAAAGTGTCAGCCCTAACTGATGATTTTCCATGTGAATCTCGAAATAATTCTCCAACAACAACCCATTTTCATGCTGTGTCTTTGCTACTGGTCATGTGATGAGAATTTTCCTCTTTTTTAGCAGTAGGAGTGGAAGAAATATTTCCGTGGATGAACCCCTAAGTCAAGGTAAGGTGAACATGTGGATTCAAGTTTAAGCCTTACCTTTAATAGCTAAATTAGAAAATGTGATATCTGCCCATGTATAAGCAGATATTAGGGTACCATTTTGGGAGGATAAGTTACTCTGAACGAAATATAATGAAACATTGTTTTAGGTATTTCTTCAAAGTACATCGATAAAATTCCTTTTCTAATCCAAGAACTAAGGAAAAACCATGAAAGTTCAAATTCAACAATGATATTCATCTTGTAGTAGCTGCTTTCCTAATTGAAGTAATCCAACAACTATTAATTTTGTAAAGTATGTGTTCAAACTTTAGTCTCTCATTATTCCCATACAAGTACTATTTTGTTTTTGAACCCAATATACATGAATTTCATGCGAATAATATTCTTACAGCTAATAATTGATACAAATAGAGAATAAATGGGACTTACAAGCTCTGTTATGCTCTTAACCTGCAAAATGATACCCAAATACAGAATATGTGAAGAAAATAAACCCAGAACACAGAATATAATATGGGCTTTATTGACCCTTGACTATGACGTGATCCCATGACATAAATAAGGGGGTTAGGGTGGGACCCTAACATGCCCTCCCCCTTAAGACTAGCCTTGTCCTCAAGGCTGAAGCTGCGGAAACTGCTGAAGAGTAGTGGTTGGTTCCCAAGTTGCATCTTCTGGAGAGGTGTCTTTCCATTTGACGAGGACTTCCTTAATCATGAAGCCGCGCAGGTGCTTGTCTCGTGTGTCTAGAACCTATTCGGGTTGAAGCCAGATTGACCCTTCTTCGTCCAATTCATGTAGACTGGTTTGAACTCGGAAATTGTTCCCAATCACTTTCTTGAGGCACGATACATGGAAAATTGGATGGATTTTTGCCGTAGGTGGCAAAGCCAACTTGTAAGCCACTTCTCCAATGCGCTGAAGTACTTGGTATGGTCCGTAGAATTTTGGAGAGAGCTTTTGACAACCCTTGTCTTTGAGTGATGTTTTCTTATATGGTTGCAGCCTCAAAAAGACCTGATCCCCTTCTTGAAATTGGCGCTCTGAGCGATGCTGGTCGACCTGTTGCTTCATGCAGTTCTGAGCTTGATGAAGATTCTCTCTAAGATGGGCGAGCATGGTTGCGCGGTGTTGTAGGAGTTGATCCACTGCTTGTACTTTGGAGCACCCCTTGAGATAAGAAGTAGGGGAAGGCAGAAGTTGACCATATACTACTTCATAGGGAGTCATTTTGGTGGTGGCATGATAGTTGGTGTTATACCACCATTCAGCCAGAGGTAACCACTGTACCCAAAGGTGTTGCTTTTCTGAAGTGAAACACCTAAGGTAGGTTTCTAGACATTTGTTGACAGCTTCGGTTTGACCATCTGTTTGTGGATGATATGAAGTACTGAGTTTGAGTTGAGTGCCTTGTATTCTGAAGAGTTCCTGCCAAAAATTACTGGTGAAGATCGGGTCGCGGTCGGACACAATAGAAGTGGGCATGCCATGCAATTTGAAGATTTGATCCATGAAAGATTGAGCAACCAAAGTTGGTGTAAACGGGTGGGGTAGGGTGCAAAAATGAGCATACTTCAACAGTCGGTCCACAACCACCATGATGACTGATTTGTTCCCTGACTTTGGAAGACTTGTAATGAAATCCATAGAAACCTCCGTCTAAATTGATGCCGGAATGGGCAATGGTTGTAATGTGCATGGTGTGTTGATGGTTTCCCCTTTGTGGCATTGACAGACCTCACATTCTGCTATGAAGGTAAGGATGTCCTTTTTCATGCCTGTCCAAAAAAATGATCTTCTGGTGCGAGCATACGTCTTCTGAAAGCCCGAATGTCCTGCAATGGGAGATGAGTGCAATTCTGCCAAAATGCGACTTTTGAGGGTGGATGTTGGTGAGATTACGACTCTGTCCTTATAGCGAAAAATATCATTCTGCCACGAGTAGCCCTTGGTGGAATTAGGATCTACCTGCAATTGAGAAATGAGTTGGGAGAGCCCGGGGTGTGAAAACCATTCCCTGTGAGCCTCTTCAATCTAGTCTGGAATGGGGAGGGAAATTGCGAGCAGAGTACTTTCCTCCTCAAATTGGCGAGATAATGCATCTGCTACACTATTGTCTTTCCCTTTCTTGTAAATGATCTCATAATCATATCCCAGCATTTTGGCTAACCATTTATTTTGTTGTGGGGAGGATAGGCATTGCTCCAAAAAATATTTAAGACTGTGATGATCTGTGTGGATTTGGAAACTTCGCCCCAATAAGTAAGGTCGCCAGGTCTCGACTGCATGTAAGATGGCCATCATTTCCTTCTCGTAGGTAGATTGGCCCAGATTCCTCCCACTGAGTTGTTGGCTTGTGAAGGCCAACGGTTTCCCTTCCTGCATTAAGACCACCCCAATACCTTTACCCGAAGCATCACATTCAATGACAAAGGATTTGGTGAAGTCAGGTAGTGCTAAGACTGGAGTGGAACACATGGCGTTTTTGAGAGCGGTAAATGCCTGTTGTGCTTCCTCGTTCCAGAAGAAGGAATTTTTCTTTAGGAGTTGAGTGAGGGTTTTCGCTATGCGGCAATAGTTGTGGACAAATTTACGATAATAGCCAGTGAGACCCAAAAATCCTCTCAAGCTCTTCAAGGTCTTAGGTTGAGGCCATTCTTGGATTGCTTGGATCTTTTTGGGGTCCACCTTGACACCTTCACGCCCCATAATGTGGCCCAAATACTCAACTTCTTCCATGCCAAACGAACACTTGGACATCTTGACAAATAATTTATGCTTGCGGAGCAGCTGCAAGAGTAGATCTACATGTTGAAGATGTGCAGCCCAAGTGCCACTATAGATGAGGATGTCATCGAAGAAGACAAGGACAAATTTTCTGAGATATGGTTTGAGAATGTGATTCATAAGGCTCTGAAAAGTAGAGGGGGCATTACAAAGACCAAATGGCATGACCAGGAACTCATAATGGCCTTCATGAGTTCTGAAAGCCGTCTTGGGAATGTCGACTTCCTTCATGCGAATTTGGTGGTAGCCTGAGCGAAGATCCAACTTAGTGAAGAATTGAGCCCCATTGAGTTCGTCCAGCAAATCGTCAACCACCGGGATGGGAAATTTATCTTTGACTGTCAACTTATAAAGGGCCCTGAAGTCGGGACACATCCGCCACTCCCCATCTTTCTTGAGCACCATGACCACTGGGATGAATAAGGACTAATGCTGGGATGAATGACACCTGCTTCCAACAGTTCCTTGATGATTTTTTCTATTTCATTCTTTTGGGTGAACGGATATCTGTATGGCCGCACATTTGGGGGTTGGGCCCCTGGAACCAAGGTGATGCTATGATCATGTTCCCCTCGTGAGGGTGGAAGCTCATTAGGCTTGTCAAAGACCATCTGATGGTTATTTAAAATCTGTTGCATCTCATGATGAATTGGCAGAGACATGGTTTCGACTACCTGGATGGCATTAAATTGAGCTACTACTCCATTATGGCCCTTTTTTAACAATTTTTCCATCCTATGCGAGCTGATGATAGAGGGGGCTGCCGCCTAGAGTCCACGGAGGGTATGTGTGGAGTTTTTCTGATTAAAACTCATATATAACTCCTGGAAATCCATTCTGATTGGCCCAAGAGTGCGGAGCCATTCAGTGCTGAGGACAATGTCGCAACCCCCCATGTGTATGGCAAACATGTGGGTTTTCAACTGATAATCCCCCATTTGAAGTTTGACATTTCCACAGCGGCCTTCACATTTCATTGTGCCCCCATCCGCAATTTGGACTTGGAAGTTAGAAACTGCTCGTACAAAACAATGCGCTGCTTCTGCGATTTTTTGATGGATGAAATTATGGGTACTTCCACTATCAATCAAGACTACTACTGGGCGATGTTTAAGAAAACCCTGGATTTTGAGAGTTTGAGGGGAAGAAATCCCTGCCAACGCATTCAACGAAATAACTGGTTCATCAGAGACATTCTCCTTTGGGTTGACTTCTTCTAGCACCTCATGTTCCTCAAGTGGTGGATCTTCCTCTGTTGAGCTGTAGTCAGTGGCATCTATTTGAAAAAATTTGGGCTCCTTGCATTTATGACCTGGGGAGTATTTTTCATCACAGTAGTAACATAGTCCCTGCTTCCTTCTTTTGGCCATTTCTGCAGGTGACACCTTTTGAACCTTAAGTGTTTGAGTCGTGTTGTGAGCTTGTGGGGGACGACCTTTAGCGGGGAAATTTGGGCGACTGTATTGGGCTGCTAATGCACGTTCCACCTTACGAGCTACCTGGCAAGCCTCCGTCCACGTGGGAGGGTGGTGAAGTAGAACTTGAGCTTTGATGGCTTCTTTAAGACCGCTGATAAAACATTCTGTGTAGAACTCATCTGTGAGACCCCTAGTGCGGAAGGCTAAGGCTTCAAAAGCGGTAATATAATCATCCACTGTACCAGTCTGTCAGAGCTTAGTGAGACGACCCAAAAAAGAGTCTTCCTGTTCAAAGCGATCTCGAAGAGCTTTGGTAAATTGGGTCCAAGTCCTAAAAGGTCCATTGCAACGCTGATGCCATTCCCACCATTACCAACGTTCATTGTCCAAGTACATGCTCCCAATCATAAGCTTATTCGCATCATCTGGGATATGATTCAATTTGAAATACTGCTCCATTTGTGCTAGCCATGCGGACGGGTGAGAACCGTCAAATTTATGCACATCCAACTTGGGAGGTCGCTGACTGGGTGGTGGATGGGTGTGCCAGACGTGAGGAGAGTGGCTAGACTCACCCTCATTGTATTCATGGCCATTATACGCCTCCTCATGGGCTTGCTCCTTGCCCTTTGGGAGGAATTGCTGTATTTGGAGACTTAGTCCTTGAAACTCACGTTGGAGGGATTGCATGGAGTCTTCCAGTTTGTCCATCCTTTCATTTGCCATCGCTTGAGCTCTAGTCTCTACCATACACCAACCTGATGAAAAATTGGGACCGCCGAAAAAATTTGACTAATAAATTGAATGGTATCACCTTGCTCAGCTCGTCGTCCTGATTTTGATGGGCTAGATCACCAATAAGCGCCCCGGAAGATCTCAGTCACCAAATCCTCAAAATGTCAATGCTGCCAAAAGTCCTGCGAAAAGTATACCCCGGTATAGGAACCCTTCACAACAACTCCGATCTGGTGGGTTTGAGAGATCTGAATGGCGGAACAACTGCTGCGACAGATCTGATGGATCTGATGTCTACTGCTGCAACACCTCTTTGCACCCGTGGATTGGGAATAGATGATGTGTGATCCCCAGATAGAAAAGGAAACTATGGTCGTGAGGAGTGTCAGGTGCTACAGATCGCAATATACATAAGGGTCTGGCAGTAGTACTCGACCCAATGTTTCAGGGCTCTAACTAAGGAGGATTGACCGTACCCTTAGCCGTACAACCCGACTTCCCTATCGTACAGGCGAGTAATCTCTCCGAGTGCTGTTCTTGGTGTACTGTAGCCACAAGACGGCCGACGGTTTATCTATGGTGAGGTTTCAAGGGAGCCTAGGGGGCTTCCGATATACCTAGAGGGTACGTGGAAGATAGTCCGTGCACGGTTCTGTCTAATGCGCTACTACTCGGAGGGGTACCCACAGGGGTTACAAGGGAGTCCAATAGATGTGACCACCTCTTGTATTTCCTGTGTGCATGCCTCCCCAAATCCGCAGGTTTATGCGGTTAACGATAGATCCCGTGGTTTAAAGATGTCGGAACACGTCTCTAGCCGAAATTTTTTTTTGCTAAGAATTGGAGATCCCATCAGCCCTAGAAAGTGCTCTGATACCACTTGTTATGCTCTTAACCTACAAAATGATACCCAAATACATAATATGTGAAGAAAAGATACCCAGAACACAGAATAGCAATGATTTTATTATTCAGAGAGTAATGTTCACTTGCCTCTTCGAGGGGGCAACCTCCAATAGAGCAGAGCTCAAATACAAAATAAGAAACAATGCTCCTCGCAGGGAGTCTCTATCCTTTATATATGACTCATACATGCAATACCACAGGCCAATACCGTGGGTTTTATTAATACCATCTATCTAATACTACGGCCCATTTGCAACTAACTGTGGTCCCGTCATTAATTGCGGGTTAGCCACTTACAAATATTAATATGGGCTTTATTGACCCTTGACTATGACGTGATCCCATGACATAAATAAGGGGGTTAGGGTGGGACCCTAATAAGCTCCATCCACATTCTTTGTTCTTGTGAAGTAGAAGTTGTCTGATTTTTTAATCCCAACTAGTGTGATAAGGCATAACCATCCCACGACACTTGATACCAACTTTGCCATGACTTCTTTCTACTCTCTACATCATACTATTTTTTAAGGTTTCCCTAGAGCTCCACCTCCTAGGGAAGACACATCCAATACATGTTTGCAGCCTAAAGAGTTGTAAAAATCAATATCATGAATTTTTTATTTAAAAAACTAAGGGTTCCAACATGGGCATGCATCGCTTATTTACGAATTTGTCTTTTGAAATACTTTTCATAATTTCTAACCCTTTCTATAAACTCTGAGAGGATGTCCAACAACTTCTTACACACGAAAATGATTCAATGCAATCCCATATACACCAGCATAGTCTAGCTTGTTAATGAGTTATTCATGTTTTGCATTTTCTAGAGTTATGAATCCATAAACCACCCCTTGATTGAGGTCTGTATCCCTTAGTTGCCAAGCCTTGCAAGCAAAAGCCATGTTTTGAGAATTGTGCACTTTGCTAAGATGATAAAAGGAACTTCCTTGCTTTGGGTATGACAGTGTGTCTATCCTACCATTATGAGTAATGGTAATGCACCCTTCCTCAATATCAATGCTAGGAGTTTGATATTCTTCCATGGTACCCATTTTAACCAAATGGCATTGCACGAGGGCTTCACTCAATGAACCTCTCACCTATCATGTGCATTCATGGCATAATAAACAATACTCTTAATTTGAATACATATTGGAAAATACCCCTAAAAATCACATTATTTAAACCCCTACCAATACAAACCCAATACACCTTTCCAATTTAAAAAACCCCTAATTCCACTAGATAATGTAGGTACCCATTTTTTCATTAACATTTTTTATACCCCTTTATATTTTTTCATTAAGTTTTAGCTTCATTTTTATACCTTCCAATATACAAATCATTTCCCCCCTATATATCCCCTAATATATTATGCCATTTTTTCCTCAGTATATATCCCCCAATATGAACCCACATGGTATGGTATTGCTCCCATGGTGAAGCCCCCGTATGGCATTCTAAGATGAATTTTTTAATAGAAAAATGAACATTCATGGTTCAAATCACATTTTTATGCTAAGTATAGACTACTTTTCCTATGTCTATCATGGAGTAACGAGTAGACCTACGTTATTCAAACGGTACGACTGCCTCAGGTTCAAAGGACTTGAAAGCCTCTATAAGGAAATCCAAATCACAAACATCTCCCACAAAGAGGTCAATCTGTTTGTCAGAGACTTACCTCCATCTCTTTATTCTCTTATGAATTGAGACAATGGGAGTTAGAGAGACAATCCCAAGTTGTTGGTCAAACAACCTGTAGACAAGGCTATCAACAATAGAAACTTGGTATCCTCTGTTTAAGAGATGTAAAGTTGTCGCCCATCCACAATAGACATCCCCTCCTACAACCATTAATTTCCTTCCTTTACCTCCCACTTCCATGGTCAAGGATGTTATTTTCACTTATTTCTCCTTCACAACAACAACCCTCGGGGAAAATCTGGCAACATTTCTTCTACTGCACTGTCTTTTAAAAAAAGATAAAGAAACAAACCTACCACATCCAAACAAGGCCTCTTGCTTCCAAAATGAAATAGAAATCTTCCCTTTCCTAAAGGAAATTTCATTATGAGGCATTAGGATAGTTCTAGTAGCATCTAGATGAGATTAATGCAACCCATTGAATTGAAACAAGAAGCAGTCGATAGTGTCTGTCACATAAATTCACGGTTGAAAGCTAGTGTGTGCCTAACCTAATATAGAAATGGTATGTGAGCCCCAAACTCAACCACATGTGAGAATGAGTACATATAGAAAAGATAATCACAGTAGTTTTACACAGAATAACTACATGACATAGGTGTGTATGATTATTTGAAGCCATACTGGTCCTCCATATATGGTTATTTTAAGTAATCTGGAAGAGACAAAAAAAATTCCCCAACCTGATAGAGAAGCTTCAAAAGAAAATTGCGACCTAATGTTTACCAAACGAATAAAAAATGATAAAAACTATGGTTTGGCCCTAGGGAAGCTAAACATCAACTACTCATAACTACAATTTCTAGCCTAAATTGTAGGTTTTAACCCCGTACAGAAATTACCTGCATACAAATTCTGAAACACAGAAAACAAAAAATGCGAGAGCATAACACATAAAACACATATACACAGAGATTTCCCCTAGATCCCAAAACCAAGACTACCAGCTTGATTTTTCATTATGTTCCTTTCAATGTTACAATACATATTTATACATGCCGAAGCATCCAATACCATGGACCAAAAAGCATCGCGCCCAAAACCATATGTGAAAAATCATGCATAGAACCATAGGTAGGTCCGCCCAACCTAACATAGGGTCCAAAACCAAAATTTTCCAGGGCGCTGCCCCGGACCCCATAGAGTGGGGTTATCTGCACCCCTCAAACCCCCTGTGACTCCCCCTACTACCCACTCAGCGCAACGAAGGGGGGGCTCTTCCCCCCTTCTAACCCCCTGGTTAACTATGTGGGCTAGTCGTGGAAAGAATATAACACAACCCAACATTCTCCCACTTGTTGTTTTCTTTCCACAGGGGGCCACAAGAGAACTTAGTCATTTATCTAGCCTTGCAATGCCCATTGTTTCTCTACACCAAGAGAACTTTTCACAGATTTTGTCAATGCATCTACAATATTCTTCAAAGTGTCCACCTTTACCAGGAACACCTTTTTGTCTTCTATCATATCCCTCACAAAGTGATACTGAACATCAATGTGCTTTGTATTTGAATGATGTGCAGGGTTCTTTGCCAAGGAAATTTCACTTTGGTTGTCACAGTCTATCCTTATAGCTCCCTGTACTAACCCCATACTTGAACACAATCTCTGCAACCAAACTTCTTCCTTGCTTGCATAAGTGGCTGCCATGTATTCTGCCTCTGTAGTTGATAGTGCCACTACAGATTGTTTCTTACTCATCCAACTGTCTACACCTCCAAATAGGTTAAACACATACCCACTTGTAGATATTCTCTGATCCAGATCTCCAACCCGGTCTGCATCAACAAAGCCATCAATATCCAACACTCTGTCCAATCCTGGTCTTCGTTGGTAGCACAAACCATAATCACTAGTGCCACGCAAATACTTGAAAACTCAATTCACTGCTGTGTAATTCTCCTTCCCTAGTTTTGACATAAACCTGTTCAATACTCCCATTGCATGTGCAATGTCTAGTCTAGTACAGACCATCACATACATTAGGCTACCAAATGCACTTGCATATGGAACACGAGACATATCCTCTTCCTCTTCTTGTGTCTTGGGACACTATTCAGCAGATAACTTTACAACTACAGGAATAGGCACCTTCACCGATTTACTATCCCGCATATTAAACCTCTACAATATTGTCTCAACATACTTCCTATGGTTTAACTAGAGCTTCCTCTTTGCCCTATCTCTTTTAATTTCCATGCCCAAAATATAGTTTGCAGCACCAAGATCTTTCTTGTCGAATTTGGAGGACAATTGGGTCTTCAAATCCTGGATAATTTCTTTGTCATTTCCAACTAGCAACATATCATCAACATACAAGACTAGATAAATAACATGGTCACTTATTAATTTAAAATACACACAGTGATCTGCTTTGCTTCTGGTGAATCCAAGTCCTTGTATAAATGTATCAAATTTCTGATACCACATTCTTGGTGACTATTTTAACCCATACAAAGACTTCTTTAACCTTCATACTAGTTCTTTCTTACCCTTCACTGTAAAGCCTTCAGGTTTCTTCATATAGATTTCCTCTTCTAGATCCCTGTGAAGAAATGTTGTCTTCACATCCATTTGTTCTACCTCAAAATCGAAAGAAACAACAACAGATAAAAGTAATATAATAAAAGCTACATTGGCAACAAGAAAAAAAATATCACCAAAATCAATTCCCAGCACCTGGGAATAACCTTTTGCTACCAACCGAGCTTTGTATTTCTCCACCTTTCCTTCTGTATTTGTCTTCTTCTTGAACACCCATAAAGAGAGGGTTTCTTACCAGTCCATACCTCTTGTGGAGTCTTATCTTCCAACGTTGATGAAGGTGATCTGTTGACCAGGTAACATGTTGTCTCCACCACCTCTGCCCAGAATTCCTGTCCTAACCCGGCGCCAGTGAGCATGCTTCTTGCCCTTTCCATCAACGTCTTGTTCATTCTTTCTACAACTCCATTTTGCTGAGGTGTATATGGAGTAGTCTTTTGCCATGCTATACCACACTTCTTAAAGATTATTCAAATTCCTTACTACAAAACTCTCCACCATTATCTGTCTTCAGCACCTTTATCTTCTTCTCTATCTGGTTTTCCACCAGAGCCTTAAATTCTTTAAACCTGTCAAAGACTTCAGATTTCTTCTTAAGGAAATATATCCATGTATTCCTTGAGAAGTCATCTATAAATGATACATAGTACACAGACTTACCCAGTGATGGAACCTTCACAAGTCCAAAGACATCACTATGAACAGGATCTAATATCCGTTTCGCCCTCTTACCACCAAAGGGGAAACTCACCCAATTCTGCTTCCCATATACACAATTTTCACAGAAATCGAAATCTAGAGAGCTATTACTCATACCTTCTACCATACCTTTACCATGAAGTATTCAAAGTCCCTTCTCTCCATTATGTCCAAGCCTTTGATGCCACAACATGGTCTTCTCTCTAGAGATCACTAGATTTTCTGCTCCACTTTCAAGAACCATAGAACTGTTGCACCCATCAACAACAATGCTACCTTGCAGCTTGTATAGAGTTCAGTTCGAACTCCTCTCATCAATACCAATGCCCCCAAACCATCTTGTAGGTATCCTTCTCGAACACTGCTTTTACACCTGCATCATCTAGCTTGCTTATAGAAATCAGATTTCTGGCCAATGCAGGAATATGTAGAACACTCAAAAGTGTTCTAACCCTTCCACCTTGCAACTTCAACTTTACTTTTCCATGACCAACAATTCTAGCCTTCATATCATCCCCTAAGAAGACATCACCACCATCGTATTTCTCATACTTGTAGAATCACTTTCTATGGGGAGTGAAGTGAAAGGATGCACTTGAGTCAATCAACCATGCGTCATGATCTACATGTGTACTTGAAGAAGCCAAGTACACATCCCCACCTTCATCTGAGGTGGTTTTTTCCTCTACAGAAGGAGCATCATCAGATCCCTTTCCTTTATTAGGAGCTTTAGATTTACAGTCCCTTTTGTAGTGCCCTTCCTTTCCACATTTCCAGCACACCACCTTTATAGGTTTTCATGGAGATTTAGATCTCCCTCTAGATTTAGATCTCCCACTCGATGACTTATTTTTGTTTCTATTCTGGGACTGTCCTCGTACAGACAAGGCATCACCATTCTAACTCTCCATATTTTTCCATCTCATCTCCTCCATTAGCAAGGATGAGACAATTTCATCAAACTGAAAGGCAGTTGTATTGTTACCTATTGCAATAATGAGACTATCCTATGAATCTGGTAGATAACACAACAAACTAATGCACTTATCTTCATCTGAAATTTTGATATCAACAGATGATAATTGACTTACCACAGTATTAAACGCATTCGAATGCTCTATCACCGAGTCTCTATCTTTCATTCTCATGTTATACAACTTTTTCAGTAGGAACACTTTATTCACTAGAGACTTAGATTGTTACAAAGTCCCTAACTTGTCCCACAAAGCCATTGACGTAGCTTCCCCTGATACATTTATCAATACTAAATCTGAGACACACAATCGTATTGTGCTCTTTGCCTTCTGATCCAACTTCTTCCATTCTTCATCGGACACTCCTGTTGGTTTAGTACCCAGATCTACCACGATCCACTGATCTTTATCCACCAATAGATCCTCCATCTTGAGTTTCCACAACTCAAAATTTTGACCATTAAATTTCTTGATCTCTATCTTTCCACTGCTCGCCATCCTCTTTCACCACCAGAATTGATCCCGCATATCTCCCACTGAAGGGAGTCTACCATAGGCCCGAGCAAAACCCCTCAGCAACAAAGGCGTCCCCTTGAAGCCAAAACAACTCTGATACCAAATGTAGATTTCAACCCTGTAAAGAAATTACCTGCACACGAATTCTAAAACATAGAAAATAAACAATGCGAGAGCATAACACATAAAACACATATACACAAAGATTTTCCCTTGTATCCCAAAACCGGGACTACTAGCTTTATTTTTCATTATGTTCCTTTCAATGTTACAATACATATTTATACATGCTGAAGCATCCAATACCATAGACCAAAAACCATCGCGTCCAAAACCATGTGCGAAAAATCATGCACAAAACCATAGGTAGGTTCGCCCAACCTAACATAGGGTCCAAAACCAAAATTTTCTGAGGCACTGCCCCAGACCCCATAGAGTGGGGTTACTTGCACCCCTCAAACCCACCGTGACTCCCCTCGCTACGCAATCGATGCAACGAAGGGGGGGCTCTGCGCCCCTTCTAACCCCCCGGTTAACTACATGGGCTAGTCGTGGAAAGAATATAACATAACCCAACATAAATATTAGCTAGAGCCTTCACTTGGGAAAGTACTGAATGAAAATTTAAACATTGTAAACCAAATAACAACATTTTTATAACCTATTCCTGTAAAAAATAACAAAATCCCAGCTAAGAATCTTATCGGTTAAGAAAACCCAAAAAATATTTCCTCGTATTGAAAGAAAATGAGGTCTGCCCAGAATCACCTATGAGCAGGAATCCATGTTAACAAAGGAATCTATGTTTCTCTCGAAATTTTTATCATTAGAACCACATAGAGCACTGTGATACTCCAGTAATAGTAGGAATACACATTTAGTGGCAGGAAAGGGCTGAAAGTGATGCAATGCAAGATGAGGGAGGGAAAATTTCGTTAGCAGCACAAAACAAAGTGAGGGAGGGAAAGTTTTCTTAAAATAAATAAATAAAAATAATATTAAAAATAATAAATAAATTAAAATAATATTAAAAATTATTAAAATATATTAAAAATAATAAATAATATTAAAATTTATAAAATATAATTTATAAGGTTAAACTATGTACAATTTTTAAAAGAAAAATGGTCAAACATGAATAATAGCTAGTCAAATAAAAAATTGAATGCGAGGATAATAAAAGTATTATTATTAATTAATCAGCTTAGATCTATTTTAACTATAGAGAGTGCTAATGTTGGTCTAAGGACATCGATAAAAACTATAGAATACCTCTCTAATGCAATCAAGTATGCTAGTATAAGGATGGAAAGGGGACATGAGGTCTACACATAAGGGAAATATCCACTAACCCTTAAGGAGGTGATAAATATCCTCAAATATGTGAATAATGTTATCAATAAACTCAAGTAGTTGTAGGTATCCCATTATTTTTGGAGAACTTCACTTAGAGCTCAAAATACCCTATTAGAAGCTAGTCATAGTTTAGAAGGCCTCCACATGTGTTGTTAAGAGAGACAAAGCAAGAAGAGGTAGATATACCACATTCCTCTAGGGTATAAGATAATGTGATTTCCCCTTAATAGTGTCATGAAGAATATTATGATCTAAGAGCAGAAGAGCTAGATAACCATCTCGTGGACTTAGATAAAGTAAAATGAACAAGTATGTTTCTACCGGAGCATTCGCTTGAGGTAGAAAAATGAAAAGATGATGTCAAATGTAGAATTTCCTTGAAATTCTACAACTACTATAGTGAACAATTTGAAAACTGAAACTAGTTTCTTTTCACTAAAACACAGAATCTACTTCAAATTTGCAGTGGAATAGAAACATAAATAATGACAATCACACAGTTCAAAACACATTTGCTTTTCTAGCGAACCTAATTGGGACAACCCTTTGATTGATTGAAAATTTTATTGAATAAAAAAGTTTGAGAAATAGATCTCTTACAAAATAATTGTTTCAATCAGAAAACATACTTGTTTTCCCTGCTTGTTATAAGCACAAAACCCTTGCAAGACTACTGATCTTTTCTGCCCTCTACAATTTGTGCAAGATATTCTCTTACACAATATTCCTCTCACAAGCTCCATGCAAAACCCTATGGAAACTTATCATAAACCTATGAGCTCTATTATCTTTTCTCACCAACTCATGCTCACAAGAACATGATGAAATTGTGCCTATTTCCTCCTTATAAGAACTTCAATTAGGCTATTACTATCAAGTTCTATTTGAGGAAAATCAAATTATTGATTGAATAGTTAACAAAAGATCATTGATTGCGTTAACTCTTCCTTCGTATAGTTTAGGAGTTTGAATAAATCAACTCATCCTTTAGCTAAAATAACTTTCACTAGAAGACAATAAACTTGGTGTTCCAATAATTACCACTAGTCAACTACTTTTTGCGCTCCTAAATTTTAGGAAATTTGCCTAAATTTTATGAGCTCATCCAATTTTTTAGGAATTAGCTCCTAACTCAAAGGAACTTATGCATGCTTAAGGATAAACTCATTGTGGTTCCATTTATTAAGGCACAAATAAAGGAACCCTTTCTTGCTAACATTTTCAACACTTCCTCTTAGTGAGGAAGGCGTTCCCGGAAGAACCTTATCCACTTCAATCTATCTCGAACATTACCATGTTCTTTGCTGTTGCAGTTGCTCCTTATGAACTAGAAGGCTTCTCTGGTTTCTTGTAGGGAACCTACCTTAAAGCTATTTTCATTCCCAAAATACTCTGCAAGCCTATCACTTCTTTATTTTGAGAGCTTCTTGCCTTTCTGCTCCCTCTAAAAGTATGCATCTCTAGCTCCACAATTTGCCACTATTAGTGAAAGCATCTCCTTTAGGTCACTAACCTTTGGCCCAAATAGTATGCCCTCTAGCTTCTCCTTTTTCCATCAAGGATGCCAACTCATAGGGTCTTCAAACTACCCACTACTTGCCTCACTACTGCTCCACAAAAGACAAGTCTTAGGGAGAAGGAGGTTGCCCACTTTCCACTGAAGATGTATTTCTCAACACAATGAACTAGGGCTAGTTCACTAGCCTTCTTGATTTCCCTTGCCTCCTTCAAGGTTAAGCTCCTTAGGCTCAAATACCTTTTCCCTTATAATAACTTAATAGTCCTATGCACATAGGGCTCCTCTAGAAGCCCTCTAACAGTCCTCCCACCTATACACACACTACCAATAATTGTGTCCCAAACATGGACTAGATCATGCACTACAATTGACATTGTTCCTGCATTGTACACAACTTCATTTGTTCCACTTAGAATCATCTTCGTGACTGACCTAGGGTTACAAACTTACTGCCCTTTATTTTTCAATTTGTTCCTCAAATTGCACAAGTATAGGGCTTATAAGATCTATTGTCCTACGTCCTTTAGAACAGTCCTTTCCAACTACTTCAATGCAGCTTTCTTTCCACTGATATTTCTCCATGTTGACCCATATTTCCCTTCATTATATCAGCCATATACTGTTCCCGTAAATTTTCACTTTCGTATAGTTACTAGAGGCTAGAAATGACCTACTTTAGGGTTGACATATACATAAAATATTTGCACAGTTGTTATCGGGAAAACTAATGTCTATTCAGAGCTGCTAGTCCGACTAAGATTGGTAGCTATCTTAGAAACAAACAAACTAAAGTCACTTGTGTTTTCCTTTATGAGAGATAGATGAGAGAGAAGCAGAGAGTACCAACCTCAGTCTTTCGCTAGTCTCCTTGCTTGTTTCCTCTCTCCTTTGATAGATCTTTCACCACTCCTTTCTCACTCGTCCCACTTCAAAGAACACCTGTAGAGTCAAGGCAGCAAAATACCATCAAAGCATAGAGATCTATAACCATAAACAATGTAGGATCGGATGTACATTAACCATATAAATGCATATACAAATACAAGATTTAGAAATATACAAACATATCGAGGAAAACTCAAATAGCTTTATTGATAGAAGTAGTAGAAGAGAGGATTACAACCAGACTGTCTGATCCAACATCATCCTCCCAGCATGAAAGCCCTCTTTACCTCATATAAAGCAAGATTACCCAACAATGTCTTCAAAGAGAAACCAACAACACTTCCTTGCAAGTTACAAAATTCCAGCCTCTAGATCTCTACGATGAGGGATCCATATATAGATGTTTACAGGAGAGTGAGTTAGCTTCTGGGATTTTTATTAGTGTCATTTCACTGATAGTTCTTGGTTCCACTTGAAGATTTCAAATCTCTTACTCATCACTGGGCGAATTCAGAGAGGCAAGTGTCATATGAGCAATTTCTAGAATATTCTCTGGGTTTCCACCTAGCAAACTGCTTCTGCCATTCATTTTCTCTCACTGATCACACCCTACAGAAGGGATTTCCAGTATGCATCGCACCCCCTGTGTGTAACAAGTGAGATGCATCACACCCTATCCATGGAGCAGTTTGTATGGTCAAGTTTTGACCAGTTTTGAGTACTTTTTCGTGGAGAACTTTTGGGAGATGATGTAATCAGCTGACCTTGTTCCTTTAGGGTATGAAACAACAATTTTATGGGTTTAGAATCCCTTGGTTTATGGACATATGTGGTTGGGGTTGCAGTGCCCAAATATGTCTATAACAGTTGCCCCCTAAAGCATGAGGGTCGCAAATCTTTTGATGTCTGGTCAAATGCTTTATAATGAGGATCTGAGGTTTTTCAAACTGGAAGGTGACTTGTAATAAGATACAATACAATACATTATCTTCATAATATTTTCATGATCTAGCTGAGGCGGGCATTCCCATGCTCAGCTTTATAATTCATATTCATGTACCTAAGACAGACAATCGCCTGTGTGACAAACTGATGATTCTAGTAGAGCCATCATCCTTTAGTTTGGATGATTATCTGTGCAGCTGTGATGTACATTTGATGTCTTTATTTTCCTGAATATATCGGAGCTTAGATGGATGAAACTAGATCCAGGGTATTCAAACTCGTTCAATCTTCGCCCGAAGTACAGGTCAATCCATGTGAAAATATGTTCTGATGTCGAACATGGAAAGACATCACCTGATTACCAGCCAATGATGTAAGTTGTTAACATGCGTGAGAGGAATCACCGATAATGATGATGACCCTCAAGGTACTGCAGTACAATTCACGTGGTGTGAATACATGAGTTGATGTCGAACACCACGTAAAATCTTTCGGTCGAAGGCCATTGATGTAAACCTATCGCCGGAAGTGAGAAACTTGCCATTGAGGCATGTAAGCTTCAAAGTACTGAAAGGGTTGTTCCTAAGTCAACTTCTTGGATAATGAGCTGATGTCGATAAGAAGTGACCTGTCATAGGAGGGCCTTAATGAATCCCACATCTACGACATGGAATGGAGCAAATGATTTTGTGGAGGTGAAAACGATCTGATGATATAAGGTTCAGGGTGGCGGTCATGAAAAATGGAGAGTGAAGGTATTGCAACGGATGAGGTGTTAGCTAGGTTGGTGAATTCTCTGAGTGACTTCTCTTGAACATACCGGTGACACTGAAATGGATTGGTAGCATTAACCCCAAGGTGGATGGTACGACGGACCAATGGTGATATGACCGGTGAATGGAATAACCCAACCCGACTCAATCATGGTGACGGAGTGAAAGTGTCATGTTCAAGAGCGACCTGCTACCAATGAAGCTATTCAAGTTTTCTTCCCTTTTTCCCCAGTCATTGCTGACCAGTACCTCTTTATTTTTGTTAAGCTTGAGGAGGACAACATATGCTTGTTCTGTAATTTTCCCTTTGGGAAAACCTGTTGCTATGTTTTAATGAGCCTAGCGACAGTGAAACTCGCTCTTGTCTGCATGGATAAGTTTGTCGCTATTGTTTTAATGAGCTTAACAACAAAGATAACTCAGTCCTTTTCAATTTTATAGAGTCTAAAAAGAGACGTAAAGGCAACTCCAATGGTCCCTTTTCGTAATGTAATCCCTTAAGTCCGAAAAAGTGTAAAATAATACGAGAGGGATGAATTTTCGATTTTTTTAACGATCTGAACAAGACAAGCGCTCAATCTTTTTGTGTAATAATGCCTTAGGTCCAAAAAGATTAAAATCTAGAGGATGTATGGCACTTCCAATTGTTTTAACGAGTCTGAAAGGCCAATTGCTCAGCAATCCTTTCATATTTTACGAGTTGGATGAAAAGAGCTTAAAGGAGACTTGTTTTTTGAGGAACTAGTGATGTTTTTGGATAGCAACTGGTTCCAGGTAAGGTTTGGAACTTTTCAATCATGGCAGTGTAAAGAAGGTTGCTAATAGAATCACTCGTTGCAATTGTTCCTCAAAAGGGTAAACAATCAAATGGAGGCATATGATTGGCTAAAAAAGAGTGGAGATGATGGTGAGAACATGACCAACATTCAAAAGCTGATAATTATGCGATCGCAATGGTTATTTACTAAAGGTGGGTTCATTTTTTAATGAGCTTAAACTCTGGGGGAAGATTTGCTCATTGCTAGGTTTATTTTTTAACGAACCTGAACTTCGCGTAAAACTGCTCGTGCCAGTCATATAATAAGGATGTATCATCAGTAGGTTCATTTTTTAGGGATCTTGTCCCATGCACAACTTTTCTCCTGGAGCTTTTCGTTATGCAAGCTAGGAATGACCAACCTACCAGTTTAAAGGGTTAAGAGCCTACAAACTAAGAAAATAAATGGTCGTTTTTCACTTGCATGTAAAAAGGTTTGCATGCCCCCAGGTATAATGAAATAGAGTTCCCAGGTTACCATATGGAATTTCTTGCATTAACAAGATTGTTTCATCCACATTTGTAGACAAAACACTTCCTTGGATCTGTCCATCGAAATGGACGAAGGTGATCCTAGCTCCAATCACCTAACCTTTGACGAAGGAATCCTTTTCCAGACTGATCCATTATCCTAAATGGACAGGATTGTCAGACTAGTCATATTCCTACGTGGAAACCTACCTTATATCTGGGGTTTTTCTGCCGAAGCAGACCAGGGCGCATGCCTCCTGGGTTTCAGTCAAAATCAATGAATCACTTGCAATCATCAGGTGGACGGACTGGAGATTGACGAGACATTCCTTGGGCAAAAAAGACCAGTTAGGGATGGAATTTGACTAATAGCTGTGTTTGAACCAGGGAAAGAACGCTGGTCTACGAGCTAGACCACTCTGCCTTCATGCGGAAAACACAACACTTGAAAGAGTGAGGAAACAATAGCTCCCATGCTATAAATGTAGTCATGCCCAAGGAGTAGATTGTAATCTATAGGCCCTTGGACTACCATCAAATTTAGATGAATAGTTTTCCTTCTCAAAGTTATAGGAAAATTTGGAAGGATCCCTAACTATCGACTGGTTCCTTTGTTGAAGCATGTCAGATTTCGAATCTCAGGCAGAAGCGATGGTGAACCAAGCGTTTTCCAAGCAGTTGAGGAAGGGATACTCACAAAAGCCCCTTAATCTATAATAGTACCAACCATGATCATTATGTAAGCTTATACTATGATTCAGAATGGTACATTAGATGGTAGGCGGGGTCTGCCTAGTAGATTCCAATCGAAGGAAATGACGAGATTGCTTGGAGGTGGGACCAAAAAAATGGCCAGATAAATCTCTGATGAAATTCATTCCTGTGGTAAAGGAATGGGTAGATTTCCCCCATGTTCATCGGATTCTGTGTTTACAAAAAGAATTTGAACAGTGTCGGTCTCATTCTCTTTGGTGACAGTATCATCTGAAGGTGGACCCTCTGAAGACAAGATTGGGTCGACTGCCGTCTCAACCTGTTGACTTTGGTCCAGTGTGGACTCAAAGGGTTTATCTTTAATGATAGGTGCTTCGACCGACAAAAAAGGTGTGTCAGTCAGATTTTCAACTAGCGATGGACTCGGTAAGAGTTTCTTGTATCTAGGAGGAAGTCGCTGTGATGAAGCAGGATGGTTATCAAAGACTCTCTGAGCCTCATCTAGGAAGGGACAATGGTGGAGGGCATGATCGTCTTCACATAGGCTACAAGGAAATTTGGATCTTCCTTTTTGTCCATTGACTTTGTTTTCACTAGTTGACGTTGTGCTCTGAACATGATCGTCAGCGGTTGAAGACACCGGATTGTGCTAGCAGGGAGACCAATCCCTCAAGATCTGTGGGATGTAGGGACAATCTCAATGATAGTGGTCTCCCTTGCAAATGACACATGGAGATTTAGGTTTGGAAGTTGCAGTGTGTGGATTTTCGCCAGATGGTGCATGGTTGCCCCCTTTTTTTGATGGATTCTTCTTCTTCTTCTCCTTCCCTTTCTTCTTCTTCTCAGTTACTTGGTTTTTAGCATTACTAGCTTCACCAAGTGAAGAGTAAGAAGGAGAGGGAGAAACAAACGAAGTAGAAGGAGGGGGAGCAACTTTATCTGGTTGCTGATTGGATTGCTAAGGAATTGCGGTGTTTTGAATGACAAAGGTCAAGAAAAGCCATACTGGCAGGCCAATTGTGAGTCCTGGAAGGGACAATGCAGCCATATGTGGAGCACCAACATCTCCCCAAGAAGAGAAAGGGCTAGGATTTCCCCCAAGGGGAAATCCTTGATTGGCAGACTCCACTTTCTCAACCTAAAGACCAACTAGGGAACAGTGACGTTATTCTGATTAAAATAAATTTTATGATGCTTTGACACAACTTGCTTTTTCAATTTTTAAGAGTCGAGAAAAAGTTGAAGATGACTCTAGTCGCCTTCGATTTTTAATGAGCCTGAAGTGACAAGTGCTCGGATGGACCTTTTCTTTTAGGGAGTCTGAAAAGGAGCGAAAGTGACTACTCTGGAAATCTAGACAGAGGGATTACCAAACCAATCGTAAAACTGCAGAATACCTTTTACGGTACGGTAGTCAATCTTCCCAAATGATGTGTTCAGTGCATTGCAATTGATATGGCTGCAGACACGGCTTCCTAAGGATGAAGGATGTAGCCTATTGTGGTCTCCCAATATATACTCAACGGTACATGGGAGCACAAGTCCATACTGGCACTTGTCATCTCAAAGAGGAGGAGTCACCCAACCTACGATGAAAGCGATAGTTACCAGGCTTTACGATGCCAGAATACGTCTCTAGCCTAGACTTCTAAATGTTGTGCGTTAGGTTCCAAAGCATTTTTATGTTCATTGAGGTTTATTTTACAGTTGATCTTTCTTAAGAAGTTTGCCTTTAAGGTTCACCACATGATGTAGATATACAATTCCTAAATATGCAATCTAAGATGATAAACAGTCGTTTACTTTCTTTTTGCAATGAAAATCCTAGCTACTAAGGAAAGAGAAATGAAATTCTTTCAACATAGAGCAGAGAGCACACACTAGATGCACTTTTCCTAAATCAATTCCAGCATGCAGTCTAAATGCAAATGCACATGCATGTATTGTTTTTCAGTTTCCCTAATGTGAGGATGAAAAAAATAAAACTAAGTATAGATCCGAACTACCTTCTTTCAAAGCGACAATACTAACAATTTTCTTTTCAAAAAACGAAAGAAAGCCAAGATGACACTTTGAGATTTCGATTTTAAAATTGCTTTTGACACTTGAAATACTATTAATTCAAATCAAATACAATGGAAAAATTGTAATCGACTATCCAAAAGAGGAATTCTTTGCGACACACTTTTTCTTGACTGAAAATGACACTTGCGACACTTTCAAATCAAAAGACAACAGTTCGATTAAGCTACTATTTGCAAAGGAGAATTGTAAATGATGAAATATACATAAAAAACATTCACAATTCATTCTAATGGAGGCTGAATAATTCGAAGGAAGATGGTTTCAATAGTGATGTACTGATCATAGACAACAAAGCTACTGAATAAAGTTGAAGACAATGAAGAAAAAACCAAAATCTAGAGGCAGAAATAGTCTCATTCAATCATCACACCTGTAACACAGGGAAACAGTGATGCATCTCACCTACAACACACGGGAGGTGTGATGCATCTAGGTTGCCAATAAGAGACAGTGCGATGGACCGGGGACAAGACTGAGCTTGGTTTTCACTCACAATTTGTAGCTAAGTTTAGGGATTTAGGTTGAGCAAATGATTGTCAGTAAACACAAAGTATAGGGGCAGATCTAATGAGGTTATTTGAGCTACCACTAGGGTACTTAGGATGTTTTGTAAGCTAGATGTTCAGTTCATAAACCAACCCAGAGATTGACTAAAGCAGCGTTAATCTACTTTGCAGTTGCATAGCAAAAGCAGTTTGAAGGCTAGCTGGCTTGACTTCAGGCTCCGTCTATTGTTTATAAAGCAAACAACAGTAACAAAACAAACAAACTATTCGCTCCCCAGTGGAGTCACCATTTTGTTATCGGGAAAACTAGTGTCTATTCAGAGCTGCTAGTCCCACTGAGACAGGTAGTTATCTTAGAAACAAACAAACTAAAGTCACTTGTGTTTTCCTTTATGAGAGATAGATGAAAGAGAAGCAGAGAGTACCAACCTCAGTGTTTCACTAGTCTCCTTGCCTGTTTCCTCTATCCTTTGATAGAGCTTTCGCCACTCCTTTCTCACTTGTCCCACTTCAAATAACACCTGTAGAGTCAAGGAAGAAAAATACCATCAAAGCATAGAGATCTATAACCATAAACAATGTAGGATCAGATGTACATTGACCATATAAATGCATATATAAATACAAGATTCAGAGATATACAAACATATGGAGGAAAAGTCAAATAGCTTTATTGATAGAAATAGTAGAAGAGAGGATTACAACCAGGCTATCTAATCCAGCATCATCCTCCCATCATGAAAGCCCTCTTCACCTCATACAAAGCAAGATTACCCAACAATGTCTTCAAAGAGAAACCAACACCACTTCCTTGCAAGTTACAAAATTCTAGCCTCTAGATCTCTAGGATGAGGGATCCATATATAGATGTTTACAGGAGAGTGAGTTAGCTTCTGGGATTTTGATTAGTGTCATTTCACTGATAGTTCTTGGTTCCACTTAGAGATTTCAGATCTCTTACTCATCCCTAGGCGAATTCAGAGAGGCAAGTGTCATATGAGCAATTTCTAGAAGATTCTTTGGGTTTCCACCTAGCAAACTGCTTCTGCCATTTGTCTGTTCTCTTTCATCGCACCCTATAGAAGGGATTTCCAGTATGCATCACACCCCCTGTGTGTAATAGGTGAGATTCATCGCACCTTATGCATGGAGCAGTCTGTATGGTCCAGTTTTGACCAGTTCTGAGTATTTTTTCATGGAGAACTTCTGGGAGACGATGTAATCAGCTGACCTTGTTCCTTTAGGGTATGAAACAACACTTTTAGGGGTTTAGAAGCCCTTGGTTTATGGACATATGTGATTGGGGTTGCAGTTCCCAAATATGTCTATAACAACAGTAAAACTACTATTCCCTGTCTATATATCTCCTTCTTAGGGTCCCTCTCCTCTCTCTTATGTACAGAAAATATGAGAAAATTTATCAACCTTCTGAACAGTCTTTTAGTGGCATCATACTTTAGAGGGAAGCCCTAACTAGGGTATACAAATCTTTTTTGTTCACACCTTGAACAAATCCTTTAAAAAATCTTTAATTTTCCCTCTTCTCAACACTTCATGAAAACCCTACTACCATTCATGATGCACCCCACTCATGTACACTAGCCTTCACTATTGGAACAAACTTAAGGGTTGATCCACGGTGACTGTACATGAATTAAGAAGACCTTAACTAGGGCTTCAAGATATGTTGTTCTAAATATTTTAAAACCATCTTTCCATCTCCTTGCAACAACCAACATGAAGTAATATATCCATGTACCTTAACCTAATTTTACCTTCATCTTATAAGGTCATTGTTTAGTGCATATGACCTGATATTTTTTTATCGCTCTTTATGGATCATGTGACTACCTCAGAGGTGCCCTAAACATGGGCTTCAATACTCATTCATCTTTACATTAGACACTTCTTCCATATATCTTTTCCTATGTTGATCCACAATTGTATGAAATATTCTTTCTTGTAGCAGACTAGGCATGCGGCCCTCCAAAAAAATGCTCTAGAAGTCACAACCCTTATATTAGGGATTAGATCTTTCCTAAGGCCAAATCACATAATTATCTAACATGTATATAAAATCATAAAATACTTGGCCAACAACTCTCCCTATCTTGGCCTTATCAGATCACAAGAGATTGGAAGATAACTCGTCCTCTCTTGACATTAGATCAACTCCTTAGGGTTTGTGGCTAGATCTCATTGCTCCTTAGCCTATGATCAAAGCCCTTGATATGGATGTGTCAACCTATGTTGGCTTAATTTTATAATCACTCTCATACCATGTAGAATTTCCTTTAAATTCTACAACTGTTATAGTGAAAAATCTGAAAACTGAAAACTAGTTTCTTTTAACTGAAACAAAGAATTTCTCTACTTCAAATTTGCAGTGGAATTTGCGAGAAAGGATGCATGTGCTTCACCCCAATGGTATTCTTGATTAAACTAGACAATGTATTCCTTATTTGGAGGCAACTAAGAACAAACTAATAGATATATAATAGTAGGTAAACAAAATATTTGAAATGCCAATGTCATCCATGGAATAATGCCTCCCTCAAGATAACATCAAACAACTTTGGAAAACCTATAAAGTAGAAGAATACTTTTGAAGAGAAATGTCTTCCCTCCCACATGATGGGATAAAGGTTGGGGATATGGTTGATGGTTGGATATTGAAGTCAAAATCCTTCCTTAGCCCTTGAGCCAAAGAGGCCTCTCCTCAAGTATCTCTAATAATATCCTATGAAGAGTCATAGCATCTAGCTTAGAAATTATGACCCACTGTGATTATCTGATAATTAATTGAAATATTACTAGACCCCAACTTAGGGATTGGTTGGATCATATGGTGGGAATATGCTAGTGGGGACCCTAAATAAATGACTTGAAAACCCCTTGATTTTATAACATGTTGGTATTCATCTCCCAACTTTCTTGTTGGATAGACAAGTCCTAAAAAACATGACAAGGAAGACGAGAGGGAGTTGACAAGGAAATTAGGTTGTCCGAAAACATCAGAAAGGGTGTCCACATGTATGAACATGGAATGGGATTTGAGGTCATAAAGTAGACTAGAGTGTTAGAGAAATAGGGTGCGTCAAAATATATTTGGTGTGCCCCAAAGGGAAATATATAATTCTTCTCTCCTCTAAAATACAATATACATTTCTTGTGCTGAGAGTACCCACAATATTCTTAGAAACATTGGTACAATGTTTGGTCATGGAGGAAGATGTGGCAAAGAAATCTAAAGCTTTCCACTCACTGGCATAAAATTAGCTCATGGGGCTGAATCAAAATTTCAAGGGACATGTCAAGGATCTCTGGTAAAATGGGGTTAGAAACCAAAGTTTTCCTTCCAAACAATTTAAGGATAGTTGGGCATATTTAAAGGAGGTCAACTCAAGAGACTAGAAGCAAGATAAGCGGGCAAGTATCTAACAAATTTGGATAGAGAAAACATCAAAACACCCTTCCTTGAATGAAATGGTGGTCTATATGGGGATCATGAGAGAATATGGGATGGAAGGTAGATTGGCATAGTGAGAAAATGAGAGAAGGGTTTTGTCTGTTAAAGGAATATGGGATACCATGAACTAGTAAATATATGAAAGCAGACCCTCAATGGCCGACAAGGAATACAAAGAGAAATAGGAGGTGAAGGAATGTAAAGAAGGGGGTAATGGATAGAGAGAAATATAAGGAGTTACAAAGAGGTGGGAGAGTAGGTGAGAAAAGTTCCATCATATGTCTAGGAAAACCTAGGTGGGGAGGTTATGTGGAAGTGGGGAGGATTGTAGCTAATGGGATAGAAGTGAGTGAGGGTTGGGCTAAAGAGGAAAGAGGTCACCCATTGGTTCGTTGGGTGTTGGGTCATGGAGTCACATGGTCATGAGAATCAAGGGTCTCTAAGGTATAAGGATGAAAGTCTACAACTTTGTCATGAAAACACATAAGAACTCAAGGAGAGGGGATGCAAGATCTCTTCATATCCCTACAGAGGGAAACCAGTGGCAAGAAAGGCATGGGAAATATGTGCATGGGTAGAATTCTAATTCTTCATACCATTGTGCAGCCAGGAAATATAAACAAGATATAAATTGAAATTGAAATTAATAAAAAAACATAGCTTGTAGCTTGCAAGACATTATATTCTGTGGAAAAACTTGGAAGACGTTATATGTTGAAATAGAAAAAATACAAAGATATGTTAATCATCACACTAAGAAACAATTTGAAAAGTAAAGTAAATGATGTCCTTTTGACTCTCAAAATTATTTGTAGTCAAACATTGAACTACATGCCATCCACCTAACAATTAAGTGAACTTGGCTAAATCAAAGAAACAATACAATAAAAATCAAGTTCGTCATATAACATACTAAACTTTTTATTGATATATAAGTAGTTTTTGTGCTAGGTGTAAGTAGTTTTTGGCATAATTTAATGGTTTTTCACTTAGAACTATATAATAGGATAATATAATAGTAGTTTATATGAACTTGATCCTCACCATCCTATCTTAACATTGATGAAAAATTAAAATAATGACTAATGCCTTATCAGGGTCATTGGTCTACTGCAAAAGGAGTTCTAAAGTACTTGAAGGGAATTCAAGACCTTAGACTCAAGTATACACATGTGGGTGACTTTAGCTTGATTGGATACTCTGATTCAGATTTTGATGGAGATAAAGAAACCTGAGTATCTATTTTAGGTTATGTTATGAGTCTTGGATTAGGAGTTGTCTCCTATAGGTCACAACAACAATCATTTCCAATGGATTCCACAACAAAGACATAGTCTGTGGCAGCAACTAAAGCAACGAAAGCAATTCAGTGGCTTAGGAAAATTCTGGAAGATTTGCAGGAGAAACAAGTACATTCAACTCCTCTTTTGATTGACAACACTTCTGTAATGAATTGGAAAAGGACCCAAAGTTTCATGATCGAATGAAGAACATCAATACAATATACCATCTGATTGGACATCATCTTGAGGCCAAAATAATCCACCTACGACATTGTTCCAAAAATGAGCAGATTATAGACATTTTCACCAAAGCACTTGCAAGGAAAAAGTTTGAAATATTCGCAATGATGCTTGGACTCACCAACAACCCTTCTGATTAAGCAGGGGAATGTTGACACCTAATCTTTGGGATTAGGAAAAATTATGTAAAATTGTAAATAACAAAAAATAAAGGAAGTTAGAAGATGAAGAGACATTGGGAGATTAAACCAAATAGTCTCCCTCTCCTTGTATATATTCATATTCTCTCTTAATGAAAAAAAACAATTTGATTCATATTTACAAACCTTACCTCACATGAAAGACACTTAGAATAATCATATTAGGTAAATGAGAGCAGTAAACATATGATGGAATGATAACAAGCACAATCCTTAGACATTTTTTTGCATTTTTATGACATGTGAAGCATCAAGGGGCACTACTTGTATTGATGGAAAAGTAACTATAGGAGCAACTTGGGTAGAGGAATAATAAAGAAAAATGAGTTGCAAAGGAGAAACAACAAGACAAAGAAGGAAAAAGATGTTGAGAGGCATACATGACTCTATGGTTTTTACAATTATTATTCTTATGTTATTTTGCTTGTGATCTTGAGGTATTATTCTTACTTTTTATGTTTTCTATATTGCAATGTTACAGAGAAGATTACATAGAAGATGAAACTTCTTTCATATGTGTATGTTGAAATGTTATAATTACTATGGTAGTTATGATGTTGCAACTATTGAGGTGAGTAAGTATGTTGTTGAGTTGATGACATAATGTTGCAAATACTATTGGAAAAGGAGAAAAGGAGTAGCAAGAAGTGTGGTCACCATATGTATGTGAGAATACGAAGTTGATAGAGATATGTTGTTTGTTGACAATTGAGAAAGGGAGCAGAGATTGAACATTGTTGTGATGCAAGGCTATGGTCAAGGAAAATATGTGCAAGACAAATGTTGTAGGGATTGCTACGTTGAGGAATTTTTTGTGATGGTGAAGTGTTGTGATGCAATGCAAAGGAAAGATCCCTGACAACAAAGGAAAGGCTCCATAACAACAAAGGAAAGACTCGATGACATCAAAGGAAAGGTTGTTCAGTCAATGACATGAAGAAAAGATGGCTTTGATTATATAGATGGATTTGGAGAGTGAATGTTGAATACATATGCTTGCATTTCCTTTATATGTTATGTGAATATTATTTACATTAGAGAGTGCTTGCACTGTGTGTATGTGTTGTAATATTATGATGTTTTCTTTGGAATTATGTTGATATTGGTATACCTAAACATTATAGATGGCTACAATAATATGTGGCAGAGCACTTATTTATGTTTTAATATTCAAGATATGAAGAGCTTGGAAATGAATGAGTGGAAGGCAAAGAGTCAAGTCTATTCACTTCATATTATTATGTGGAATACAAACAACCAACAAAAAATCTTTATAAAAGATGTGATGTTGAAGGGCAGTAGAGTTAGAGAGTTATAGAATGTGTGAGAGTTGATTGAGGTGTTATGCATTAGTTACTTTTCATATATGAAGCCCATGTAAAGTAGAATTGAAAGGAAGAAGAGGTAGAGATGAAGATGGAGATATGCAGAATTGATGACTAGGTAAACCAACACATTGTTGTTTCTTGTTTGCATAAGGGGATTGTAGTCTCCTTTCAAGTAGTGGCTTGATAAATATCAAGTTGGAGCATGTTGAGGTAGGAGCTTCCTATGGGTTGTAGCCTACGAAAAACATATTGGATTTGGAACTTCCTTGCATGTTGTAGAAAATTGAGGTAGTAGCCTCCTGTAGATTTGAGCCTCTAGAAAAGTAAATGTAATAAGGTAGTAGGAGCTTGTGTTTTCATCACAACAATAACGAAATTGTGGTTTTGTCCCTTTATGGGTTTCCACTTATATATGGTGTCTGTATGTGTTGATGTGATGTTTTTAGTTTGCTTATTACATGTTGTTAACATATTCAAACTATTTATTATTATTTTCTAAGCTTCTCATTTAAAATTTAAATGAATGAGTCTTAAAGAAAATAATTTTAATTTTCATGAATGTACTAAATTGATTCACCCCCCCTCTTAGTTTAGTCAAGTATTCATCAAATCACACAAGATGATTGAACAAGTCTACCCTGAAGACAAGGGTAGTGTGTAGCACATGGGATGAATGGATGAGGGTAGCATGAAAGCATATAGGTAGTCACCCATTAGGACGAGTTGAATAAGTTAGAGTGGACATTGTGGGAAAACATATGAGTCAAGTGAGCACAAAGGAGCACAAATGATGATTGAGATGGGTTGGGCCAAGCTATCATTTAGGAAACATATGTAATACGGTTCATTGACCCATTCGAAATGGAAGGATGCACCCTTTTTCAATTTGTAACAATTGGTTGTAAATGCGACAAGAGAGTTGTCTAAGGAAACAAGAATTTGACCAAGTACCATTTGGATTATAAGTGCTAACATGAGATGAAGAGTTAGTGAAGGAATTGGATGGGCAATGCATAATTTTATATGGGTTTGTATAATGTGAAATCACCGAATGTCTAATAGGATTAGGTACATCATTGCAGAAGTCATGACACAATTTTCTTACATGAGAAAGTGTAGGGAGATAAGTTCTTGTTAGTCAGAGACAAAGATAAACATGTAAGCACAAGAAAAATAAATACACAAGCTTATGCTTGAATGCAAAATTTATATTCATTAATTATTCTCTCATGTACATCCATCGAGCTATGACTATTCTCTCTTCTTGCTTCACATTAAAAGGGCCCAACCACATGCATATAAAAACCAAACTTTTTAAATATGGAATCATGCAAACTCTGACTTTCCTCTCCTCATGCAAACAAAGACTCCACACTTTAACTAAACTTTCTAAAATTCCTTTAACTTAACTCAAAAATTTTCTTTTTCTTTACTCATATTTTCTAGACAAAGCATTAACCTTCTAACTCTAGTTCACTTGAATTCTAATATTAGACTCAAATTGTTTTCCTTAACTCTACTATTCATGCATTGCATGCATACGAGAGTAATTACTATTTCTAAAAATCTCAATTAATTATGACCATATGAGTCAACCTCAACTTAATCGTCATTCAATTATGCATGCTATGCTTGCACTAAGAAATTGTCTCCAAAAACTTTTTACAATGCAGTTTTTTCTTTTTCATTTCTTCCATATTCTATATCGTTGAATTTGCTTCATTTTCATTTGCACTTTCTTGATGTAAGCTCCATATTGCTTCACTTTCTTCTACTGCAATTTTACTTTGACTTCTTTTATATTTGTTCTAAAAAAGAATTTAGGCTTTCAGAGCCTATCTTCTATAGCTTCCTCTTGAAATATTCGTTCACTCATGGACTACTACCACAACTCTTCATCTTCAAACTATGAACTTTGTCATGCTTCTTCCACTTCATATTCCTGATCTTTTTTATTTCTATATTTCTTTAAAGTAGAATTTGATATCTTCTTGAATCCATTATTGAAAGGTTGTTTCAATGCTTGCTTCTTCATTTAAAAAAATGTCCATGCCCTTGGCTACATATTTTTATTCATCTTCTCTTTTAGTTATAACTGTAACTAGACTATTGTCCTGTCTACTTGAACATTCAAAATCAATGTTAAAAGCATCTTCATTATGCTTTGTAGTGAGAGATTTCCCTACTTATTCTTTATTCTTCGCCTCTTCAATTGTATTGAGGCTATCTTCCATTGTTATGTTGTTAGTGGATATTCTCATCAAGAACTCATGAATCACTTTATCCTCTTCTTAATCATGAATTTATACTAGATCATTCACTTCTTCATGAGAAATTCTAACTATTTCTTCACAACTTGATGCTATAGTGGTACCTTCAACCTTCATTTCTTCATCAAACATGGAACTTTCCATATTTTCACAATTAATCCTTGTTTCAAAAAAGAGACTTGCAAATTTTATCAAAATAATTTTCATCCACTTTGTGGTGAGATATCTAAGTATGCATATGCTCCTTAAAAATTTAAACTTCACCAAATTCATAATTTTTTGTTGGATTCATGAGAGTTGCACTTTCAACTCTACAAACCATTAATTCATATGAAAAATTGTCTTTGTTATTCTCAAACTTCAATGCCTCAAACTCTAATGCAAAGAGGTCATCGTCAACTACAACCATACCAACTAGATCACACATGTTATTCACTTCTTTATCGGAAGCTTCACCATCATCGACCAAGTATATTGTTGGACTCAGCAATTCACAACTCACTTTGCAGTCATCATCCACATGTGTCTCGTCACAGTGGGATTCACCATCATCTTCACCATCCATGTTACAGTGTGGTTCTCAAGAATTTATATGCTCTTTCTCTACTTCATACATAGAGGCTTCAACTTATGACTCTAAAATATTTTCTATGTCTTCTCCATCCATATGCATGTCTGCATGATGGGTTTCACTTTTATAGTATTTATGACCATCATCCACATTTATATGGGATTCTCCAAGATCTCTTTTCCTCCTATAGTCCTTCTCATTTACTCTTAGATCTGTAGTTGACTTTCTATTGATTCTTCAACAGGATATAACATAATTTGCTTTATGGCACTTTCCTTTATACCAAATTCTATTTTCAGGGTCTTCCATGCTTCCTAGGAGGATGTATCATTTTCTACCTTGCACAAGGACTTATCATCCAATTAATGTTTTTATAAGATCCAATACTAAGGCATCACATACTTCATGTCGGTTGATAGCTGATACTCAATCAACTCTTTACATTGAAGAAAAGTTTTCATTTCGACAGTTCCCAAAAATTAATTTTTTTTAGCAGTAAATTTTGAAAGTGTTACTAGATCTATCCTATCCATTCATTCTTGAATTGTTATACTTTATCTACTTTTCTTTTAGATACCCCTACCATGGTGAGAACCTCTATGAGCTCTTCGAAATACTTTGGCTCTTCCTTTCGATTTGTTTTCTCGGTTTGCTTCAATCTTGATTTGTGACCCATGATTGTCGTCTTTATTTTTTCTTATGTCTTATCTCCTTATTGTGTCAGCCTTATAGAAATGAATGTCACATAAAATTGATTATTTTTAAAACTAAACATTTCAACCTTCAATTTAATGGTGGATCCCAACAACTACTAAGAACTTTGCTAAGTTATTCTACGTTGATTCCTATGGAGGCTCATGGCTATAGTTTATGATGCAGACTCCTTATTTGGTCAGTGATGGTGGCATTTTTCTCTTGATATGGTGGTGACTTTGTAGTCTAATCACCCCAATATTTTAGTAGTTGGGTTTACAAACTCTCAACGAACTCTAGTTTCTACTCATGGACCAATGGATGCAAACATCGATTTGCGCGCTACTCACAATAGCCAAGGCTCTTAGTGGAAGTGGCTCATGGCCTTTTTAACTCCTTTTGTTCTTTGAAACCTTACTAAACCTTGCTATGATACCACTTTTTATTTAGAGGTAGAGATAAACATGAAAAAATAAGAAATATAAGTACACAAGCTTTTTCTTGAATAAAGAATTTCTATTCATTAACTTTTCTCTTGTATACATACATCGAGTTGTTGTCATTCTCTCTTCTTACTTCAAATCACAATTACCCAACAATGAGTATATAAGAACTAGAATTTCTAATCATTGAATCATGCAAACTCTAACTTTCTTTTCCTCATGAAAACTATGACTTGATGCATATTGCATATTGGTTATGTTAAGGAATAATTAGCCATTCCAGAGGAAGAGCTAGTCGAGTTCCACATCCAAAAAATCTTCATAGGGGTGCGCAACACTTGAATTGAGATGGCATGGGTTCAACTGGAATTGAACCTACAAACTATAGAGATGTAGTTGAGGACCGAGTATTCAACTCCATCAGAGGTAAAGGAATAGCAGGGAACCGCTGTCACAGAAGCAGTCGCAGTGCTAGAGAGTGTAGTAAAAGACTACACAGAGTTGTTCAAACAATCATTTGAGGTTCTCACAAACTTGCAGGAGGACCCAAATGGATAGAGGCATAATTTCATATTGGTTATGTTAAGGCATAATTTCATGGAATGATTATCTACATACTTCAATAAGTGTTAAACTTATGAATTTTAATAATCATGAAATATAAAAAGTGAGGTGTAGTATGGAATCACGTAGTTTCAAATTGAAAAAATCGATGAGATGAAATGAGTCATGATGCACCACAAACCTATAGTGATGGGTCATCTTCGTGCGCTAAGTAAGTGTTTGATGTGAGTGACTGTAGGGGCATGACAATGGATTTTTAGGTTAAATTAAAGTTTATTGTAGAGGTACTCTTTCAACCTCCTTCATAATTTATTTATATATATCTCTATTAAGCAAGGAAGATAAATCACATAGTAGTTATTCCCTAGTTTGAAATGATATCAATTACTAATATTACTTGGTTTCTTGATAATGCATTCATGGTTTTCTAATTACAAGATAAGAATATTTACCAAAATATTAATACCTAACAATAAATTAATATCAAAAAATACTAAACTACATTTTGTATATTTTTTTACAATATTAGAAGAGTTCTTTTTTACAATATGAAAAAAATTAAATACTAAAATATTATCTAAGAAATAATTAGCTTATTGTTATTCGTCACTTTGATATATTTGTTCAATAGTGAAAAGAAAATTAATATATGAGTATAAGACACATGCAAGAATCAAATTTCTGACTTTTCATTTAGAGAGAAAAAATGAAGGTATTTATGTATAGTTTTGATATATATATATCTATATATATATATATATATATATATATATATATATAAGACAATTAAGAAAATATTTATTTTTTTATTGTTATATTGTATCTTATATCAAAGTTTTATTTGAAGTAATTTAATTTTTTTCACATATAATTTATATATTTATTTATCTCATGGAGTGTAACTCAAATTTAAAATCACCTTGTTATGAAGTATTATGGAAAAGCATCAGATTCAAATTTCAAATCCCAATGAGTTAGGCCAACAAAAAATTAATAATTTTATATTTAATTAAAAAGGATTAATGAAGTCCATGGGGTCTTGGATAGGTTGGGAGTTATGTTAAGGCATTCCTTGATGTGAAGTCACTGGTTCAATTCCCCGCCCCGACCGGGGTGATATATTTGAAATGATGAATATGTAGTCCCGCTAAGCTTACAAAAAAAAGATTAATGGAAAAAGAAAAATATAATATAAAAAATATTGATATGATTCAATTTCATGTGGTTTGAATATCTATTTTCAAAATTTCAAAATAGAATTATTCCCTATTCACTCACAAAATCTCTGTGCAAACTTCGTGAATGCAATGACAAACAAGTTGTCTCTAATCGTATCAACAAAGATTGAAGGGAAAAAAGAGGTATTGATGTCTGAGAAATCTCGCCAGGAATAGCTGTCACATTTTTCAGAGTTAACTACCACCAAAAAATGAAGAAACCAAAAAATTGTTGTCTTTATATCAGATAACGTGAATGGTAAGATAAATAACAACCTCAATATAGGCATCAGATAGTAGTAGCCTACAAGTTGGCAGACTTAAGGTGCATTGCTAGAGTCAATTTTGCAGGTGTTAAACAATATTATCTTAAATTTATATGAGTTTGCCTTAATTGTTAATTGTCTTAATTGCCTTTAGTCTTAATTTGCATTGTCTTAAGTGGCCATTGCCTTAAATACAAAGTTTTTTCTTAAAATATTTTTGTCTCAAATTTTATTTGTCTTACATATAAAGTTTTTTCCTAAAATATTTTTGTCTCAAACTTTTTTTGTCTTATATTTTAAATTTAATACACTTCAATTGATGTTAATTTTTAATGTAAAATAAATAAAATAAAAAGTGACTTTTCATGAAAAAAGATTTCTTTTTTCTTAAAAAAATGTCTTAAAAATGTCCATCGTGTAGTAGTGATATAAACATTATAAACATCCCTTATAAGTAACCCACAGAGATATTGTTTCATGATTAATATAGAATGGGTAAGGATGTGTACAATCCCCACTAATTGTTTAGTGCCTTAATGATGGCACAAAATGTGCATGACTTGATGTGTTTATCAATATACGGCTCAAGTTAAGGGAAAGAAAAATAATTTTGCAATATTAAAGGAGTTTTAGTTATTTAAAAATAGCATGTTGTCTAGTTGTTGCGTGCAACCCAAATAAATTTACATATATTTTCACTTTGAAGTACACAAAGTTGTTGAAGCTTGTAACGAAAACTATCTTTTTAATGTTGGTTGACAATAATCAATTAACTTACATAAAGTAATTGATATATTAATGAAAAAATTAGTGTCTTTTTCATATGGTTGAAACAAGTAATGGTTTCATAACCATCCATGCTCAGCGTATAAGAAGTGAAATGATTACAATTTAACTAAGATAATCAGCCAATGCATTAACTGTTTCTTTAATATTCTTAAATACCAATTTAAATTCATGTTGGTGACTAATCCACTTCAATTATATAGTTTTCTACAACTTAGATTATGATGGAGAAAACAATCACTAGTGGTTAATCCAAGTGGAAAATAAATCCAAATGTTATACAATTAACATGTAAACAAATTTTAATGTAATTTTATTTATAACAGATTTTAATATAATTTTATTTCTTGATATATTATTATTATATATAAATGATTATTAATCTCTAACCATATTAATTTATTTTTATATGATATTAAGTATGAAATAAAAGTTGCTTATAAGACTTTGGATTCATTGTGAATAGGTGTATTTTTAAGGCACCCAGTTCAAATTCTTGTGGATCTTACTTTAAAAAAAATATGAAATAAAACTTAATACATAAAATGAGTTTATAATGGTTGAAATGGAAAATAAAAATATTTTAATAACTGTAATTTGATTTGATTAGTTTTTCATTATCATTAATATTTAAGTTATCTTTTTTTATTAATACTGAGGTCTTAAATCAATCTCTATGTTTTCATGGAACAATCTTTTTATTCATGACCTTAGTGTTTTGTGTATAGATATGATGCCTAAAATTTGTTAAAGATCATATATGGAACCTATTATTATGAATATATATTATGACTTCTTATTTAATCATAAAGTGAATGGAGTAATTTACAACCAATTTGTCTTGTACGGTACAATCCACAAGACTAAATAATATTGTAAATGCATTGGATTTGGAGAAAGTTGATAAAATACTTGGTATATTTTAATATGCGTCTTACTCTATTTGAAGGGTCAAAGACTATGTTAATGTCAATGTCCCTCATAACTCGTAATTTTATAGATAGCACCATTAATGTTGAGAAAAAGGATCCATAAACTAAAGTTAAAAGGAGGGTTGTTAGGGGTGAGGACGAAAAATTATATGTAAAGTCATTTGGATGTACTTAGGGTTATAACTATTAATACTAAAAGTATTGGTAAGGTGAGATTTGTTTAACTTTGACGTGGTTCCTTAAAAAAATCTTATCTTTCTAGTAAGAAGGGTCTCTTTTGGATGGGGCCAAAGCCAAAGATTTGTTGAACCGGGTATAAATGATAAAAATTGTTTATTACAATTTCACAACATAAGTGAAACTCCGTTGGGATGTTTTTTCCACATGGTTAATCAATTTTTTCAACATGGTTAATCAATTTTATTATTAGAAAACAAATAAAGTGATTCCGAGGCTAATTCTAACTAGATTGGTAATGTCAAAAGGAATATTAATCATGATGTTAATGGCATCCTTATGGATATTTTAATAAATAAATACATCAAAGAAAAAGAGTTTTGTAAGAAATTTAGGTGATAGATAGGTGGGGGAATTGAGAATAGATGTATGATAGCCTATAGGGATAAGCATCCTTTTAGTATTTGGTTCATAGATAAGTTTTATTAATAATATTAGTAACATAATGGAATATATAATTTTAGTTGGTTGAGGAAATAAAATGAGTAATTTTTTCATGTGATGAAATTCCATCATTTAAGAGTTGTCAGATTCTATTGAGAACTACCATGGCATTGTCTTCATCTGCATGGAGGATAATAAAATTCAAATTTTGTTTAGATACGTTGGGTTTGGTGTAGCATTACGAATGACATGGTTATAATGCTACATTATAACGTAATTTATGGGTAACCATATCTATGTTATTACGTCGTAAGTTATTCCCTCCAGAAAAAACTCCTCTCTGGTGACACTGTGTACCTTGGTGGGCCGTTGATGTGGTGTGTTAGATGATTAAAATATTTTCAATCCTTTGATGAGGAGGTATTAGTTAGGTGGAGAATGTTGTGTTGAAGGTAGTTAAGATAGTTTAGACACTGACCATTTGATCACTACCAAATAACTGAACTGGAAAGGGGTAAGGGTAGTTTTGTAGGCACTGACCTTTGGTATGAGGGGTAGGAATTTGATGTGGAAACACTTCAAAGTTCTGAAAGGCCACAGGCTCTAGACACACTTCCCATATAAAAGAAGGGCCTCTTTCTTTAGCTCGCATGATATCTTGTGAAAGGTTTGTTGACTGATATTCCTCATTTAAGTATGGACTTTGAAATCAGTCCCTCGGTATAGTTGGTGGGAAGCGGGTTTTCATTTGCATTCATAAAGAAGGAACTGGATTGGCCTGAATGAATTCAGAGAGTTCAAAGTATTGCTAAAAGTGGAATCAAGTCTTTTCCCAACATTTACATAAAACGAAAAGCTGAGAGGCCCCAAGCTGGGTATACTTCATTTGATGACGTGATTCTGGTTATCGATGTATCTGGGTTAAATGATGGGCCTTGCTACAAGACGATGAAAGAAATCTCAGATGCATGTAGAGAGTGGGGATTCTTCCAAGTGATTAACCATGGAATATATTCTCATATCAGTAGAGAATTTTTTAAACTTTCATTAGAAGAAAAGGATAAGCACGCAAATGATCCTATCACATATGAAGGATATGGAAGCTAACTCTGAGTGAAAAATGTCATTTTTCTTGATTGGGGAGATTATTACTATCACCATTTTTTTCCTTTGGATATCAGAAATGAGAGTAAATGGCCTTCTACACCAATGAACTACAGGTAATAATAGTTATAAAGTTCGATCTACAATTATTTTTAACTAAAAATTTTAATTTGTTATTTTTTGCATGATAATTTGTACAGTCATCATGTAAATGCTAATAATAGGGTACATATGAATGAATACCATAAAGAAGTAAATTTTTGCTTGAAGTTACTGTCAGTATTTTCTGTCAACCTCGGTCTTCATCCAGATTATCTGGAGGAAGAATTTGGAGGCAAGGAAGATATGGGCATGTGCATTCAAATCAATTATTATCAGCATGTCCATAGAGCCAGATCTAACTTTGGATTTGTCATCTCACTCCAATATGGGAGGTGTAACTTTCTTGCTTCAAGACATTGTTTCGGGTCTTCATGTCTGAAAAGGTAAGATCTGCGTCTATATTAACTTTTTTTGTAAACCTAGGTGACGAAATGCGGTTAAGTAAAATGTGAAATTATTCCATATCTCACTTATTTTCTTAACATGCTCTATCCTTTCCAAGTTTAAATTTGGAATGTAAATTCCTTTATAATGAGTTAGATCTAATCATCAAACCTTTGAAAACTATATATTAGTTACATAGATGCAACAAATATATCAAAATCTACAACTTTGTTTCATTATTCATTGCATTTTATGTTATCTAGATCTGGACTGTATATCCGGTTATTTTCCCAAAGTTAAATACATTACAATTTAATTATACCATGATATCCTAACACAACATGTAATAACGTATTTAATAACACTCATTGAGCTACTGTTGGGAGTGGGATCCCCTAAGGGCAGTTTTGGGGCGAAAAGCCCATGTTTAAGTCAATTTTTGTAATATAATTCTAAAGACTCTGCATTTTGTGGTCACGGAGTGTGAAGGTGTTATGCGTCGTAAATGGTAGTTCACCCTTATTTTTGTAAAGAAAATTTGGTTGTAAGAGTTCTACCCAACTAAGTTCTAAGTAGTTGAGAGGCAATGGTAGATCATGTAAGAGAGTCATAGCTTTGGAGCAAGAAGTCTAAGTCTTGGGTCATAGCATAGGTAGAGGCTCTACAGCTGAGTTCACAGAGGCCTAGGGTAGAAGTCCACAACTGAGTGCGTGGACCCCCTACAGCTGTGTGCACAGGGCGGATAGAGTTTATAAACACTTGAAGATATTAATAAAGAAATATATTTTGCAATTTCTGTGTCTTTGTTATGTTATTGTATCTTCATATGTTACGTATAAATTTCATTTATTATGCTTATGTGATGTGCGAATGAATGAAATTACATTGAATAACTGAACGCAATTACGATTATCTGTTTACGCGGTGTTAATTATAATTATTTGATAAGATAGGCAAGTCACTTAGAATAATTGGGGAATTTGCATGACACGCTGCCATAGTAGCACCAAAGTACTTGAGGAATAGGCTAGGGCTATGCAGAGGTTGATCATATAATTTTGCGAAGGTATTGAAGGCCGGAATAGAAGGTTTTTCTTGCAAGCCCTAGAAAGAAGCAACATGTGTGAAGGCAGGGATAGAAGGAATCAAACGACATCACAACCATCACAAGGTGCAGAAACTTGGTTCTAGCATCCCCCCATACTGCTTCGAGTGAGACATCAATCCGTGCTCTATGGGCAGATGCCGAAAGGGCCAGTAGTGTAGGGATTTATTTGGCTAATTAACGTTGAACCTGGGTTAGGCCACCTCTAGCCAACAAATGGTTCTGTTGCTGGGACCAGAAGCTGCATAAGAGATGTGTGATGTCGTATCACTGGAATCCAACTAAGAAGGAGATCGAAGACTGTTTGGATAGAAAGATCCATGAACTCACGACATAGGAGAACACGAACCCGCGACTGATAAAAAAATAGTGGTTGGACAGATACCTGTATATAGAGATCCATGAGATCATTTTCAGCTCCATCCCTATTGAGCTATACGAGTGGATCACGAGGCTAGCAGATAGCCAAGGAAGGTGGAAACTTGACAGTCCTATTGTTTGGACCCCGGAGCTAATACAAATATTAGAAACATCTGAGGACAAGACACCCACGCTTTCGATCATTGGCTCGATTGCATCATAGGAGGATTTGTGACTGAATTCACGGTCGACACCTCAGTCAGATACAACAAGGTAGAGCAATGATTCTTCAAAGGACTATGAGGTAAGTACGTAAAATCTTTGAATACATGGATTAAAATTCTATTGTGCGAAAAATGGGTTATGAAACTACCTTTTTGTTCGGGACTACGCGAAGTGGAAAACTGTACAAGAACGAAGGAAAAAAGGGTTTGGAGTATAGTTCATTGATTTCTCCTCCACGAGGTGATGAGGAAGAGATAGCGAAGGTTCCTCTGTGAAGTGCTATTCATTTAATAAGACAAGGATTCTCGTGAATACCACCTCCATCCACACCACCTCCAACTCGACCACCATCACCTCCAACTTCACCCGTACCACCTCCACCTCCACCGCAGTGCAATATGGCAAATATAGTGAAGCTTCCTTTGTTCAAAGGCTTGGGAAATGATGACCCGGACCAATTATAGTTCATTGTAAGGGTTGTATGGGAATCTCAAGGTGTTACAGATGATCATATAAATAAGGCGACACTAGTTAGTTCTCTGCAAGATCACGTGCTAACCTGGTATATTAAGTACTCTAATGATAATCCGAATGCTGGAGTGGTAGACATCTAGGCAGCACTGAATAGAGAATTCAGTAGGCCTAAATCTGAGGCACAGTTGATTGTGGGATTCAAAGAAATTGTGATGCAACCAAGCAAGATGCCTTGGGAACTAGCTCAGAGGTTGAAGTGTACAATCCGTGAAGCCAACATGAATTTGATAGATGGACAACATCGCGAGTGGTTTGTGGATTCACTACTACCACACTTAAGGAGTGCGTTGTCACAGAAGAAGATAACTGCTCAGGCGGAGGCCTTGGAGATTTCCATGAGACTACATGAAACGCCGATGCAAGATCCAAATCTAGGAGTTCAGCAGATCCATGCGCAACTGAAGAATTCGTGCCTTGAGATGAAAATTTTGAAGCAGGACAGGATGGTTCGACCAGAGGTGCACGAGGAGGTATGGTGCTTGAAATGAGAGAGTCGGGGTCATGACAAACACCATTGCCTAGTCTTTTAAAAATATATTGTAGGAGGAGAACCGATGCCTTTAAGGCCAGAAGCTCAAGCAGGGCCTAGTGCGGGGCCTACATTATGGTGTGCTATCTGTCAGGTAGCTAGAAAACATGCTACAGATAACTGTCACTTGCTATAGAAGTTTGTATAGGCACCGGAACAACTATTTTGCAACTTTTGTAGGTCAGTAGGACATGATAAGCGTATTTGCAGGAGCTATGAATTGATGATGGGTGGAACTCCCACCTATAGGGTTCAAGCCGAAACACAGCCCCTTTCCCAGAGCACAGGGATGGCATGGAAAGTGACCGTTAAAGTCATTATTCATGAAAAGATAGCAGAAGTGAGGGAAAATAGAGCAGGAAGCCGACATTTAAGACGAAATTTATGGCCTAGATCCTTGAAAATATGCTGCCAATCTGGCATTAATGAACCGATTTTTAGGGGAACGGTTAGATTTGAATTCAAAATGCCCTATAAATTACAAGTGGTTGTCCAGCGAAAAACACTTGGCATTTTGAGAATTGGGTTGTCGTGCTCTCAGGTGCACATGATCATGAATTCTTTCAAGATCTGATAGTGAGTCTGGTGTTTCAACAATTCTCAAAGGAGACACAGGAACTAGTGAATAACGTCATGTAGACACACGTAGAAGTTAGGGACACTGAAGAAGTGGGAACCGAGGAGAATGTGCAAGAAATTTATATGGAGGACAAAGAAGTTGCATCGGAATTGGCCGAAGTATTGGTGGAGGTTCCTAAATCGCTGAGAACATCGAGACCGAGGCTAACCCCAACCAAGGAGACCATGATGGACAAGAAGGGCAAGTAGCTTGCCATACTAGTGTGTTCGTTGTGAAGGAGAAACCAACTAAAACCCATTGTACAGTAGAAGGGCAAGGTCATACAATTAGAGGCAGAGGAGGAGGACATCGAAGACATCCCAATGGATGATGAGGATGTGGGGGTTGAAGTACATGAGGTTGAAACCCAGGGTGCAGACCTTATTACGCGGTTGCCAGAATATGTTCCTCCGCGCAAGCCTAAGTCTGAGGTCCCAAAGGACATTCATGAGAGTAAGACTCCCCTGCAAACCCCTCTGCTATCGGATGAATTTGCCTTCGACGGTCTGCGTTTGGCACAAGTGCCAATATTGAAGCTTAAAGATTGGGGCTTGGAAGACCATGAAAATTTCCCACACCTAGCGACTGAACAACTGATGCGCCACATCATAGATACAAATACAGGAATGACATCATTGGAGCTATGGAGGTGGCTCAAGGGGGTAGAGAAGGTAGGATTATTGAACCTGCTCTGGGTGCCACACTATAACCGCACCCCAGTGACATTTTTGGTCATCAAGCAGTTGTTGTAATTGGTGCATGATGGGTGTCTATCACTAGAGGAGCTGATACCCATCACAGATATGTTGATTCACAACATAACACACTTGCCATATATAGGAAAAAGTCGAGCGATGATCTTCGGTGGAAAGCATGGCAAGCAGGTGCTCGCAGAATCAATGAAGGAGAAATTCAAGCTAGTGAAGAAGTCGCGTGGGTATGCTATCTCCAGCATATGCGACCTCGTTTTGAAGGTAGCAATGTAGATCCTTGCAGGAAAGGTGATGCGGAAGTGTAGTGTCAACGACGCCTATCGTCACGCTCGCACGGTAGTCCACAGAAGGAGTCCAGTTTAACTAGTTGTACTACCTTCGTGGAGAGTTCGTGGCGAACTGCCCCGAAGTGCAAGAGAAAAGCAAGACATTCCACTACGCGTGGCTCTTGCTATCGATTGTGCTAGTAGTGTGGGAGCTACCAGCAGAGAGCCAGTTCCCTTCGATCATGCCAGACCTCCCTGAAGTAGCGAAGTATGCTTCACTGTGGGCGACCAAGGACGTAGAGCGAGTTCAAGATAGTAAGATCTTCTGGATCTTGATGGAAATGAATATCAAAATGGACATCAATCGCAAGCCGTGATTGTCACCAATAGTATATTCTAACCTACAAAGCTATGCTGAGTTTAAAGCTGATTTCCCTCGACCATCAATTAGGACGTGGAAGGACCCTGCGCAAAAGTGGTACCCTTTTCTGTATTTGTCCACAAATGATACCATTGATGTATAGCTTGATAAATGGTTGGAAGATGGTGCACTACCACGTACTTGGTAGTTAGTGGAAGCAAGTCTACTGCATAAAAGAAGAAGGAGGAGGCCAAGCTGAAGATGGCGCAGCTGGTCAAAAATAGGAAAAAGGAGGCCAGTGAGAAGGCCCATGTGGAACAGGCAGGAAAGGAGGCAGGAAAACAAACAGGTGGCACAGAGCAGGGCTCTTAAAAAGGCATGCAGTTGCCTTCACCTGAGATTGAAGAGGAGGACATAGAGTAGCACGGTGCAAACCCTCAGGAGACATCCATCGACATTAAGCACCCGAGAGAGCTGGAAAAGGGAGGGTCCAGAAAGAAATCCAAGGCGACCAAGACCTTACTGGACCCTATCACACTGATAGAGGGTGACTTATATGATATCGATGACACGTCCAAGGATGTCACAGCGGAGGCCCTGTAGCAATTTAAAAAGCAGCATCAGATCATAGTAGGGGCCATCTATTCTGGGTTGCAAGAGTTGTAGACCCGCGCATCGTACGTTGGTATGATGTCTACCAGCTTGGCCATCGACACTTTAGAGGCTACCGATATGCTACACACGAAGCCTTCCAGTGTGATAGTGCTACTGGATGGAGCACTAACCATGGAAAATGAGGCTGACAGGCCCACTGTTAGCACCTTGAACAAAGTTGGGCTAAACCTAATAGCACTTCCACGCGAAGCACTCCACCTCTTGCAGGATGGAGTAATTGAAGAACTGAGGGCCCAAGAGCACCGCGCCTTCCAGGTGATCAGCGAACAATGGATAAACAATGAAGATATGGCCCTGTAGAGAAATACTACCATCACCACTAAGGCCGAGGCAGCCAATCAGAGAAAGAATATTCTATAGTTCGTGGAGGAGGCATGTAGAATGGTCCCAGCATTGGCCACTCTAGAGGAAGAGCTAGTTGAGGTCTACCTATAGACCCCATGGAGCAAATACTCGAAGAGTAAATATTCGCCTGTGAAATTATTTATTAAGACATTGGATGGAAATTTAAGAGTTATTCGTCCTGTAAATTAGATTCTACATACAATATGTGTAATGCATAGATATAGACTCATTTATCTACACATTGATTATTCACGAGGAGCCGGATGAGAAGAAACTTGCATCTACAAATTTGCCACAGGGGTGGGTGACACTCAGACTAAGATGGCATGGGTTTAGCTAGAATTGAACCTGTAGATTACAGAGATGCAGTTGAGGACCCAGCCTTCAACACCGCCAGAGGTAAAGGAACAGCGAGCGACCACTGTCACGAAAGCAATCACGGTGCTGGAGAGTGCAGTAGCAGACTACACACAGTTGTTCAAACAATCATTTGAGGTCTTGACAAACTTCTAGGAGGACCCAAATGTACAGAGGCTAGAGATGGAAGCGCACGAGCTACAACAACGCTATGATGAAGTTAAGGGCACAGCACGAATCGTCACATTGACATAGAGGCTAGCTAGGCTACAGGAGGCCAAGCAGTTGAAGGAAAAAGTGGACGCAGCGCTGCACAAGGAAGCAGTGATGAAGGCATGACTAAAGCCTTGGCTAGAGGAAGCTTACATAGTCATAAAGAATATTGAAGGCAAGCTTGCGACTTTGCAAGGGACACAGCAAAAGCTTCAGGCTAACAACACAGGAGCAGTGACCGAGAAGACAGTGGAAGAGGCAAAGTAGACAACAACTTAGTGCGTGGTCGAGGTAGCAGTCATATGGGTTAAGTTGGATGGGCTTTGTGCAATGATCTTCACACCTATTGACTGACTCAAGGGCGAGTCGCAGTGTTTGTGTTGGGGGCCTGTTGGGAGCGACATACCCCAAGGGCAGTTTTGGGGCTAAAAGCCCATGTTTAAGTCAATTTTTGTAATATAATTCTAAAGACTCCACATTTTTTGATCACAGAGCGTGAAGGTGTTATTTGTCATAAAGGGTAGTCCGTCCTTAGTTTTGTAAAGAAAAGTCGGATGTGAGAGGTCTACGCATGGTCGACAAACTATGGAATTGTATAAAAAGAGCTAATATCTAAGTAGTTTAGAGACATGACAGATCATGTAGGAGAGTTATAGCTTTGGAGTTAGAAGTCTAAGTCTTGGGTCGTAGCATAGGTAGAGGCTCTGCAGATGAGTGCACAGAGGCCTAGGGTAGAATTCCACAGCTGAGTGCGTAGACCCCTACAGCTGTGTGCGCAGGGAAGACATAGTTTGTAAACACTTGGAGATATTAATAAAGAAATATATTCTGCAATTTCTATGTCTTTGTTATGTTATTTCATCTTGATATGTTATGTATAAATTTCCTTTATTGTGCTTATGTGATGCGCGAATGAATGCAATTACGTTGAATAACTTAACGCAATTATGCTTATCTATTTACCTAGTGTTAACTATAATTATTTGATAAGATAAGAAAGTCATTTAGAATAATTGGGGAATCTGCACGGCACGCTGCCATAGCAGTGCGAAAGTACCTAAGCAGCAGGCTAGGGCTGCGTAAAGGTTGATTGTGTACTTTTGCGAAGGTATTGAAGGCTGGAATAGAGGGTTTGTCTTGCAAGCCCTAGAAAGAAGAAACTTGCGCGAAGGCAGGGATAGAAGGAATCAAATGACATCACAACCATCTCAGGGTGCAGAAACTTGGTTCCATCATCTCCCCATACTGCTTCAGCTGAGACTTCAATCCACACTCCACAGGCGGATGCCTAAAGGGCGAGTAGTGTAGGGATTTGTTTGGATAATTAACACTGAACCTAGGTCAGGCCCCCTCAAGCCAACATCTACGCGGTTGGTTTTTCAGATATTTACAAATGACATCTATAAAAGCACTAAACATAGAGTTGTCGTCAATGAAAGAAGAGAACGATTGTCCATTGCTAGTTTCTGTAATCCTTGTGTAGACAAAATAGTCAGGTCAAAAGAGGAATTGATTAACAATCGAAGCCTTCCATTGTACAAATCTATGACATTTAATGAATATAGAGAGCTTATACAAGAAAGTGGAATGAAATGAAATGCGCATATAAATATCATTTCTACGTGTGAAAAAGAAATTTAGTGATTTAAGTTAAGTCTAAAACATGGCTGCTACCTTTTGTTCTTTTGTATCCTAGATGTTTCAGAATTTTTGGTTTGGAATTGGGTTAGAATCTATATTATTTTATTTAATAAAAATAAACTTAGTATTTTCTTTATTAATTCAATAGAAGTCACTATTTTGCATTCATCCTAAAATTAACCATTTCAAGTCAATTACAAAATAGATTCGTTACAGATATAAAACTATCCTTTGATATGCTTTAAACTAGTTCATCTAATGGTAAATTTTGAATTTGTCGTTTTGGGAAAAATCTTTGAGTAAGCCTCTTGTATCACAAACCAATCCAAATGTCCAAAAGAAGTTAAGAAAGGAAAAATAAAGGCAAATCCAATCACCTTCAGAGAAAGTGGTAAAAGATTGTAAGCTTTTGATCGTGAGATAGTTCAATATTGAAAAATAACATCTTTTTCATCAAATATTTCCTATTTGAACTTGAAATAGCATATTCGATGATTGAGAGACAATCTATGTTGGAAAGGTTATAGAATCTGTACATTTGGCATAATTTAAGTGATTTTTATTTATCTTCTATCATTGAATGGAATTTTATTTACTAATTCAACAATCTTCTATGTCATGATTCTTCTCAAAGTCATGCCTTACAATGTTTCCTTTGCAACATCTGGTGCAACTCATAGTTAATAAAATTTTAAAATTGAATTTTAGTGGAGGTAGTGGGAAAAACTCATACCTTTACTGGGAATACAAATGAAAACCATATCCATCTTGGAATTCGAGATATGGACGATTGCAAGTGTTGTATCATCGTTCACACATGTTGTGGTCACTCTGTGGTTCCTAGAGAACCTCATAAATTTATGAATCTACCTTTCACTTCTTCCACCATGTGAGCCACTACCCTAACAATACCATACTTAGAAAAGATGTCCCCAAAATCATAGGGAGTGGTTCCCCCACCCCTTTGTGGGAAAATAAGAGGGGGTATCCATCCCCTTAATGCTTTGTTTTTTAATTTTTAATTTTTGTAATATTTTGTTTTTAAATATATATATATATTTTTTAAGTTGAGTGAAAAATATGGTTACGTTCACTTCTAGTTTGCCAATTAACTTATGATAGGTTTCCCCACCGTGTAAGAAAAAAAATAATTTAGAAAAGAAAGTGTTTTTTTGTTTTTGTTTTTGTTTTTTTTTATTTAAATTTCTAAATTGTCTTTTATAATTTTTTAATAAACTAGAAAAGTGTTCTTTCAATTGTTTTTCTAAAAATACAATATTTTCTTAATAGAATTATTTTAAATAAAAATTATTAAAAAAACTAATATATATATATATATATATATATATATATATATATATATATATATATATATATATATATATATATATATATATATATGTGGTGTATGGGTTATTTAGGATATAATTTCAATTAATCTATAATTTTAATCTAAAAAATAAAAGTGGTTCTATTGGTATCACTTTTCCATTTGGGAGTCAAACAACTCGACAATTTTAACCAGTGCACCAAAAAAATGTTTTACTTGTAGCACCACTTTTTCGTTTAGAAGTAAAAATAACCACCAAAAATAACCTCTGAAAAATGAGAGCTTGAAAATTTTAGTTATGTTGGTATCTTTGTTGGAGGATTTTACTATTTTTCTTCTTTTCACTTCTTTATATTTTCTCCACTTAGTTCTTCATGCTCCATTAGTGATGTCAATGTCATTAGTTGTACATCACCCACACAAAGATTGGGATACCAAGAATAAGGGTGAGAAGGCACAACATTGCGGAGGTAAAATTCACGGAATCTCACATTTTCCTCCATGTTGTTGCTCTAATAAGCTTCCAATAATGCTCTAGGTGTTTCAATATTGAATTCACCTAGTTCTGCTAACTAGGTGATATGATATCTACACAATTTTTCTTTGAGAAACAAGGTATAGGTCTTGGTTGGTTGTCTATAGTTTAGTATTTCTTAAGATCATTGAGCCATTGTTCTCAAGGAATCTTCCAAACTCTAATTTTTTCTTCTTTGGAAATTATTTAACCTCTAGGCTTCTTTAATTCCTTCCTTAACAACTAGTTTTTTTTATAAGTTTCTCTCTAGGTTCTGCCACCTATAATTTAAAAGTCATCATTTCCTCCATTAAGTACTAAAGTTGGTCCAATATTTTCTGTGTGTCTCCCTTACTCTAATTTGTAGTTATCCTTTTCCATTTATGAACCTCTATTTTTTCCTTTCCTAATTATAGCAAGTTATGGTGTAAGAGGAAGGCTCCTTTTGAATCTCCTTGTCTTGAGGTCCCTTTTGCATTTGGTGTTTCTTTTGCTACCCTATGTACATTATCTTCTTATGATGCATTCTCCCCTCTTGGAGGATTTTCACTAGGGATAGGTGAATCCTTAATTTTTGCAACAATGGTAGAGAAGAAAACTATCAGTTTGGGAGCATTTTTGTAATCTAGTCCTCTTTCTTCTATAAAACTAGGTACTTAGCTACAAAATTGGTGTCTTAACCCTTGACTTTGGAGGTGTCCTCAACTTAATTAATGCTAAATGTACTTAGTTTTTTGCAACTATTAATTTGACTTTCTTCTACTTAGGTTTATACTTTGAGGGTCATGGATTTTTAATCTTTTATCTCCCTTTCTCTATGAATGCATGAAGACAAGTTACACTTTTGGACCAAATGTGGCGATAAAATTTCAAAATTTTACTCTTTTATCGAATTGAAGCTGTCAAAATTCAGAGTAGAACACAATCTGTGGAGAATTATGTAGTTGTTATAATGATATTTTTTGTAAAAAAAATTAGTGTCATATAACTTTCTAGTTTTCCATTAAATGCAGTGCTTGTCATCATAAATTTTCACACATCTTAAGAGGTATGTTTTTGTTCACATAGCAAATCTTAGTCTAAAATGTGTAATTTAAAATATATATATATATATATATATATATATATATATATATATATATATATATATATATATATATATATTTGAACTGCTACGGAACTACGGCATACTCTATCTCTATCATTTTCATTAGATTGACTTGAAATAAAGCAGAGAAAGGAGTGGAAGTAGCAGATCCCCCGTAGCAAGGGCAATGGCGCATAGCAGTGCGGTAAGCATCTATAGCTGTAGCAGTACGGTAAGCATCTATGGCTGTAGCAGTAAGGGGTAAGAAGGAGACCAGTAAGAAGAGCTGTAAGGAAGGGAAGGGCCCTCAATAAGGCAGGCATGTCTTAAGGTCACAGGATCCTACCTTGCCCCTAGAAGCCCGAGCTAGATTTATTACCCTCAATTTGTTATTCCCCTCAACTGGTTACTTTGAAACTAGGTCACTTTATAGCGTGCATTCGCCTAAGTGCATGTATTCGACCAAGTGCTTGCATTCAGCCAAGTTATATATATATATCTATATATCTATATATCTATAGATATCTATATCTATATATATATATATATATATATATATATATATATATATATATATATATATATATATATATATATATATATATATATATATATATATATGAGCATGATCTACATGAAGAGAACTAAGTTTTTCAAATTAAAAAATTGTTTTTTTATGTAAAATTATTTTATTATTATTTTTTTAAGTTGGCAAAGTAATATTTGAATTCCATTTTGCAGACATATGTGTCCATGTAATTTTTTTTTAATTATTTAAATAAATTGAAAAACCAAGAGTACCCTTTTGAAGAGTTAGTGGTATTTTTTGAAATTTTCCATTCTGTATACTTTTTTATTGATTTTTTTATTCAGCCTCTTTGAAACTATCCAAAAAAAATTCAAACATTATGTTTAAAAGAAATTAGATGAAAAATGTGATATGAATTCGAAATTTTCAAACTCATGTCATTGGATAGAGGATTCCTTCATGAATCCAACATGATCAACTCTTCCACTTAAGGACAAATTCTTCCCTAAGTCCCCTAGGGTACAAAATGGTGTTGCGTAGAAATCTACAAAAGGGGTGCTAAATTTGTGATTTTTAGGACCTCAGAACCACAATTGAGTGCTTAAATTATAAATTCAAATAGTTCTATCAAGTATTTAAGAAGCCCTCAATCCAACTGTCAGGTTCGATCGAGCCTTCGTAAAAATAAAGTTTTCCAAACTTTAAGGAGGTTCTGTTTTTAAGGATAGGATCCTTATGTGAACTCGATATATTTAGATTCAAGAAATATCTAAATTTTAATCCATTAATAATTTAACCAAGTTGATATTATATTATTTTACTTAAAATGGAAATGCAACTAGATCTAGGTTATGAACAACATTAAAAGAAAAATTATGTTATTAATAAATGTCATGTGAGTTTGATATAAAGCATGGAAAGAGTTACAAACGTGCTTCATATTGGATTGTAAAAAGTGCAAAAAAATAGTGTGTGTCTATATATATATATCATGTTATGACTAAGCTCTTGTAGATAATCTCAAAACAAATAATATTGAATAAAACTTATTTCAATCATAAGGAATTGATTAAAATACATGGATAGCTAAGTAAATTTAGGAAAGTTGATAACATTATATAAAATTATAGAAATGTCCTCATATATTGTTTTTTTGACCTATGTTAAATTCTATGATTGACTTATATCATGTTATGACTAAGCTCTTGTAGATAATATCAAATGAAATAATATTGAATACAAGTTATGTGTTGTTTACACTTGACATTTTTAAAATTGAATAAAACTTATTTCAATCCTATTTGTGCTTTTTAATTGAACCTTGAGATTAGAAATTGATTGAAATAATTAATAAAAATGGTATGTGGGTGGCTCACAAAAATTTCGATATGTAGATTTTTTATTATAATATGGATGCCTTTAGAATTCAAATAATTTATTTTTAAAATTTAATCGTAATAACATACATGTTGATTGCACTAAAAGACACTTTCTACTAGTCAATATGAAACATATTTGTAATTCTTCCAATGCTGAATATTAAATTTATACATGATATATTTTAGCTCATTTTAAGTATCAAAGTGACTTGCATCATAGGAAGATTGTACTTATATCATGTTATGAATAAGCTCTTGTAGATGGCCTCAAAAGAAATAAAATTTAATATAACTTATTTGTTGTTTACAAAACATCTTTTATGATTGAATAAAATTTATTTCAATCCTATTTATGTTTTTTTAATTGAACCTTGAGATAAGGAATTGTTTTAAATATACTTAAAAGAGTTGACCATGCAATGGTATATTGGTGTGTAAAAAACTTTTCCATATATAGAGTTTTTTAATTATAATATGGATGACTTTAGAATTCATATTTTTTTTAAATCATTGTAATGACATACATGTTTATTGCACTAAAAGACACTTTCTACAAACCAATATGAAGCCTATTTTTAATTATTTCTATGCTCAATATTAGATTGATACGTTGTGTATTTTAGTTCATTTTAAGTATCAAAGTGACTTGCATCATAGTAAGATTGCACTTATATCATGTTATGACTAAGCTCTTATAGACTACCTCAAAAAAAATTTGAATAAAACTTATTTGTTGTTTACAAGACATCATTTAAAATTGAATAAAAGTCATTTCAATTTCATTTGTGGTTTTTAACTGAACCTTAAGATAAGCAAAAAAATTTAGAAAAATTCATATTTAACTATATATAAAATTATAGAAACATATATCATTAATTGTTTTTTGGTATATTAAATTCCAATACATATGCCTTAAATATCATGTTATGACTAAGCTCTTCTTTATGATCTCAAAAGAAATAAAATTGAATAAAATTTATTTTTTGTTTAGTAGAAATCTTTTAAAATTGAATTTAAAACTTTTTTTCAGTCATATCTGCGTTTCTTAATTCAACCCTGATATATTTTACTTCATTTTAAGTATCAAAGTGACTTGCGTCATAGTAAGATTGTACTTATTTTCTTTGTCTATGAAACTAGAAATCAAAATTGTTATATTTTTTAATATAAGTTAAACTATATAGAAAAAAATTAAACTAGTGAAATAATTAACAGATCCATAAAATGAAATTTAATTAACATCCATAAATAAAATTAATAAAAATACATAAACTGAAATAATGAATGTATCAATAAACCATACATAAGAGAATATATACCAGCATATATCCATCTTAAGTGCGGATCTAACATGAGTCGAGAGGGATCAAATTTTTTCACGTGCAAAATTATTTATAGTGCAAAAAACAATGTGTAATTTTTCATTGTTTAAATTGTATTTTTGAATGCTATATAGAGTATATATAGGACCAAATAAATGTTTTAGCCATAAAAACTTATTTTTTTCATAATATATACATAAATTTGATAAAATGATATATAATATATACACAATTGACATTAAAATAGTTTACATAACATATGGATCGAAACATTTTATGAGTACAAATTAAAATAGTTTTTTTATTATTAATATTTTTTAATTATATGTCAATATTAATTTGTATTAAAATATTTTATTGATAACCCACATTGAATATTTTTTTATATACAACATTAAAACATTTTATATTACAATTTTTTTCTATTTTTATTTAAATGTTACAGTTTAAACATCTTACTGACAATTTTTTTTTACTTCTAAGTACTTTACAACATATTCATTTTTTTTATTATTATATACGACAATATTTTTATGTTTAGAGTGTAAATTTTTATTTTTATTTTAAAGAGGCATGTGTCAACTCAACGGATGGATGAACAGACAAACTTACACATCCCCTCATACTGGGTTGTAGAATGAGCCTCTCGGCTCAACAAATTAAAAATGTTGAATGAACATCCATAAAACAAATAATTTTCATGCATATCCATTAATTATCGATGTATGAAAATATACAAATTTTGTATCACATATGAATGCACCTTATGAAATAGGCCTAAAAATATATACAAACTATCCACTCTAAGTACTACCAGATCTCCTATGTGAGTCCCACTATGCAACTTAATCATCCATAATATGGTACTACAATATAACACATTCAAATTCAAACTAATTATTCATTATTTGTATAAAATAAAAAATCTAGAAATAAATTATTTTGAGCCACATTTAACTACATATATTAATATACTAACCTGACTCAAGTCCAAATGAAAGTCATCTAGGATGGGGGTTTGATGAATCTGGGTTTGATGCTCCCCTCCCTATGGACCCACATTATCAATGCCTATATACCCAACATCCTACTCATGCATCCACATAACTGTGACATTGACAACACTCTGCATATGGGTTTGTGTAGACAATGGCAAAGAAAGATTATTATTTGTCTATGAATTAATTAACATGAATTTAACTTAAAGGAAGATAATGTTGAAATCTTAGTAATAAAAATGTTTACCTCAATTGTTGGTCCATGTGGTTGTACATAGTGACTCTGCAAATGGGTGTTATGTGGTAAAGGTGGAGGAGAATCCATAGAAACATGCACTGGTGGAGGCTAGTTTGGTTGATTAACTGCCCCCTTGGATGACCTCATAATCTCTCCATGTATTTGGTTTGCATCTAAATATTATCATGAACTTATAATATAAATGAAATCTAATAAGAACTAAATAATTATGAAATATTATGTATAATTTGACGATAAGAGTCAACAATTTTTATATATGTACTTAGTCTATGTCATGCAGGTCATGCAACCTCCTAGTGTTACGGATCGAATCATGGCACATATATGCATATGACAAATTTTGGTCAATGGGTAGACTCATGAGGTATGAATCATCATATAATGGAACTAGTGGGTCATGAGGCAATGGTGGTGGTATTCTCATCTCCCCATGCAATGCAACATGTGCATTGGCCAATGCTGTATGCATGATATCTGAAATAGTATTCATGGTCTCAATGTGGAGTTGTGACGACTCGTATAGCTCCATAGGAAATACCATGCTCTGAAACGGTAGTGGAAACAACCATAGAGGTGGTGGTAAATGCCTTGTTAAAATTGGTATATAGGTCCAAATTCCACTTTGTACAAATCAGTTAATGGAGATGATGATTGAATTTAATTCCTCATTTCGAGAAGTCCAAAATTGACCTAAAGGTCACCAAATTCAGACAAGGGAAAGTGTATTTTTGAATTATAAGCCCACATGTGCATATTTGATCAGGTCGACCCTAAAGAAAATTCGACATCCTTGGAAGGATATAAATAGAAGTGAAATAAACCTCATTTTGACATCATCATGAGACATTATTCTATTCTCTTTCTTGTTTTTGGCATGCACAGGTCTAAGGCAAATCCACAGAGGAATCGGTTCGCATGAAGGTGAAATTGTATCGTCTGAAGTTCACATCTCTGTTTTCGGGTTTTGGACCTCGGTCACAGGCATACCTTAGGGGAATTTTGAGTTCTAAAATGGGCCTCCTAAGGAAATTATAAAGTAATAGTGGAAATAAAAAATAATATTAGATTACATCATCAAATTTTAGAGGGAAAAAAATAAAAAATTATTTTTTCAACTCGTATTTTCAACTTATCTCCCTATGGGTTTACTCAAATTTTGATCGGAAACACTTGTTGGAAGAAAAATTTGTTTCCTCAGCAAAGGAGTACCCATGTTGCATACTTTTGATGGACCTTGTTACATGAAAAAAGTGATTGCAATCATGTTTTTTCATGTATTTATGATTTTTCATGTAGCAAGGTCCATCAATAGCATGAAACATGGGTACTCCTTGGATGAGTAATTAAATTGTTCATCCAACAAGTACTCCCACTCGAAATTTGTGTAAAAACTTTGGGACATAATTTGAAAATACGAGTTGAAAAAGTAGTTTTATTATTTTATTATCTTTTAATCCTTTTTCCTTTTTACTCCAAAAATGGTGAATCATCCCCCATGGCTGACATCATCATATTGAATTCTATTGGTTCTTATAAAGTTTATTTTTGTTGTACATTTTTCTTACAAGGCCCATTTTAGACCTCAAAACTCCCCTATTGTCACAAAGAGATATCGGTTGCAGTCTCCTGTTGGTCAGCTCATCCATGCGACTAAAGCCTTTCAGTCACACACATAACACATCCTCCATGCGACTAGAAACTATGGTTTGGTTCTCAGTTGTCCAAAGTTTTCGCTCGTTGACCACAAATAGTGATAGTTCATTACAGGCTCCTGAATCGGGTTTTGGAGTATGAGCATGGTTGGGATCATCTCATGCATATTGTTTAGTTGTTTTTTGTTGGATAGTTGTATGGATGAACATATGGATCATTGTACTCTCTTTTGTTGAATCATTCTACGAAAATCTAATAAGAAAAAGAATTTGAAAGGGTTTTCCCCATAGTGGGTTTTGTCCTGGCCTCCGACCAATCTTGGTGTCTCTATGTGTGAATGCTTTTCTTCTATTGTTTTTTTATGTTATGATGCATTGATGATGATGATATTGTTCTTTCTACATAGTTGCATATGTTGTTGAATAATGATGTAAATCTGAATAATATTACGATGTTATAGGGTAAATTTAATGTGTAAATAAAGAAATGAAATTATCAAAGCAAAGAATTATAAACCTAAGAAACATTAAAATGCACTAGTAAAAAATGAAAAATTAGTGACTAGGCAACTAAAAAAGTTAGTCACCTCATGTTTTCCAAGTGAAATACTACCAAAAATGAGCAAGCTTAAGTAACCCAACAAAAAATTACTAACATAAATGACTAATTTAGTCCGAGGTTAAAATATATGACTAGCTAATAAATAATACAACTAAAAATGACTAACATGGATGGCTAATTTAGTCTAGGAACAAAAATATGACTACTTAACAAGTAGTACAATAATAAAAATCAATTCTTTATGTTAGTCATTTTAATTGTGTCACTTCAACAATATACAGTTACAAGTGATAGGGTATTCAAAGGCTAATATAGATCGGATAAAAGGTTATACTTCCTTAAACACTTATTTATTGGATTACTGGATGATTAGAGTTATGGAGTTGATTATAATTTTCAAGGTTATTTCATTTGATAACATTCAAAGAGAATTAAATTCAAAGGTTGACAGTTTATCTGAAATGGCAGTGGATTTACAACTGGGTTAAATATATTATGAAGCGTACCTTGAAGGAAAAGTGTTGTTGAATTAGTAGAGGTGAAATTTTCTTTAGTGGAAGACTTAACTTTTCATGTATATCTACATTTTTTATTATTAGGGTCTTATACATTGAACTTAGGATACTAGTTTGTAACTTGGATATCCAATTGTTTAGCTAGTTTGAACGTACATTATTATTATTCATTCCTGTGAAATAATTTATTATTATCATTTATTATGCTTATACATACAGTCATGGATTTGAGACGCCAATATTCTTCTTCTTCTTGAGGTGTGAGGATAACTTGGTTCATTTCCAAGCATTGTATTTCCGACATGAAGAGGGGTAATTTTTATTTTTCATTCTAACCATATATTTCCACTAAGATTTTTTTCCCTCTCTATATTATTGGAGGCATGCAAATTTACATGTTCATGTGTTTTCTCCTAAACAAAAAGGAGTGAGCCAACTAATTCTTTTCAAATATGATCAAGTCCTCTAGATTCTTTGAGAACTAGAAGGGATTACATCTAAAGGGGAGGAGTCTTGGATTTTGATTTAGCTTTAAGATTAGGCCAATGGGTTTTTGATTTAAGAGGGCATAGGGGATGGTATAAGAAGATACTTTCCCTTGATCATTCATGAGTGAGGGTTGTACCAAAAAGCAATTTAAACATTCTACTTTGAAACCTCACTCGACTCTTTTATTTGATAAAGTAAATTTATTGATCTTTGGGTAATGTGTATGAAGTGCAATATTGAGATGATAATTTTTATCCATTATTCATGTTGACCTCTAAAATAATTTCCTCATTTTCCCCCTATTTTTAATAAAAAAATCCATTTTTAACAAGAGAATTTACATTTCCACTATTTTTAATAATAAAATTTAAATCTCAAGCTAGAATTACTTGGTTTATGGAGTTTTATAATGAAAACCAAACTTCTAATTTTTTTCACTCCAAAAAATTGATTTATACACTATGGCGCCAACGTAGCTGCTACAGTTATGGAGTTTTGTAATGAAAACAAAACTTCATATTTTTTTCACTCCAAAATTTTGATTTATACACTATGGCACCAACGTAGATGGTACAATTGAAATAGATAGGTAGATTCGTAATAGGAAAAATAAAAGAAATTATTTATATATTGGATGGAATTCCACAAGATTGGGCATTTATGATTTACGGGATGATATTTGAACGAATCCCTTCTTCATAAAGTACACAATATGGGCATGTAGTATTCCTGGATATGGAGATTTAGATTATGTGGAGATATTATAGGTTTTTACTCACTTTCACTGGAGGTTAGCAACGACCTGAGTGAGTAGATATCATTAGAGGATCGAAATAGGGTGGTAGAGGGGATTTTTTTTTTTTTGATCTCAGAAAATTTTCTGTCAATTAATCAATATTGAGTCTATTAAGGTTTAGTACAAAGGGGGGTCAAAAGCATTGAAACAAGGGAAGGGGGTAGATGGGGAAGGAACAAGTGATTAAAGCATCAGAACCATTGTTTGGGTGAGGAAGAGAAATTGATCATGCAGGTGGATCAGAATAATTATGGGTATGAATGAAATATCCATCTCACTTCTAATGTCTACTCGATATGGAAGTTTTGTTAAGCTTCTTGGCTAGGAACATTCTAGTGTGTCAACTTTCTTTTCGCTCCACCTCTTATTTATTTTATTATATGAGGCTTCCATGTAACGAGATTATGGTTGCATGCTAATAGGTGACAACATAGTAGAGCTTACACTTGATTTTTCTGAAGGAAATTATAGATAATACAGTGGTGGATGCATTCCCCATCTATTACCAATGCAATAATCTAATTATTTAATGAATAAATCCCTATTTGGTAAATATTGGCATGCTCAGATATCTTTCTTTCACTATTGTTAATGTGATCAACTTTCTTTGACATCACTTACATGTTCTTATGTTTGAAAAATAAAGGAATGGGGAAAAAGACGATAATTAGGACTCTTGCATCTAAAACATGTGATTAAGAGGTTTATATACCTCAAAGGCAGTGTAAGCACTTCCCCAACTCAAATATAGGAAAATTCCTTCAATTAGTTTTATAGGATACCTTTGAGATATACTCTTACCAAAGTCCTAAGATAAGAGATGGGTTGGTTCATGTCACATAAACTCCCATTGGGCACTAGAGTACAGTCTATAAATTCTAAAAATTGGATAGAAATGTATGAGAAGTCAATCCACACTATCCAGTAGAGTTGGACAAACTGATTGGAAAAGAATTCATCAACCCAAAGGGACAAAACAACCACGGTGTTCACACATAACTAGGGGCCACTAGAAACAATAACAACACAATGTAGCTCTTCCTTACATAAAAATAGGGAAAATTATTTTCTCAGGCTTCAAATAATCAGACAATGCAATCAATTAAGCTTCCAACCAAAGATTTTATGATGGCCTTAGGGATATTTCCACTTCCACTAACAAACAACTGACTTTGTGCACCTTTTGATCTTATAAAAAAACCAGAATGCTCATCAGTAGATATATCCACAGGAATTTCATTAAGAGGAACTTGATTTCCTCATCGAGGACTTTAAGAACATAATTTCATTGGCCTTTATTGGTAATATGCTCACAATTGACAAGAGAACTACTATTGGGGTTGAAAGAGTAATTTTGAGATGAATAAACCTACCATTAGGCCATGAGTATTCTATTATAAGGCATCCTCATGCCTTTTGGCAGTTAGTAATAGCTTCTTAGGTCCACTGCAAAACAACTTAGTTGTCAGGGCACAAAGTATTGACAAAAGCATATAGACCTAGCCCATCAAAGCCATCCTATTTCAAGAATATGATGAAAACTAGAGGCCTAAAACATTAAAAATCCCCTCTTTCAAGCATAGCATAGAAAATTCTCAAGCTATGCTTTCACCAATGCAATTTTAAGATTCAATTCTATTTCAAACAAGTTTTCATATGCTCAAAGGACCAAGGATATAATAATTGATAGAACTTATCCCATCAATGGAAAAAACAAGGTATTTTTAGACTTCATGGGTCTATAATTTTGTTAAATTGGCCCCGTTGTATGATTTATTTAGAAAAGATAAAAAAATCAAGGAACAAAACTATCTTCTCGACTTCATGGATCATTCATGGTTATTTCATTTGTTAGTGAACTTATCCTCATTTATAAACTTGAATAATTTGGGTTTCTATTATTTTTTGTGTCTGCAATGGGTTGACTACCTCTAACTATAAAGAGATGAATGATTTGTATGAAAAATATAAGGAGCAAGGTATTATCCAAACATATATTGTATCTGTTAGTCATGACCATATTTAAATTACTCTTTGTTTTAGTTGTCTTATTATTTCCTAGTGTTGACAATAGTATGGATCTTATATCAGGGAAGTCATAGTGCTATCCATTTTTTTTGTATCTTTCCTGGGTAATCTAATCCATATTTTAGTTTTGATTTCATTCTATTTAAAACTATGCATATTTTTAAACAATGTGTTAACATAGGGGTCATTCGGTTCTATATTAAAAGAACCTTAACTAAGAGACCAATTTATCATTATATTTCTGATTCTCCCATTCTTGTTTTGAATTTACAGTAGTAGATGATCAATTCTATGTGTATAATATGTACTTGATGGGGTACACATGGATTTGAATTAATGGTGAATGGATGTACTCTTAAGTAACTCCTTGTGAAAAGGCCCCTGGTTCAAATCCACTACCGGTTAACCAACAAAGAAAACGTACTTGATAGGGGTTGGGTTCACACAGATTTAGTCCATGTAGATTTTGCATGCTGACAAGGGTTGTTTTTGTTGATGCAGATTTAGTCCATCTAGATTTTTCATGCTAACATGATCTTTCTAGGGAGTATTCGAGGTTTCATTGGCAATCCAAATCTTTAGATTGAGCCATTTAGGATGTATATCATAAAATCTATATGTATCTTGGTGCATAGAGGACCATCAACTAGGGGTAGGTTCTTGGAGTTTACTTCCTAACCTGTTCAATTTCAGTAAAGGGATTATTTATCTCAATTGGAACTTCTCAAAAAAAAAAAATTAAGTTCTCCGATGAAGGTAAAAACTTAAATCGTACTTGTTTGTGTGGTTATTTAGGGTTTTTAGAACTTTTTTATCGAAGTATTTTGTTTGGAGTTTTCTTTTGGGTTTGTTTCACTTAGGTCTCGTTACGTCTGCAATTTTTTTTTTTGCAATTGGCTAGCAAGGGGCCCAAAGATAAACAAATGGTCTGCCATGCATTAAGCTTAGTGGTTATTCAATCTTAAAAAGTAACCATGTTTACAATTTAAGTACATAGATCCTAGGGTTTTGAGAAAATAAAATAAAGCTTCTCCTTTTGAATACATGAATCATAATTGATGGTGTGGACCTCCTTGGCCATGGTGATAATAAAACATGAATGTATAACAAGCATGTAGTTATTTTTGGGTCCTGAAATTTACCAGGTCAAGATCAAAATAATTTGCATGAATATGGTAAATATCATGTAGGATATAGATCTCATGCTCTTTCCCAACTTGTTTGGGTAGGTAGGGGAAGGATGATTTGTATGAAATGATGGCTATCAATGGACTGTGGAGGGAAGAGGATTGTTCTACTTGCAATGATACAATTTTCAATATACTTCTAACAAAACAAAAGTCCATATAAATCTTGAACGTTGGGTAAAATATTGTCAGAAATATGTTTATTGGTGAATCAAATTTTTGGAGAGTTACTGAGAAAATAACCTACATAATTCCCCCACCTCCCTTGTATCTATTTCATATTAAACTAAACAAGACAAACCTATTGTTCTACCTCATACAAGACACACCCTTTCCTTGTTTGGGGGTTTATCCCATACTTCATATAAGACACCCTCTTTGAAGGGTTGATATGAGTGGCTTACCTTTAAGATGGTCACAAAATAATATTCTATAGATATGCAAGGTCCATTCCATGTAGAATTTTGTAGATATTATTGGCTTCATTTCTCCAATCTAGACCCATTAATCTAAAATATGACGCTTTTATAAAATAGGTTGTACAACAGTTGTGATAGTTTTCATATGTATCCTATTTGAGAATTGAATTCCTTGAAAAAGAATATGATTAGGACTCTTTCATATAAAACATGTGTTCATGAGGTTTATATACCTCAAAGGTAGTGTAAGCAATTACCCAACTCAAATATAGGCAATTTTCTTAAATTATTTTTATAGGTTACCTTTGATATATACTCTTCCCAAAGTCCTAAGATACGAAATGGGTTGGTTCATGTCACATAAACTGCAATTTGGCACTGGAGTACAATTTAGAAAGTATGAAAATTGGATAGAAAGGTATGGGAAGTCAATCCACACTAAGCAGTAGACATGGACAAATTGCTTGGAAAAGAAATCATCAACCCAAGTGGACAAAACAACCATGGTGTTCACACATAACCAGGGGCCACTAGAAACAATTGCAAAACAATGGACCTCTTCCTTGAATAAAAGTACAAAAAATCCGTTTCTCAAGCTTCAAATAATTAGACAATGTCATTAATTAAGCTTCCATACTTTCTTGAACTAAGATTTTATGATGGCCTTACGGATATTTCCAATGCCACTAATAAGAACTTGATTGTGTGCACCTTTTTGATCTTATAAAAAAAACTAGAATTCTCATGAAGAGATATATCCATTGGGATTTTATTAAGAGGAACTTGATTTCCTCATGGAGGACTCTCAAAGCAGAATTTCATTGGCCTTTAGTGTTAATATTCTCACAGTTAATGGAAGCACTACTATTGGGGATGAAAGAGTAATTTTCAGATGAACAAACCTGCCATTAGGCCCTAAGTATCCTATTATAAGGCATCCTCATGCCTTTTGGCAGGTAGTAATAGCTTCTTAGGTCCACTGCAGAACAACTAAGTTGTCAGGGCACAAAGTATTAGTGAAAGCATACAGACCTAGCCCATCAAAACCCTCCTATTTCAAGAATATGATCAAAACTAGAGACCCAAAGCATTAAAACTTCCCTCTTTCAAGCATATCATCAAAAATTCTCAAGCTACTCATTCACCATCGCCATTTAGAATGTATATCATGAAAAGTATATGTAGCTTGGTGCATAGAGGACGATTGATTGGGGGCAGGTTCCTGGAGTTTACCTCCTAGCCTGTCCAATTTTAGTAAAGGGATTCTTTATCTCAATAGGAACTTCTCAAATATTTCATGGATCATAATCTTAGAATATAAAATAAACACCTCTATCATCTTTGGCCCAATATTCTACTAGTGCATCATGTTATCCAGAAAAAATGACTTGTTTGGAGATTATTTTCTTGCTCTACCTACTCATTTGAGGCCAATGGTTTAATGGTTATGTATATGAACTACAAAAAAGTTTGGTCATTGTACCTCATGCTATTTTGAATGGTTTCCCATTCTGATTTGGCCCTGCATCCTTCTGCACTTAAATTTTTTCCCTGTATCATAATTGTACTTTATCTATTTTTGTTTCTTAAGTGGGAAACAAAATTCAATAGTATTAAAATTATTATAGTGGTGTAATAGATGAATTAAACATACAATCATGTACATCAATAAGAAATGTTTAGAAACATCTCTATCTAGCTGAGAGAGAGAGAGAGAGAGAGAGAGAGAGAGAGAGAGAGTTTATAATTTCTTTTACTATTTTTTTTTTTGTTTTCTTGGATCCAAGCTTAGATGGAAAATGTTGAGGGAAGAAATATGTCCAAGTTGAATGTTTAAACTATGTAAAAACCAGAAGAAAATGTTTGGAAAGAGGGTTATAATGCCATAAATCTACAGAAAAGGACTTGGTCTTTCAACCTGATACTACCTTCTATTATTGGATCTTGATTTAGAGAGATGATGGGATTTTCAACTTGGTGGATGATCCCACTCTGATCTGGACAGTGAGACAGTTTCTACTTCCCTTCTTCTTTTTTCGCCATGTAACCAAGAACTCCATCCTCCACCCTATAGGCAAAGGTAAGATATTCTTCGGGCCTCAAGGCCATTCAACAAAAACGATTGAATTCATTACAACAATATAATCAATATTAACTCAACATGCCAGTAGCATGAATTGAATTTGGGTGGGGAGGAAGATAATTATTCCTCCCAATCACCTGATATTAACCCAATTAACACTTTTTACCCTCTTCTTGAAGAATCTCACTGAGAATTTCTATAGTAATGGGGAAGGGGAATCCCATCCCCACTTATGTTCCATATAATTACCTTCGGAATGGAGAATATTTCATAAAGATCTTAAGTTCAAACTGGCCAAGTTATTTTTATGTTCCTGTTATGAAACCAACACAATAAAAGATAGAAAAGATAGATAAACGCCTTAGAATTCAGCCTCTTCGAGGGGGAAACCTCCTTTACATTACATAAATGAACAATTCTTGGATGATTCAAATGACAAAACCTCCTTTCTATATATAGGAGTCTAAGGAGTCACAATATAACCCAGTCGACCTAACAATAATAATATAAAGCCACAAAAAATAACAATAGAGGGATTCTATGGGGCACAGTAATAACAATATGGGGATAATAGCAGCACAAAAATATTAATAAGGGATGCAACTACAATAGTAATGGGGTAATCACTAGTATTATAGGGACCCAACATGCTCCTCTCCTTCAGAAAAGTGTTGTCCTCAACGCTTGAGTAGTTCTGAATGCTTCTGTATAAAATTTTCATCCTCCCATGTGGAATCTTTAGCGGATAAGTTCTTCCACTTGATAAGATACTCCGAAATTGATCGATTTCGTAGCTGTCGAGTTCTTGTTTTTGTGATTGCTTCTGGTTCCAATATAATTTTTCATTCCTCATCAAGTTCTGGCAATATTGTTTGAACTGGGAGCTTGTCACCTATAACCTTCTTTAAACATGAAACATGGAAAACTGGGTGCAGTCGAGAAGCTGCAGGAAGCTCCAATTTGTATGCCATAGTACCAATCTTTTGCAACACCTTGTATGGACCATAATACTTTGGTGATAATTTATTATCCTTCTTAACTTTCTTGAGGGACATTTTCTTATATGGTTGTAGCTATAGGAATACCCAATCACCTACATCAAAACTTCTTTCGCTACGATGTTGATCTGCCTGTTGTTTCATTCTATTTGTGCCAACACGAGGTTATCCTTTAAGAGTTGGAGAACTTGTTGTTGATGTTCGATGTGATGTTCCACTGCTTGAACCTTAGAATTTTCTCTTAAATATGGTGTGATGGATGGTGGCTGATATCCATAAAGTGCCATAAATGGGGTCATTTTTGTTGCTGTATGGAAGGAAGTGTTATACCACAATTCAGCCAGAGGCAACCATTTGACCCATTGTGTCTGTTTATCAGATACAAAGCAACAAAGATATCCTTCCAAACATTTGTTTACTATCTCAGTTTGCCCATCAGATTGAGGATGATAAGATGAGCTATGAGCTAACTAAGTACCAAGACAAGAAAATAATTCTGTCCAAAAATTTCCAGTGAAAATCGGATCTCTGTCACTTACAATAATCTTTGGGCTTCCATGTAGCTTTTGAATTGTTTCCATAAATGCAGTAGAAACTGTACTGGCTCTAAATGGATGTGATAATGCACAAAAGTGTGCATACTTGGTAAGTCTGTTGACTACCACCATGATGACACTCTTTCCCTCAGGCTTGGGTAAACCTGTGATAAAATCCATTGAAACCTCCTCCCAACGTTGGCTTGGAATGGTTAAAGGTTGTAATAGACCTGGTGTCTTAATTGTTTCAACTTTATTTTGTTGGCAAACCAAACATTCCACCACAAATTTTTGAATATTTGATTAAAGGCCATCCCAAAAAAATTCCTTCTTAACCCTATGGTAAGTTTTTAAAAATCCTGAGTGCCCTCCTAAGGGAGAAGTGTGCAATTCCATAAGAATCTTTTGTTTTAGTTGGGAATTCTTACAGAGGTATAAGCGATCTTTGTACCAAAAGAATAATTTTTCCAGCTAAATGTATCAGACGTATTGGAATCTTGTTGTAACTTTTGAATAAGTGCCCACACTTCTTCATCATTCTTCCATTCCTCCCTTGCTTCGTTTATCCAATCTGGTTGGATAATAGAAATGGCGCACAATAATGCTTCCACATCCTCATCCTTTCTTGAGAGTGCATCTGCCACCACATTTTGCTTCCCTTTTTTGTAGATGATTTCAAAGTCATAACCCAACATCTTTGTGACCCACTTTTGTTGTTGTTCAGAGGATAATCTTTGTTCTAAAAAGTATTTAAGGCTATCATGATCCGTTTTTACCTTGAAGTGTCTTCCCATTAGGTAGGGTCGCAATTTCTTAAGAGCATGGAGTATTGCTAACATTTCCTTCTCATAAATAGCTTTGTGTAAAAACTTTCCCTTGATTGGACGACTTTCAAAAGCAATGGGTCTTTCATCTTGCATTAAAATAGCGTGAATTCCATTTCCTGAAGCATCAATTTCCACAATAAAGGTTTTTGTGATGTCCCATGTAGCTAAGACTAGTGCTTGGCACATTTCCTCTTTAAGATGTTCGAAGGCCTTTGTTGCTTCCAGAGTCCATGAAAATGCATCTTTCTTCAATAATGTTAATAGAGGTGCTACTATTCTCCCATAATCCTTAACAAACTTGCGATAATACCCTGTCAACCCAAGAAATCCTCACAGATGCTTTATGGATGTGGGGACTTTGAATTCCTTAATGGCTTTAATTTTGCTAGGGTCTACCTTAACTCCTTCATGAGATACAATATGACCCAGATATTCCACCTCTTGTACTCCAATGAAACATTTGGATCCTTTTGCATATAATTTTTTCTCCTCCAATAGTTGTAGCACCTTGTCAACATGTTCAACATGATCCTTCCAAGACTTGTTGTAGATTAGTATATCATCAAAAAATACTAACACAAATTTTCTAAGGAATGGTTTCAAAATGGAATTCATCAAACCTTGAAATGTTGAAGGTGCATTGGTAAGGCCAAAAGGCATGACCAAAAATTCATAATGACCCTCATGAGTTCTAAATGTTGTTTTCAGAATGTCTTCAGTCTTCATTCTGATTTGATGATATCCTGAATGAAGATCCAACTTGGTGAAGTAAATTGATCCATGCAATTCATCCAGTAATTCATCAATGACAGGAATGGGAAATGTATCTTTAATAGTGAGCTTGTTGAGCTCCCTATAATCCGGATACATGCACCATGATCCATCCTTCTTATGCACTAATACTACTGGAGTAGAGAAAGAACTTTGACTTGGCTGAATTATACCAACCTCTAGCATTTCTGCAACCATACGTTCAATTTCACTCTTTTGGGCATAGGGATATCTGTACGGCCTGATGTTTGCAGGAACACTTCCTGGAATCAGATGAATAGCATGATCATGATCACGAATAGGTGGGAGATCTTTGGGAGTCTAAAATACCTTGGAATGATTGTCCAAGTCTTTTTGGAGATCTGTAGAAATAGATGATTCCAATGTGGAAACATCTAGCGAACATAATTGTGTAATTACACCCTTTTGTTCCTTTTTTAGAAGCTTTGTCATACCGTTAGAGCTGATTATCTTTCTCGGTTTCCCTGCAATACCCCTTAATTCAACTTCCTTTCCTTCCACAGAAAATTTCATGAAAAGTTCTTGAAAATTAAATGCTACTGTACCCAAGGATTGTAGCCACTGGACTCCTAGTACAACATCAGCACCTCCCATTGGAATGGAAAGCATTGGGCTTGTCAATACATATTCTCCCATCGATAGCTTGATATTATGGCACTTTCTAGAGAAATTTATTGTTTCTCCATTTGCAACCATCACTTGACACTCTAGTGTTGGATATAAAAAGCAATTCAATTCTTTTGCTACCTTACAATGAATAAAATTGTGGGTACTTCCTAAATCAATCAACACTATTACCTTTTTCTTCTTGATTTGTCCTTCTATCTTGATGGTTTGAGGAGTGGTAATTCCCGCCAATGCATTACAAGATATGGTTGGATTCATTTCTTCTTTATCTAGGCTTTTTTCCTAGACTATATCCTCTTCTTTTGACCTTGCTTGCTCTTTTTCTTCTTCCTCTTCGCAATCTATGTAGAATAATTTCTTTTCAGCACACTTATGACCTTTAGTGTATTTTCTATCACAACTGTAACAAAGCCCTTTTGCTCTTTTTACTTCCAATTGTTGTGGTGTCAAACTTATAGGTTGTGGAAGACTAGGGGCAACAACACTTCCATCTTTATAGTTGTGAGTGGTATGCTTCCTGGTTGCCATAATTTTGCTTTCCATTTTTATTGCTAACTTGAATGCCTTCTCTAACGAATCAGGTTCCCACAGGCGAACATCATGTTGGATATTATCCTTTAATGTCCCTATGAACGAATCAATCCTATGCTCCTCTAGAATATTTTTTACCCTTATGTTCAATTTTTGGAACTCCTCAATGTGCTCCATTATTAAACCCTTTTGTTTGAGACTTATCAATTGGCTAAAAAAAGTGTTGCTTTTTGTATCCTCATAATGTGCTTTCAATTCTTCCATAAAAATTTCCCAAGTGATAATTTATTTACGAGAGCAAAGCCATTGATACCATACAAACTGATTTGGTTCCAAATATAAAGTTGCAATACGTACCTTTTGTGTGTTTCTCACATTATTGAGATCAAAAAATTGCTCCATCTGTAATATCCATGTTGCGGGATCCTTGCCATTAAACTTCCTCATATTGATTTTTGGAATATGGTGGGTCTTCAATCCCACATTAGAGTCTATGAAATCATGATTAACATTTCTTTTGTTTGCATCATGAGTTTCCTTTAATTTTCACCATTAGTAAGTATTTCTTGTAGAAAATTTGTCAAATCTGTCTTCAAATCTGCCATGTCTATCTTCAAATCTGTCTTCAAATCTTCCATGTCTCTCTTCAAATCTATCTTCAAATCATCCATCTTAGCTTCCATGCCCTTTATCTTAGATTCCACGCCATTTATCTTAGCTTCTGTTAGCTTTTGTGAGAGTGACATTTGTTGCACTTGTTCGTGTAATTTTGATATATCATGTAGCATTTCTTCCTCTTCTTCATGAGTCATGCTAGAGATCTCAGGTTGCTTACTAGGTGTTTGCATTTTCTTTCCTCAAGGCATCAATTACCGATAATAATGCTCTACTATGCCCTTTGAATTCCTTCAAAATAAATTTTCAAACCAATCTTAAGCAAACATTTAAAAGAATCTACACACCTTTTTTCACTTTGTAGGAGCTCGATATTGCCACTGATGTATCTCTATACTTTCAGATCATTCAGTTTTAAAATCGTGACCTATAGTAGCCCTTTGTTTTCTCTTTCCAATGCCACCAGTCTGATCCAAATTGGATTCTCCAAGGAAGAGTTATGCGAAATTTCCCATAGTGACCTGATTATAGACTAGTTCAGTAGAGTGAACTTGTATGATGTGCCATGAGTCACTGTTTCAACCTTTGGCTCTGAAAGGTATATACAAGAAACTACAGTTTGTCCTCTTTCTGTACCTTCTTTCAAAATTTCAATCCGATGCTGAGAGAGAAAGTTATGACGATTTTCCCTAGGTCACCTGTTTGGAATGTAATTCAAGAGTCTGCAAAAAGACCAACTTCCTCAAATCATATCTCCGCAAATATATCACGAAAAGCTCTGAAATTTAGACCTAAGGTTCAGCATGATTTCTTCTCAAATGTGTTTTTTTTTTAGGTTTTGAAACATCGTAGAAAAAAAGTTATAGCAAAATGCCACGATGGCCTATTTGGAGTAGTGAAACCCTAGAATCCAAAGCTCTGATACCAAATTTTATGAAACCAGCTCAAGAAAAGATAGAAAATATAGATCAACGCCTTAGAATTCAGCCTATTCAAGGGGGAAACCTCCTTTACATTACATAAACGAACAATTCTTGGATGATTCAAGTGACAAAACCTCCTTTCTATATATAGGAGTCTAAGGAGTCACAATATAACCCAACCAAGCTAACAATAATAATATAAAGTCACAAAAATAACAATAGAGGGATTCTATGGTGAACAATAAAAACAAGATGGGGATAATAGGGGCACAACAATATTAGTAAGGGATGCAACTACAATAGTAATGGGGTAATCACTAGTATTATAGGGGCCCAATAGTTCCACCCTAAGAAAAACTTCTTTGGGGCTTACTACAGGTACAAGGGCCTGGATTCAAAGAATTGGACCCCTAGACACAACCATACATGTACTCATATTATGTTTTTACCCATGTATCACCAATGGCATTAAAATCCAAGGTATGCTAAATTGAAGTGAGTGTTTTGTTGTCTTACCCACATAGGTATTGTAGGAAAGTCTTCCATTGGATGAACATGGTCTAATATTTCATGAATCTTCTCATGAACCAAGGTCTTGATTTGAAAACTAATTCTTTCTCTTGTTCGTTCAAGAGAATGACAATGAAGTAGATTGTGTTATGGTTATCTAAGTTGTTCTATATTTTCTATTTCTTTGAAATAAAACTCATTATTTTATGGAAAGAGGGTTATATTCCCACAAATATGCAGAAAAAGACTTGGTTTAGAGAGACCTCAGGCTTTTCAACTTGGTGGAAGATCCCACTCTGATCTGGATAGTAAGATTGTTTCTACTTTTCTTTTGCTTGATGAAGCTTACTGATAGTTTCTTTGTAATAGGGAGGGGGAATCCCATCCTCACTTCTATTCCATTCAAGTTGAAAAATTCACTGTCAATGAATTTTGTAGTATATGAAACCCTATCAATGGAGTTGGAGTCTAGTATGGACTAACTGTCAAACACATAAAAAAACTATTAAAAAAATTTAACTCCCAAGATACAAACCATGGAATTTTGTAAAGGTATTATGAACCATGAACCAATGGAAATACCTCAATTTCTAGGAATAATGTTCACCCTGCCTAAGATAAGACTCATGGTTTTGTTTCCCTAAATTTTATCTCCCCTTTTCTTCGCCAGTGAGGAAATTATAGAACCATTATGCTTATGCTTTTCTATGCACTTTTATACTAACTTTGTTTATAACAGTTTGGTATAAAATTCTTGTATAGAAACCATGTATACAATCCTTTCTCTTATATTCATAAGCATCCAATAGTCTAGTGTTGAAATATTTCCTTGGTAACATAGTTGTAATTGTGTCCTAATTGTTCCCTATATGCTTTATATGTTCACATTATTTCATAGGCTTAGTGAAATAAGATGAAGTCATGTTATGACATTGTTTGTTCGTTATAGTCCTCCAGAAATTGTTGTCACCGTTACCATTTAAATTTGAATTATCTCCATAGATTCTTATATGTAAGTTACTACTAGTGCACTATTATGTAATGCAGTCCTTATACAATAGAAAACAATTTTCTCAGTATATCCTCATTTTAGCTTTTAGAATCCAATGTCATCTAGCTATTAAATTGTATTTTTTATTTATATACATAATATACGTTCAATTGAAAGGAGTAAAAATAAGGCTACACATTAGTGAGCCAAGAACATTGGTGATGTCATATTTAAAAAAATTAATATGCTATTTTTCTAGTTAAAAAATTTCAATATGATAAATGTCTAATGCCAAACAAGTGTTATGTGATGTTGGGAATAGTTTATTATTGAAATTGGGATACAGTCCACTCATAATGTGTCATTAATGAATTTGGTTAGGCACTAGTGTAATAATTTATTATACTACTAGGTTGTGGTTAAGGCCAACCTAGTTATCTTGATGTATGCCCATAAACCATCCCTGTGAAAGCGCCTAACCTACTTGAGTTTTGTTTATATACACTAGAACTCTCATTTGTAAGATATCATCTCGTGATCTTCTTGATATCTCTAACAAATTATGTATGCCTAAGGTCACCTATATCAAGTTTTCCACTCTATTTTTCATGGGTTTATTTTGTATAGTGCTTGGTGACCCCTCTCTAGTGTACTTAGTGTTGTTTTCCCCCTACTTATTGTAATATTTTGGGTTTGTTGTTGGTTCCATTTGATCCCCTCTATTTTTTTGTGATCTCAACATGTGAAAATATTTCTTTCACTTGCAGTGAAATCTTGTCAACCATGGTCACCCAAAATATTGTAAGCTCTGGAAACAACTAAGACTAAAAGATTTATATTACAAAAGGAAAAGTTGTCAGTAAATAATATAAACAAAACTTGGCAGGATAGGTGTCTAGGGAACCTTGAAAAATGAATTATTTGATATGAATCGACATAAACGATGAAATTTTATTTTTTAACATGGTAACATGTAAATGAACATAGTAAAGAGTAATGTATTTCTCCACAACCTGAAGACCACACATGAACTCTTGAATACAAATCGTACAAAAACTATTGATAATAACTCATATTGTATGGCAAAATAGTTATCATACTTTTCATTTCATTTAGAGTTTAGGTCAAGTCTCATAAACAATAACTCGAATGATAGAGAAATTTCACAGCGAGATGCAGAAAACAATGTAGTTAAATTGATCGAGCATGTGTGAAGAGAGCCTAATCTATAATGCTTGAGAATATGGTCCATTGTAAATAGGTTGTTCTGTAGGTATTTTTCCACACCAATTTTAGGACCCAAGTATTTTTTTGACATGAAATCAAGCATCAATAGATGTGAAATTATGGGCATTTACCTATATACTATTATCAATATCACCGAGAAACTAGAATGCTTGCAATCAAATTTTTTTTATCTTAAAAGTTTTCTTATCAAAGAAGCACTTTGATCTAGAAGTTACTTGCCAAATAACATTCAAACTCGTCTAAAGTAATAAATGGGCACGATGAAGATAGTTTGTGGAGTCTTTAGTGCTTTCCCATCCTGTTTTTTCCAACTCAATATTATATTAGGATGCCTTTCATTCTCAATTTATTCTTGTTTGAGGTTATATTATTTTTAAGAACATTGGGATTCTATGCCAAGATCCAATTTGTTTGAATCTTGAGATGAATCAAAATATGTTTGAAAGAGAATCCTTCTTACATACTTGTAAGGACTTTCCGTGGATGCAGTTAAGTCTCAAGAGTGCATGGAAAGGAGTAAAATCTAGCATTTAATCAATATTTGCATGATGGTTTTCCCTATTTTTTTAATCTATAACTGAACTTGTGTAATTTCCCTATCGAACTGGTTCTGTGTTGAGTGAGAACCAACTAGTTTGATATGGAACTAGTCACTGAACTAGTTCAAGGGCCAGACCATCCCATTTTAGGGTCAAATTGGCTAAATTTATTGGTCTTAGTTCTGGCTTGGTTGGTTTGGAAAACCGTTGTCCTTTGAAATAGATTCTATAAGTTTAGGCAATTCTCTTAGACTTTTTACATTAGATTATGAGGACTTTGACTAGAGTTGAAATTTACATTTTCCAATAATTGTCTTACAGTATTTATGTTTGGATTAAGTTGCCCTTGTTGGTCAGTGGTCTTAGTGTTCAAAAGAGAGGTTAGCCTTCACGTGAAAATGATACGAATAGAGAGCCCAAGTATTGTAATAGTTTATCTGAGTGTATTCTTCAAAGTGTAATTTGACTTGTTTATCTTATTATGCAATTCTATTATTTTCTTTGTCCATCAGAGTTAAGAAAAGAAATAAAAGTTTCCAAATAAGTAGGCAAGAGGATTACCAGAAGTCTAGGTGAGTATGTAGTTATTGGTAGACTTGAGAGTGTTGAGATCATTACATGTTAAGAAAAATTATTGTAACCATGTTATGTGCTTAACTCTACAGTGAGGAACCCACTACTGAAGTCACAATAGGGAGAAAATCTCTGTTTCAGACTATGTTGTGTCTTGTGCATCTTTGTGGGACCTATATTCATAATGTTAACTCATTGTCTCCCATAATTGCATGAGGTGGATGGTTTTACATCCACAAGAATTGAATGTAGTTTAAAAGGCTAGAAAAATATGGAAAGGAACTCTGATATCCAATTTTGTTGGCTAAAAGAAGGAAAGGCCTACAATTGGTCCTAGTGATTTTGTTCCAGAATAGGAGGGAGGGTCATTATCTGAGGAAAATGGAGATAATGGGGAAGAGCCATGGTATGCATTTCATATTATTTCTTGTTAGTTCATCATGGAAAATTGAATGATTTTGATTAGGGTATTCAAATGGTTCCATGGTTTGCCATGCTTGAAAAGTTGGAATTGGCCTCAGAATCAATTTTTTTCAACCAATAAAAGTGTGTCGCAACAAGAGAAAAATACAACAAAAAGCTGAATCACATATTTGTTTACCTTTCACAGGTTCCTCTCATTAGATATACTAAACTTCTAAAATGTGAGTAGACTTAGTCATATTTGAAAGGCTATTTCGTCCTTGGAGTTTATAGTGTCTAGAAAACATTCTTATCCAGACTTCTACATTAAATCTTGAAATATTCATCTTTAAGGGCTACCATCTATGTTACAGCCTCTTCTTCATCATCAAGAATGAGGTAGGGGTTCTTGTCTACCAGTTGGAATTTGTAAAATGTGAATATATAGAAGGCACGACTTACAACCTCTTATGAACCATTTCTCACCCACCTGTACTTGTACGATGTGATTGTTATGAGGGCATAAACCATGATTCTGGTAAAATACAAATAGATGACAACAACAATGTAAAATTTCCTGAAAAGGGTCAATTTTTCCAAGTTCCTAGTTGCCTTCCCATCAATCTTGGATGCTTCACGATGATTGTTGATCGACGAAACAATTGGAAAAATGATTGCACAATAGTAGATAATATATATAAGCAAAAATTCCTGCTCCCATATAAACCAATATTTTTTAGAAGGTCCAGTCTCAGTGATAACTATGCTTGAAATGTTAGCAAAAAATCGCAATGGGATCGCAATCATAAGAACATTTTTCTCTCTTTCCGTAAGATAAGGCTTCAAAAACGACCAACCCATACTTATGAGAATTATTACAGTGAAGAGGAGGATGCCCTTAAAAAACCCAAAGATGTAGAAGGCAATATCCCATCCATGGGCACTCTCTGTCCTCCTAACATACAATTTATCCTCGGCTACACAGATCGGATTCTATGCTTTGAACAGGAGAATTGCACACATAATAACATGTATTCTATGCACCATGTCCCTCTATTTTAGTTAGACATAAACCCAAACCCTAAGGAAAATTTCATGCAAAATAGAGAAACAAAAGTAAAGTGAGGGCAATTGGGTTTGACGTGCAGAAATGAAATCCTTCACATTGGAGGGACCTGCAGGAAGGAAATCCTTAAGATTTCCTTCCAAGTTGTAAATTTTAGTGTGGAAATTCATTGAAACTTTGTAATGAGTATGAAAATTTGCAAAAAAGAGACTATACTCATTGGCATCTACAACAATGTATGAGTTATTATATGTATTGTTTGCACACAACTCCTTTAAGTTGAACAACGATGTGATGTAATGACTATCGAGGACATAATAATTGGGATTCTCATCCAATTCTACTAGAACTCACACCAACGATTCATCTGATACAAATAAAAAACCCATCATGAAGAGATCTGGATCAGGGCCTTGTGGTGTCCTTCCCCATGCAACACCTTTTAAAAAGATTTCAACATGCCCTGTGTGAGTGACGACAAAATTTTCAAACATAATCATGGCTCTAGAATCTGAATCTATTTTGGAGTCCCTCATCTCCATAGAGCAAATGGGTAGGATGGAAATTGAAATTTTTGTTATGAAGTGAACATAGATGCACAACATAGTGGGGAATTTGAGTTTTCCCATGGCTAGAAAGCCCAATTCTGGACTCATATCTAAGTGTTTGAGAAAAAACCCACAAGGCATCAAAACTTATGGAATATTCTGAAGCTAGCTGAAGATGGAAATTGTTAAACTGCAAGTAAGCAAGTTAAAGAGGGAGGGAATCTATAAAGGGCAATAGGAATCCTACATGGATGGACCAGAGATCGATTGTTCATAAAGAAAAAAGGTAGAAAATTTTCTCGTCTAAGGTTATAAAATGATAACAATCCAACTAACCCACCTCTTACTTCGACTCCAAGCATGCATCTACCTCAAAATCAATTTATGAACTAGTTTACTAGAAACTACATGAAATATTGATTATATATATAAACCAGTTGAATTTTCTTGTCGGATTGGTTTTGTACTAAGCAAACTAGTTTCATATGGAACCAGTCACTAAGCTAGTTCAAGGGCCATACCTTCCTCTTTTAGGGTCAAACTGATTGAATTGGCTGGTTTTGGTTTTGGTTTGATTGGTTTTGAAAACCCTTGTACTTTGAAATAGATTTTATCATTTTAGGTAATTCTCTTAGACTTTTAACATTAGATTCTTAGAACTTTGACTTGAGTTGAAATTGACATTTTCCAATAATTATGTCTTACAATATTTATGTTTGGATTATATTTCCCTTGTTGGTCTTGGTCTTGGTTGTTGGTCAATGGTCTTGGCCTTCACGTGCAAATGATAAGAATATATAGCCTAGGTAGTACTATTTATTGCAATAGTTTATCTAAGTGTGTTGATCAAAGAATAAATTTACTTGTTTATCGTATGTTACAATTCAATTCTTTTCTTTGTCCATTACAATTAGAAAAATAAAGAATAGTTTACATAGAAGTAGGCAGGAGAATTACCAATAGTCTAGGTGATTATGTAGTTATTGGTAGACTTGACAGTGTTGAGATCATTGAATGTTAAGAGAACTTAATGTAACCATGTTATGTGCTTAAGTCTGAAATGAAGAATCCACTACAGTCACAACAGGGAGCAGAAAATAGGGTAAGGAGAAAGAGGACCAAATCAGTAGCTGCCCCCAAAACGTGTAGCTTTGATGTAGATGATAGAAGGATAAATGAGTTTGGGACATTGGCTTCTCTTGAAGATTAGGCTTAAGGACTTGTAAGTGAAAATAATAGCAGTGACAATTTTCAATTAGTTTTTGGGATCTAGGCAAAATTGAGAGATATTATTAGTTCTAGATCATGGTGGGATGTTTATTTTACTTTTAATTCATGAGACAGTAAGGTGAATGGTGAGCGGATAAAATTATGTGACAAAGCTAGACTTGTCAACCAGAAAATGGGTCATCCCAAAATAGTGCAATAGAGTGTTATAAGAAAATAAGGCTAGGAATATTGTGAAGGAAGTAGAGGAGAAGAAATATTCCTTTGAGGAATTGAAGAAGATGGAAAATCTTGCTTCAAATCAACACTAGAAAATGACAATGCATACAAGGTACATTTTCATGTAGTTCAACTCATTTTTTGTTTATTTTAATTTTAATTGTATAACATGTATATCATCATCAAATATTAACTCCACCGTATAAAATCCTTGACTCATTCAAATAGTTTGTCAATGTCATCAAATATTAAGTTGTATAAATGTTGAGTGTGATGGATTTGTCATAGGGCTAACATTTTTATCTCGTTTGCAGAAACGTGAACAGAAAGTGGTGGCACGAAGACCTACAAAAATAGATAATGTAGTTAAGCACCATTGTTTTTTGATGTATGAGAGTGAGATTCTTGCATATAGAGATGTTTCAACATAGATGAATGATTGGAGAGAAGTGGTTGAGGAAAGAAAGTCGGGGCCACTAAAAGAAGTGGTTGAGGAGAAAAAGTGAGAGCCACTACTGAAGACACAATCCGATAGGTGTATGAATTGTGGAACCCGCTTTTGTCATCAAGCGAAAGTCCATACATCATTTATTTTCCCCTAATTATTTATTAAAATAGCAAGTGAAACATAATGACAAATGTAGTTACGCAATTCAAACTGCATATGTTATAATGTATATTCACTATTTGAGTGTTTTCCTTTTTGTATATTGCAAATATTCTTAATTACATTCCTTGTTCCTATATATATATTTTTTTTCTATATTGTACACTTGCTTGTATTTTGAATGTGTGAAACTTTTTCCTCCATGCAGGATAAAAGTGTATGTCCTCTTGGGTACAAAATACCTCAGTGAAAAGAATTAGTGCACCAATGGCATTTGTGAGAAGCATTGGACTAACTATCGGAAACAGATAATTTTCCAGAATTCACTTGACGTGTATGCCCTGTCCCTTGTGAAGGTTTGTGTGTACTAGGTATAATTGAAAATATATTATCTATTAAAAGTATTCAATGTGCCATTATTCACAAAGCTTTTGAAGAAGGTTATATGGTTCCACATCCATCTAACAAGAGTACAAGGTATGTGTCTTTACTTTATAAATCTTAATGTCATTCTTATGATGCTTGTCATTTTGAAAATAATCTGTCTATTTTATATGATGTGGTGAACTAGATCTTTATATGGATGGGTCATTAGTTGTTGGAAGAAACTTATATAGTGGGCAGTGGGCCAACTATTTTGGCTATTGCTAATCAACTTAATAAAGCTCATGGGCACTCTATCACTGTTTATGGACGTGTTGATCGAATTGGAGGTCTAACAATGTATGGAGTTCCTCATATGAAAAATAAACTTGATGTTATCCAATGACATATTGATATGTTGGTAGAGGAAGGTGTTAATTTTTTTATGAATGAAAATGTTGGAGTTGACTCAGTTTTTCTATGTGGAGAAGATTCACACTCAAAATGATGTTCTACTTTTTGCATGTGGTGCAACAAAAACAAGGTACACTTTCTATATTTGATTTCAATTCATATTTTCCCCATAGGAGTCGAAGCCCTTGTTATGTAGTGCTAATTTATTTTATATATATAAATTGCAGGGATCTTCCTGTGCCTAGCCCGTGAATTAATGGGAATAAATTTTGATATGGAGTTCCTTCATTAAAATACCAGGAGTTTGTTGGACAATGGATTGCGAGATGGAAAGTTTAGTTATGCAAAAGGGAAAAGGGTGGTTTTCATTAGAGGAGGAGATAATGGAGCTGATTGTATAGAAACAACCATAAGACATGGATGTAGTAATGTTGTGAATTTGGAGCTCCTTCCAAAAACCCCCAATTCTCGTGCTCCTGGGAATGTTTTCCCTCATGTTTGTCCTTATTCATATTCATCTAAATAAAAATTGGCTATCTATTATTTTCTAAGATGTTGTATCCTAGTACAATTCCATGATTGTGGGTCTTTGTTCACTTTTTGGTAGTGGCCTAAGGTTTTCTGAGTAGATTATGGCCACCAGGAAGCTATTACGAAGTTTGGAAAAGATCCTGTTAGAGCCTAGATCAACCTCATGCTAAAGGGAGGTAATCTTAGGATAACCACAAACCACGCTTAACTTGGTAGCTAGCCCTACCAGGTCGGGAGAGGGCTCTCTCCTTGTCAATCTCAGTTGAGATGACTGAATTGAATATAGCGTTTAGGCTAGGTATAGTAGCTCTAGGGTTTTTTGTTTGATTTTGAAGGTTTGGTTGTTGGATCAAATGGAGCAGGCAGCTTGGGTCAGAGAAATGAAGTCAACAATGCAGGGTATTCTGTAGGGCGAGGTAGGTAGGTGTTTTTGCACTTGAAATTAAGTGAGATGGTAGGTCTAATACTGGTGAGGAGTTGAGGAGGGCATGCAAAGACCACGAATCCTCTTCAAGTAGCTGAAAACATCAAAAACTAAATGTATTCCCAAGGTAGAGAACTGATATCAATGGATTCCACCTATCTATCTTGATTCACTTAGTTAAGAAGAAAGAAATAGATGTTGATACATATAACATATAAGAGAAACTAAATAACATAAAGGGAAACAATGCCAAGACACATTACCACAAGAATCCCACAAAAATAGTTGCAAACCCTGGTTTATTTCCTTGCCAAACTACTGTAGAAATGTATAATATAGCCCAGAGCATCCACAAGAATCCAACCTTTACAAATGACTAAGAAAGTACATAATATAGGAATAAAAAAACTCATGATGACCTTCAGGGGTTGAATCCATGAGAAGAGGGGTGGTTTCAACCATATCTAAACTAGGAACAGGAATATAGGCAGTGGAACAGCTTGCCTCTAAAACCAAGGAAACTGATACATTCAGTTTTAAACCAATTTTCATCGATGTATCTACCCGTTCAAGTAATTTTACATCAAATTTACATCACATCACATCATTTACCATCAAAAATTTACAAAGGAGAAGAGAAAAATTCAACTGGTAGTCGAATTGGGAGAAATTTTGAGTTTTGAGCAAAATTGACAAAAATATCCCTATGCGCAACGCCATCAACCCAATGCGTAGTGCCACTTGAAGAATGCTTTTGGAGTCCTTCCACTCCACCAAATCAGACCCAAGATAGCTTGTTGGAAAGATCTGTCTATCTAGTTTCTGAAACATCTTGAATTTCATGATTTGGAGGTCATTTTCAACTTCAAAAATGAATTCTCCCAAGACTACTTCCTGTGGGTGCAAAAAGTGGTAGAGAGGGCAATTTTTTGAGTGTTTTTTGCCCTTTAGGTGACCTAGTTTTGCTCCAAATGAGATGAAACTTTCAGGGATGAATGTCCTCTTGATGCTGAATCTAAATCTATAAACCATTTCTTCTAAGGATGCACCAATCAAATGCGTAGTTCCAGTGGCGCTCCGCATCCACCAGAATTTCCCGTTGTGCAAAATTAAAAAGTTGAAATTGACAAAATTTCTTCAAAACTTGCCCTGATTTGGCACAAGGGTCCCTCATTGGTTGCTTTGTTCGGATAGTGAAGCCTCAACCAAGATCTTGAGCTTGTCATCCTTTATCATTTTTTGTTCGATGAGGACTTTCTTATCTTCCAATTGCTTGTTCTCTTGCTGTATATAATTGATAATATATCTAGCTCTAGCCAACTTATCATTTAACATGTGAATATGAGCCTCTTTCTCTTTCAAAAGCATGCTTCGATCTAATGATGGGCCTTCAAGATCAATTACCTTAGTGTGATGAGGTGGAACACCATCATCATGCTCCTCAAGCTGGAATTCCCTTTCAACATCATCATGAAGCTCTTTTTCTTGGACATTTCCTTTCCCTTTGTCTACTTGCTACACATTTCTTTCCCTAGAACTGTCACTAAGGGTGTCCTCCTCATAATCATACTCACTGTCCCTCTCCATGTTTAAGGTTGTATCTCTTATGATAATTGATGAGAGTTGGTTTAATGAGTCATGGAAAGATGAGTATGAAGCGATTTACAAAAAGACAAAACAGTGAGGGTGTGAGGTAAGGGAATGAGTAGGGTTTGTAATATGAAGGCTAGGGTTTTATAAAGGGATTAGGTTTTTGGGAAAATGGGAGAAGGGAATAGGATTTAGGGAAGATGGGATTAAGTGGTAGGTTTAGGGCAAATGAAATTAGGAAATAGGGAATAAGAAACTATAGTTTGTAGTGTATGAGGTATTGTAGAGACAAATTAGGGTTTGATATTTAAGAGGCATGAACCATTAAACATGCATGAAAACCCCAGCTTAAACTCAAGGAGATGGTATACTTACTTGAACAGAGGTGAATGAAGCAATGACAATGAGTGAAGATGAGTTTTAAGGGTTTGGAAGCTTCACAGACCAATGCGTAATGCCACCAACCCAATGCATAGTGCCAGTCCGATGTGAAGTGCCAGTTCAAATTTCTAAATGGAAAACTGCTCTGATGCATAGTGCCTGGCCAATGCGCATCGCCAACCTCCTGATGCACAGTGCGTTTTTGCAGACAACTTTGGAAGGACTTACCAGTATCCAAATTTGGCACGTGATATCTCATTGGAAATCTTGTCGAGTCTACTTTCTATAACATCTTGAATTTTTCAATTTGGAGTTTATTTTCCCTAGAAAAGCTCAAATCTCCCAATACGGGTCAAAATGTGTAGAACGAGGCTGCCTAAATGCATAGTGCTGTTGAATTCAGCTTTTGAAGGTCTTCTGCAACTCCAAATTAAGCTCATGATAGCTCTTGGGAAATATATCTTTGTCTAGTTATCATTTGACTCATTAATAAAGTCATTTGGTCATCCCAGCTAGGTTAAATCGTGATTTCCCCAAGGTCACTCCAGAAGTGCATCAATCCTCCTGAGGCCAATGATGTTTTCGACATTTCTCCTAAACCATGAAACCTGTGTAAAAAATGAAAGAGGTTTTTCTTCCTGGGTCAAGCGTGGAAAAAACCCTCTCTCAGTTTTGTCAAATTCATCTTTTATTGCTTAGAAACGTAGTTTCAAGAAAACCTATCCTGATATGTTGAACAAGGGATTTGTAGAAATGAAGGGAAATGAAGGGGATGAGGGGCTTCTAAATTATTGAGAAAATTTTTGGAAGTAGGGAGGGATGTTAGGAAGCAGGGGAAAGTGAAATTTTAAAGATTGAGTGAGGGGAAGGGGTCCTGTCGGCCAGATAAATTGTTCTTGCGTACAAGACTGATCTCCCTAGTATCTACAGATATCTAGCGACAAGAAAATCAAGCAAATTCTATCTTTCTCTAAATATTATGATTTATAAATAAAAACCAACAGGTGTTTTAGACCCTACCTCAAGTCCAACGCTAGTTTGTGGCAGCCATGCTTCGACCGTCCAAATGAGTTTCCTTTTAAAGAACCTGCAAACACAAACAAGCAAACATCAAATAACACTTGCATAGCCAATATAATAAACCATATTTATCATGATGATCAAGGAATTCATGAAATAAACCATAGAAGACAGCTTATTGAGAAAAATGAACTTGATTGTATTAAATTTAAATAAAGAATAACTTTACAACCTTGGTGCCTTGATGTTGTACAAGCTCCTCCTAGGGTCCAGCAAGAATCTCCTCTACTTTGACAAGCTTCACACTCTTCCCAATGAGATCAAAAGGTATGTAATCTCTCCTCTCAATCTCAATTAGGAAGTCTAAATTCCAACAGCATTTACCCTAAAAAATATTCAGCTTTGAACCTCCCTAGCAACCAGCCCAATGCCTCATTTTATAGTGCAGAGGAAGGAAGTTACTAGGTCCACCTTCAAAAGGATAGAGTCCTCCTTCAAAGGGATAAGATCCTCTCATCAAGGGGTTAGCTCCTTTAGTTATGGGATGCATGAATCACCTAGGAGCAAACTGGCCACCTCAAGATTCCTTCTAGAAGCATCGAGAATTAACACAAAGTTAGTTTTTAATAATAAACTTGCGCCTTTTTGACTTTTACAAGGGTCCGCACCCTTTCCTTTAGAGACAGAGTGGGCAGGTCTGCAGGGGACATGACTAAGGGATGCAGGACCGTAGGTAATGCTAAGAGAAAGCACGAAACCAGAGTTTTAGAGATTTTCAAGGACATTCTCTCATTTTTAAGGCTTGACATGAAGAGCTGAGGTTTAAGACTTGCATAGGAGGAAAGTACGAGTGGTGATAGACTCACACCGACTGCAGAATGTCATGGTGACAATAAGTTTTGCAATAGATTGCCCCCTAAAGTGCGAAGTCTATAACAGATAGTATTTGACATCTAATAAGAGTGAAGTACTTTATCATTTCAAGGATAATCTTGTGGAGAGCCTGGTTGGAACCTATAAAAACATTCAATACAAAATATATATATGAGATCATATCATCGCTGAGGTAGGCATTCCCATACTCAGATCAAAACTGACTAGAAAACTAACTAAACTACTCTGATATAGGAATGATCATGTAATACATCACAAGTATAGACATATGTAGACACAGTATGGGCGCAGCCATCTATTTATGAATAGTCCACTGTATAATGAATAACAAAATTCCTCGCAGCTTGGATGGTGGAAACTAGATCCAGGGTCTTGATTTCTAGTTCCCGAAATAGTACGATTCTATCCATGTGAATGAATGTGTTGAAGTCAAACATGGTAGAAACCATTTGATTACTAGTCAATGATGTAAACTGTTAACAAGTGTGAGAGAAACCACCAGTAACTTCAATGGCTCTCAAAGTACTCAGTACAATCCATGAAATGTGAATAGATGTGTTGATGTCAAACATGTCATGGAATCCTTTGATCGAAGGTCAATGACGCAACCTATTGTCGAAGGTGAGAAACCTGCCATTGAGGCATGCAGATCCCAAGGTACTGATGATTTCTAGATCATCTTTCTAGATAATGAGCTGAAGTCAATAGAAAGCGATCCGTCGTAGGCAAGCCCACAACACGAAATCATAGATCAAGTTTGAAGAAATATAGTTGCAAGGACTGACTCAGGGATGGTAAAGATGGATGATAGATATTTTTCAAATGAATGGTTTATTTGCACTGACCTCTTGAACAAATAATGACACTGCAGATGGTTTGGTGACAATTGACCCAAAGCTAATACCCAGAAACTAGCTGAAGACTTTCAATATGGTTTTATTAACCGTAAGGCAAAGGATTTCCCAACCCAGGTGAACAAAAAATGTCGTGTTCAAGAGTGGTTGAATGTTTTTCTGAGACACAAAGTATAACAAACAAGTTCATTTTTCTCTCTTCCCCCCACCATTTCTGGCAAGTACCTCTTTATTTTTGACAAGATTGAGGAGGATAACATTTGTTTGATTGTAAGCTCATCCTTCAGATGAGTCCAACTTAGTTTAAATTCGAACCCTAAGAAGGAGTGGTACATTCCTGTTTGTAATTGAATAGGTCCTTTATTGTTAAATTTTAACGAGTCCAGTATAGGAGAAACTTGGCGTTTTTCAATTTTAGGGAGTCAGAAGAAAAACTTAAGAAAACTCCATGGTTGTCCTTTTTTGTAAATTTGTGTCTCCCAAGCCCGAAAAAGTATAAAATAATACTTGAGAGAACCACTTGACCATTACGATCAAAAAGTACTTTTCATAATTAGTGTCTTTGATCTAAAAAAGTAAAAAAGTGATCAACAACACGTCGTTTTATAACCAATATCGAATTTGAAATAACAAAAATCCGGCAATCTTTTCATGTTTATACGATTAGAAAAGAGCTGTAAGTGGACTATCCTTTTAATCCCATTTTAACGAGCTCAAAAAGAAAAACTCGGAAATATTTTCATATTTTAGGAGTCAGAAAAGAGCTTAAAGATGACTCGAATGTTTTTTGTTGAAAATGATCAATTTTGCCTGAAAAATCCAATATCCTGCACAAAAACTCAAACATTACTCATACTTGTTTAAAATAAATAAAAATGCTTCAAAAGTTGCCTCTTTAAAGTGAAAAATAAACAAATTAAAAATTCATTTATTCAAAAAAGCTTATAAAAAGGGCTTTTGTAAATTCAATTTTACCGTTTGACTTCAGAGTGAGAAAGAGAGCTTTTGCGCAAGCAACTTCCCGTGAAGATTCCAGAAAATCCATCCGTTGGAATCGAACACCATCACCTCCAGGTAATCCACATCACTTTACTCTTTTATTTAACCGTTTGAATTTTGTTTTTAGGTTTCTATTTTGATTTTTAGGAAGAATTTTGTTTAAAATTCCGCTCATGGGGGTCCGTAGGCGCAACATGCAAAACCTGCGGACCCCAACTTTTTCCTACATAGGAAAGAGCCAGGGGCCCACACCTGCTGTTCAGGCAGAGTGCAGACCTACGCACTATCTCTAACTGGAGAGTGTGGTCCCCGTGGCGTAGGTTTTACAATTTCAAATTCTTCAAATTCCGCCCAAAAACTTTGATTTAAAATGTTTTATTCCACCTTTTCTTTCAATGTAGGCTATACACTATTCTTAGTTGGTGGGAACGGGAGCACGAAGATGTGGAACTCCCCGAAATTAATCATCAACCTTCAATAGATGCATTGAAGGCATCTGGGTTATTTAAATTCTAGGCCATACCTGGCATGAGGGCCCAAGTAGACTTTCTGCAGTCGCTGGTGGACAGGTGGAATACACAGGACTAGTGTTTCATGATTGGTGGCCACCAGCTCAAAATGGAACTAGAGGACATTTACTTTTTGACTAGTTTTCCTAAGAGAGGTGAACAATTGACTCTATTCAAGACTAGGCTAGGTGGCCAGTCTATCGATAGCCTCTGGCTAGAGTTTTGTAACGACCAAACCAAAGACAAGGGGATTGATATCAAAACCATCTCCCATCCTGAACTCAAAGTGATTGCATTTACTGTCCCTAGACTCTGCGGAAGCGCAACACTGCATATGGCCATCGGATCCCAAATGCAGATGGCAATAGACTGCTATCGAGGCACCGCCTTCAACTGGTGCGAAGTTGTGTTGGCTAATGTAAAAGGCCAACTGACTAGAGCAAAGAATGGACAACTGAAAAACTTTGGATATGGTTTCTTAGTTGTGAGCTTTGGTCTAGAGAGGGTCCTAATGTTGGTCCCACAGCATCGTTCTGTTGAAGTTGGACTTCCCTGAGAGTTGAAACTGATGCATTGGGTTACAGTTATGGTCCGTCATCTTGAGGAGGGTTCAAAGGTTGTTCAATTTCCTCCTGAGTATTTTCGTTTGTTGGAGAACCAAGTTTTTGCGATTCAGGATTTTTCTTATGCTGGGATGGATTATCGTGGTGACCCAGACATAGCTCTTCCACCAGGAGAGCAATGGGATGACTCAGGTAAAATCATTTTCAACATTTTCTAATTTATTTATTTATTTTTTAAATTGTCCCAAAATTGATAATAAAAAGTTTGAAATGCAAATGTAGGTCCATGGCGACCAACCACTCTCTGGCCCTATGAGAGGGAACATCTAGCTGCAGCAGTACCAGCCCCACAGGACGAATCTACAGAGACCCTGGCCGAATTGGAAAACCATCAAGAGTGTTTGACAACAAATATTCCAGAGAGTAGCATAGATGACATTCCTCTTAGGCTACAACGCTATGTGATTGGGGTCTTAGGACCTTTCAGGAGGTTCCTTTGTAGGGTGGCCCGTGTAGTGGTTTCTTATTGTGATCATCACCAGTGATAGGATGATCACCTGTTGTAGACTCATATAACATTTTTGCTTTTCGTTCTATCATTTTTGCCGATCATAAGGTGTTTTTCAACCTATGATCGAAGACGATGTATATTTGACACACTTCTATGCTATGCTATATCACTATTACTGGCTATCTTGTAAAACATGTTATGAAATGTTTTTAAATTTATTGTTTGATTGTTGCAAATGTCTACTTAACATTCGAGAAGAAATTGCATCTGCTAATGTATTTAAATATCTTGGAATATGGTGAAATTCAATATAGTCAAATTCACGTTCCAAGAGACGAAGTCTCAAAAATAATCTTAATAACACTAGATTTCTAATGGCATAAACTCTATTAAGTTGTAATACAATGAGCTCAGAATCTAACCTCACAATCAAACTCTGAATCCCCAATGAAATGGATTCAGATAATAACTCAATCACTGCACTATACTCTGCAATGTTGTTCGCTGTTTGACCGAGGCTTACCCCATGGATAGATACCAACTCATCAGAGGGTGAGTAGATAACCCAAGCTGCGGAAGAAATGTTCCGTGTATTACGACAAGCACCATCAGCAAAACCAATGTATGTTTGAAGAGACGTCGACATCTACAATATCAAGAGTAAAATCAAGACAAGCAGGAATAATGACAAAAACACTCTATAAACTAAGCACACTTTTCTAATCTAAAACACACCAGCTAGAAAGAAAGCTAACCTAACTAAAATCTCCACACCCATATTTAAGCATAATATCTTTTCAGGGAAAGACCATTTTTGGGCTTACCTAAAGAGACACTGTCAAAATCTACCAATTCATAGGCCCCTTTTGCCAGCTTTAACTTAACAACATAAGGACCATGCCACATGGGTACAAATTTTCCAGTGCCTAACTTATCATTTGCTTGATCGTATAGTAAGACTAGGTCTCCTTCTGAAAAATTACGAGGTGTAAAATTTCGATCATACTGAGCTTTAATACGTTTGGCATGAGTTTCAATTGCTAGTGCAGCATCACGTCGATTCTCATCTAGCTGAGCGAAGTACAACAAACATTTCTCCTCTTCAGAAGTGGCTAGAAGTAATTCTATGGCTATTTGCAATGACAGGATTTCACATTCAATGGGTAGCATAGCTTCCAAACTGTAAACTAGTTGGAAAGGAGTGAAACCAGTTGATGGTTTTACTGAGGTTCGATACGCCCAAAGCATTGAAAATAACATGTTATGCCAATTCGACTTATGAATCCCAATGATTCGTCGGATCATAATGACTAGAACTTTGTTGATGGCTTCAACCAGACCATTAGCCTATGGGTAATACGGAGTAGAACTATCGTGACGCAGGCCAAGCTGATCTGCTAGTTCAGTCATCATGATGTTTCGAAAATGACATCCATGATCACTGATAATCACTTGTGGAACACTGAACCTAGCAATTATATGATTGAAAATGAAAATCGCAGCAGTTTTTCTGTCTGCCGAAAATGTAGGAATCGCCTCAGCCCACTTAGTAAAATAATCTACACAAGGATGATATACGCATGCCCCCTAGCCGAGTGAGGGTTACATGTAATAAAGTCGATACCCCACTTTGCAAACGGATCGACAACAATTATAGGGTGGAGAAAAGTAGGTGGAGCACGCATCTTTCGATCAAAAATTTGATAATTGTGGCATTTTCGAACCGTGTCAATACAATCTTTAAACAAAGATGGCCAGAAATAACCAGTACACAATATATTTTGGGTTGTGGCAAACCCAGACATATGTCCACCACATGCTCCAGAGTGATAGTCATTTAGAACCCTTTCAGCTTCCTCATGAGTTAAACAACGTCGGAAAACAGAGTCCACCCCACGACAATAAAGTGTATCTCCAATAATTTTGTATTGTTGGGATTGGAATCGTATTTTCCGACGCTGAGATCTTGAAATTTCAGGCCGAAAGGATTGGGTTTGGAGATAAAATATGATATCTCCATACCATGGATCAAGAGTGCTAATAAGAAACAAGGATTCGTCCGCAATGGGCTCTTCCACCACAGTTTCAGTATCAGCATGCGGGAAGTCACACATCAACTCCGCAAAAACTAAAGATTTCTTTGACTTAGATTTTTCAAACTCCAAGTCAAATTCCTATAGGATAACAATCCATTTGGAATAATTGCCCCCTAGCAATTGTTTGTTCAAAATATAGATCATAGGGTTGCAGTCGAAAATTACGGTAGTTTTGCGTAGTAAAATGTAATGACGAAATCGTTGGACAACTTGAACAACTGCCAAGGCTAATTTCTGCACATGTGAATATCTTAGCTCAGTTGGATTCAAATTTTGACTAAGGTAATAAATCACATGTTCACTACCGAATTCATCTTCCTGAACTAACACCATCCCAACGGTGGAATGAGAGGCGGCGAGATATACGAAGTATTTTTGGTTGTAGTTGGGAGGATGCAATAACAGTGCATGGGTCAACACTTGTTTAAGTGCATCAAAATATTTGTCAGCTATCTCATCCCAAAAGAATGGAGTATTTTGTTTCAACAACCTGGTAAAACCCTTTGTTATCTCGGTGTAGTTAGGAATGAATCGACGTAAAAAGTTTTCTTTCCCTTGCAAACTTTGGAGTTGGCGAAGAGTCGAAGGAGGAGGTGTTAAAGGGAAAAGTGTCTATATAGAACTGCTCTATCCCACTAAGGTGTGACAACTACCTTAGAAACAAACAGAGAAAAACTACTTTCATTTTTCCTTTATGAATTATAGATAGAGAGGAACAGAAAGACCAACCTCTGTCTTGCGCTAATCTCTTGGTTTGATTCCCCTCTTCTTTGATAGTCTTTAGCTACCTGCTCCCTTCCATGCCCAGCTTCAGGAAGTATCTGTAAGATCACAGAAGCATAGCACTATACAAATACATGGATCTATAATTGTAAACAATCTAGGATCAGATGTAAATTGACCATACAAATGTAGCAAGCGTCAATGACACAAGAGCATGGAGGAAAACTTGAATAGCTTTTATTGATAAACAAGAAAGAGCCAAGAGGAGTTACAACTAGTTGTTCTGACCCAACATCAACCTCCTTGCAAATAAGCCCCTCTTCACCTCAAACAAAGCTTAGATCACCCAATAGTCTGATGTTTGTCTCAAGAAACCAACAGCAATTCCTTACAATATGCAAAATTCCAGCCTCTGGATCTCTGGGATGAGGGATCCATATATAGATATCTGTAAGGGGGATGAGTTAGCTTGTGATTTGATTAGTGTCTTCTCTCTGATATTTCCTGCTTTGACTTGGAGATTGATGATCTCTTACTCAACCTTGGTTGAATTCAGTGAGGCAAGTGTCACAGGAGAAGATTCTGGAAGCTTCCGTTGCTTCTCCACCTCGCGGAATGACACTGCCATTTGTCATTTCTCACCCATCGCACCCCACGGAAGGGATTTTTGAAATGCAATGCACCCACACAATGTATTTAGGTGATATGCAATGCAGTTAGCCAGTGGAGCAGCTAAAATGATCCTGTTTTGACCAATTCTGAGCAGTTTTTCATGGAGAACTTCTGGGAGAAGCTGTAATCTGTTGACCTTGTTCCTTTAGGGGTTAGAACAACGCTTTTAGGGACTTAGGAGCCCTTGATTTATGGAAATTTCATGCTTGGGGTTGTAGGGCCAAAAAATGTCTATAACAGTTTCCCCCTAAAGCGTGAGGTCGTTAATCTTTTGATGTCGGGTGAAATGCTTTATTATGAAGATCCGAAGTTCTTTCAATGCTGGGAGGAGACCTGTAATAAGATACAATACGATACATTATGTTCATAATATTTTCATGATCTAGCTGAGGCGGGCATTCCCATGCTTAGCTTTATAAATTCATTTTTATGTACATAGGACAAACAATCATCTGAGTGTAGACTAATGATTCTGATAGAGCCATCATCCTTTTGATTGGATGATTATCTGTGCAGCAATGATGTACATTTGATGTCTTTATTTCCCTGAATATATATCGCAGCCCGGATGGATGAAACTAGATCCGGGGTCTTCAATCTCGTTCGATCTTCACTCGAAGTACAAGTCGATCCATGTGAGAAATGTTCTGAAGTCGAACATGGAAAGACATCGCTTGATTACCAGCCAATGATGTAAACTGTTAACAAGCGCGAGAGGAATCACCGATAATGATAATGACCCTCAAGGTACTGCAGTACAGTTTACGTGGTGTGAATAAAGGACTTGGCATCGAACACCACGCAAAATCTTTCGGTCGAAGGGCATTGATGTAAACCTGTCGCTGGAAGTGAGAAACTTGCCATTGAGGCATGCAAGCTTCAAAGTACTGAATGGGGTGTTCCTAGATCAACTTTTTGGATAATGAGCTGATGTCGACAAGAAGTGATCCATCACAGGAGGGCCTTAATGAATCCCACATCAATGACACAGAACGGAGCAAATGATTTTAATGGAGGTGAAAACGATCTGGTGATATAAGGTTCAGGGTGGCGGTCATGAAAGAATGTAGTATGAATGTATGGTAGTGGGTGAGACAGAGGTGAATTCTCTGAATGACTTCTCTTGAACATATCGGCGACACTGATGTGATGGATTGGTAGCATTAACCCCAAATGTGGATGGTATGATGGGACCATGGTGATGTGACTGGTGAATGAAACAACCCTACCCTACTCTGACACGGAGCGGAAGTGTCATGTTCAAGAGCGACTTGCTACCAACAAAGTTTCTTCAAGTTTTCTTCCCAATTTTCCCCAGTCATTGCTGACCAGTACCTCTTTATTTTTGTCAAGCTTGAGGAGGATAACATATGCTTGTTCTATAATTTGCCCTTCGGGCAGACCCATCGCTATGTTTTAACGAGTCTAGTGATAGTGAAACTCGTTCTCTTCTATAGACAAGTTTGTCGCTATTAAAATTTTAACGAGTTTAACGACAAAGATAACTCAGTCCTTTTCAATTTTAGAGAGTCTGAAAAGGAACGTAAAGGTAACTCCAAAATTCCTTTTTCATCATCTAATCCCTTAAGTCTGAAAAAGTATAAAACAATACAGAAGGGATGAATTTTCGATACTTTTAATGAGCCGAACAAAACAAGCGCTCGATCTTTTTGTGTAATAATCCCTCAGGTCCAAAAAGATTAAAATTGATAGGAGGGATAGCACTTCCTTTCCCTTTAACGAGCTGGAGAGGCCAATGGCTCGGCAATATTTTCATTTTTTACAAGTCAGTTGAAAGGAGCTTAAAGGAGACTCGTCTTTTGAGGAACGAGTGATAAAATGGATAGCAACTGATTCCAGGTAAGGTTTGGAATTTTCCAATCACGGTAGTGTTACAAGAATGGCTAGTGAAATCACTCTTCACAGCTGTTCCTCAAAATGGGTAAACAACCAAATGGAGGTGAATGATCGGCCAATGCAAAAGTGGAGGTGACGGTGCAAACACGACCAAGGCTTTAATGGCTGAAGTACTACATTCACGATGGTTATTTACCGGGGAATAGTTCATTTTTTAACGAGCTTAAATGCGGGAGGAAACATTTGCTCATGGCTTATGTTTATTTTTTAACGAGCTTGAACTATGTGCTAAAACTGCTCGATTAATCTAGTCGTGTGATAAGAATGTCTCATATAAAAACAACAACTTTTAGAGTTTTGCCCCACATCCTTTCTTTATGCAAGTTAGGAAATGACCAATCCTATGAGTTTAAAGGGTTAGAGGACCTACAAATTTAAAAAATAAATAGTTGCTCTTCGCTTGCAAGCCAAAAGGTTTGCATGCCCTTAGGCATAAAACAGAGTTTCAAGGTTACCCCTTCTTCAGTCCGTTAAAACATTTGTTTTACCGAGAGAGGCCTACCTCTTACAGGTTACCCAAAGATCGTTCTATTCACAGTGCAAACAAAACACTTCTTCGGCGATGTCTACCGAAATAGACAAAGGTGAGTGAAGTAGGCTACTCCACTCACATAACTTTGACAAGAGAATCTTGTTCTAGAATAACCCCCTCTTCTAATCACAGACGGGAGTACAGACTAGTCATATTCTCTCACAGAAACCTACCCTATACCCGAAGTTTTCCTACCAAAGCAGACTAGGGTGCATGCCCCCTGGGTTTCAGTCATGTCCCCCCGAATCACTCGCGCTCTTTGGGTGGATGGACTGGAGATTGAGACATTTCTTGCGTGAAAAGACCATTCAGGGATGGTATATGACTATTTGCTATGTATGATCCGGGAAATGAAAGCTGGTCTACGAGCTTGACCACTCTTCCTTCGTGCAGAAAACACATTACTCTAAAAAGTGAGGAGACAGTTGCTCCCATGCAATAAATATAGCCTCGTCCAAGGAGTAGATTGTAATCCAGGGGTCCTTGGACTACCATTACGTTCATGTGAACGGTTTTCCCTCTCAATGTTATGGGCACATCGGGAAGGATCCCTAATGGTCGACTGGTTCCTTTATCAAAACCTGTTAGATTTCTCATCTTAGGCAAAAGCAGTGGTGAACCAAGTGCTTTCCAAGAAGTTGAGGAAAGGATACTCACAGAAGCCCCCTCATCTATGATGGTACCAGCCATAACGATTCTATATATTTGAACAATGATTCGGAATGGTACACTAGCTGGTAAACGGGATCTGCCTAGTTGATTCCAGTCAAAGGAGACAACTAGGTTGCTTGGAGGTGGGACCGAATAGATGGCCCGGTATGACTTTGATGAAATTCCTTCCTGCGGTAAAGGAACAGGTAAATTGCCCCCATGTTCGTTGGAGTCTGTGCTTATGAAAAGAATTTGGATGGTGCCATCCTTGTTCTCTTCAGTGATTGTATCATCTGAAGATGGAACCTCTGAAGGCAAGACCGGGTCAACTGCCACCTCGACCTTTTGACTTTCATCTGGTATGGGTTCAGATGGTTTATCTTCAATGATAGATGCTTCGGCCGACCACCTGAGCGGGCCAGCCGGATTTTCAACTGGTGACGGACTCGGCAAGAGCTTTTTATATCCAAGAGGAAGTCATAATGGTGAAACCGGACGATCGTCCAAAACTCTTTTAGCCTCTTCTAAGAAGGGACAATGGTGGACGACGTGATCGCCTTCACACAGTTTACAAGGAAATCTATACTTTCCTTTTTTTCCTGGGGCTTCACTTTCACTAGTTGATGGTGTGTTTTCAACATGATCATTAGAGGTTGACGACACCGGGTTGTGCAAATGAGGAGACTAGTCCCTTAAGATCCAAGGGATGCAAGGACAATCTCTATGATAGTGGTCTTCTTTGCAAATGACACATGGTGATTTAGGCCTGGTCGGTGCAGTGTGTGGATTTTCGCTAGACGACGCTCGTTTGCCCCCATTCGCTTTTGGCTCCTTCTTCTTCTTCTCTTTCTTCTTCTTTTCCTTCTTCTTCTCGGGTACTTGACTTTTGGCTTTACTAGCCCCGTCAAGAGAAGAGGAAGGAGGAGAGGAAGAATTAGAGGAAGTAGAAGGTTGGTGGGTAACTCTGGACTCGACTAGTTGCTGGTTTGATTATTCAGGAATTGTGGTGTTCTGAATGACAGAGGTTGAGAAGAGCCATACAGGTAAGCCGATCGTCAGTCCTGGAAGTGACAATGTGGCCATATGGGGTGCACCAACATCTCCCCAAGAGGAGAAGGGACTAGGATTCCCTCCAAGGGGAATTCCTTGGTTGGTGGATTCCATTTTCTCAACCCAAGATCAACGTAGGAAAGGGTAATGAATATTCTGTTTAAAATAAATTTTAGACACTTTGACACAACTTGTTTTTTCAGTTTTTAAGAGTTGAGAAAAAACAAAAGATGACTCTAGTCGCCTTCGATTTTTAATGAGCCTGAAGTGACAAGTGCTCAGATGGACCTTTTCTGTTAAGGAGTCTGAAAAGGAACAAAAGGGACTGCTCTGGAAATCTAGGTAGAGGGATTACCAAACCAATCACAAAACTGCAGAATAATTTTTACGGTACAGCAGTCAATCTTCCCGAATGCTGTGTTCAGTGCATTGCGATCGATAGGGCGGCAGACATGGCTTCCTATGGATAAAGGATTAAGCCTATTGGGGTCTCCCCAAATATACTCGACGGTACGTGGGAGCACAAGTCCGTACTAGCACTTATCATCTCAAAGTGGAGGAATCACCCAACCATCAGTGAGAACAACAGTTACCAGGCTTTACGACATCGGAATACATCTCTAGCCTAGAATTCTAAATGGTGTGCGTTAAGTTCCAAAGCATTGTTAGATTCATTGAATTTATTTTAAGTTGATCTTGTTTATGAATTTTTCCTTTCAGGTTCACCACGAGATGTAGATGTAATTCCTAAAATGCAATCTAAGATTATAAACAAACTTTTTATCTTCTTTGTGCAATGAAAATCCTAGCTACTAAGGAAAAGAACGATAGAATCTTTTCACAAAGAGCAAAGAGCACACTCTAAATGCACTTTCCTAAATCAAGCCAATCAGACTGTCTATATGCAAATGCACATGCATGTATTTGTTTTCGACTTTCTTAGTATATGAATGCTAAAAATAAAGTTGATGCACAAATCTGAATTTCTTTTCAAGCAACAAATATCAACAAGTTTCTTTTTCGAAATAAAAATGGAGACGATCACAACACCTTATGATTTTGAAATGAATACTTGTTCTTGACACTAGAAAATTACAAATTTAGACCAAAAGCAATAGTAACAGGATAATCGATCATCAACAGCAATCAAACTCTTTCCTACGATTGAAATCGACACTTGCGAGAGTTTCAAATGAAAGGAAGACAGTACGATTATGCTACTTTTACAAAGGAGAACTGTAAATGACAACAAACACACAAAAACATCTGCAGTTATTTTGTACAAAGGAGGCGGAATAATAGCAAGGAAGAGGGGTTTCAAACAGACATATACTGATCACAGGCAGCAAAATTCAGGAATAGAACTAGAAAGAATGAATCACAGAAACCAAAACTGCACAGAGCCTAGCCTAATCAGCGCACCTGTAACACAGAGAATTTGAAATGCAGCGCAGCTTGTCCACTCGAGAAGTGTGGTGAAGTTCAGATTCTCTGAACAATACCTGCGCTGGGCCAGAAACGAGACTCTGTTTGGATTTTGGGTCACAGTTTACAGTTCAGTTCTTGGGTTTTTGCCGAGCAAAAAGCAATCAGTAATGCAACAATCAGGGGTAGATCTAAGGAGGATCTAAGAGCTATCACAAGGGCAATCAGATAGTTTGTGAATCAGTTGTTTAAATCATAAACAGATCCAGTAGATGGATTGAAGTAGCAGTTATCTACTTTGCATTTGCTATGGAAAATGCAGTTCGAATGCTACCTGTAAGTTTATGAAATAGACAAAAAAGAATGATAAACAAACAAACTAATTCTTCCCCAGTGGAGTCACCATTTTGTTACAGGGAAAAGTGTCTATATAGAACTGCTCTATCCCACTAAGGTGTGACAGCTGCCTTAGAAACAAACATAGAAAAACTACTTTTGTTTTTCCTTTATGAATTATAGATAGAGAGGAACAGAAAGACCAACATTTGTCTTGCGCTAATCTCCTGATTTGATTCCCCTCTTCTTTGATAGTCTTTAGCTACCTGCTCCCTTGCACGCCCAGCTTCACGAAGTACCTGTAAGATCACAGAAGCATAGCACTATACAAAGACATGGATCTATAATTATAAACAATCTAGGATCAGATGTAAATTGACCATACAAATGTAGCAAGCATCAATGACACAAGAGCATGGAGGAAAACTTGAATAGCTTTTATTGATAAACAAGAAAGAGCCAAGAGGAGTTACAACCAGTTGTTCTGACCCAGCATCAACCTCCCAGCAAAGAAGCCCCTCTTCACCTCAAACAAAGCTTAGATCACCCAACAATCTGATGTTTGTCTCAAGAAACCAACAACAATTCCTTACAATATGAAAAATTCCAGCCTCTGGATCTCTGGGATGAGGGATCCATATATAGATATCTGTAAGGGGGATGAGTTAGCTTGTGATTTGATTAGTGTCTTCTCTCTGATAGTTCTTGCTTCGACTTGGAGATTGATGATCTCTTACTCATCCTTGGTCGAATTCAGTGAGGCATGTGCCACAGGAGAAGATTCTAGAAGCTTCCATTGCTTCTCCACCTCGCGGAATGACACTGCCATTTCTCATTTCTCGCCCATCGCACCCCACAGAAGGGATTTTTGAAATGCAACGCACCCACACAATGTATTTAGGTGAGATGCAACGCACTTAGCCAGTGGAGCAGCTGAAATGATCCTGTTTTGACCAATTCTGAGCAGTTTTTCATGGAGAACTTCTGGGAGAAGCTATAATCTGTTGACCTTGTTCCTTTAGGGGTTAGAACAATGCTTTTAGGGACTTAGGAGCCCTTGATTTATGGACATTTCATGCTTGGGGTTGTAGGGCCCAAAAATGTCTATAACAGGAGGCAATTTGACAGTAGCTTCAACCTTCGAGGGATCGACACGAAATTCGGCTTTTGAAACAGCAAATCCCAGTAAACGACCCGTTTCTATACAGAAAACACATTTGTGTGGATTCAACCTAATTCGATAATGCCTACATCTCATAAAGATTGCTCATAAATGAATAAGATGATCGACTCTATGTAATGAATGAGCAGGTAAATCATCGAGATAAGGTTGCACAATGTGCTTGATGTCATGAAATGCGGAAGACATAGCTCTTTGAAAAGTTTCTCCGGCATTCTTCAGCCCAAAAGGTAATTTGCAATAAGCAAACGTCCCCCATGGACAAATGAAAGCCATTTTTGGTTGATCAGTAGGTAGAATGTTGATTTGATTGTAACCGGAAAAACCATCCATAAAGGATAATATTTCGCTGCCGGCACAATCATTGATGATTTGATCGATATAGGGAGTTGGGTAATTGTCTTTGGGACAGGCTCGATTAATATCCCTATAATCAATACATATTCTTATCATCCCTTGCTTTTTGTTAACAGGAACAATATTCAATACCCAATCCGTTAATGGAATTGGATAAATGAAACCTGGTTTAAGTAATTTTTCAACTTCTGCTTTAATAGCAGCAACTTTTCGTGGGTGGATCTGACGAAAATGTTGCCAGACGGGTTTAGCAACCGGATAAGTTTTGATTTCATGGAAAACAGTTGCTAGATCAATTCCTAGAATTTCTTCATATGACCAAGCAAACACATCGCAGAATTCTTGAAATAGGGCCTTATATGTTTGAAGTTCATTTTCCGTACAAGAGGCACCTATATGAATGTTTTCAACAATTCTAGGTTTAACTAAAATGTCAATAGGAACTGTTCAAGAAATATTTCCCAAATTTAACTTAGAATCAGGATTTTGCAATGGATTCTGTGGTTCCTTGACGTAATCAGTAGTAAAAATAGATGAAAAATCATTTTCAAAATGATCAATCTCAGGTAACAATGAAGATCTATGACGAAGATCTTCCCATGGTAAATCATCAACAGACAAAATTTCACGAATTTTGTCATCAATGTGAACAAGTTCGGAAAACGTTGTTGAATCTGAGTTTGATGTTGAAAGTGATTTTTCATGGACAACATTCATTAGGTCATTTTCGGTTGAAGAAGGGTCGGAAAATGACTGTATAGCTTGATATGCAATTTCACAGGGACTCAAAGGCATAGAATTGCCAAATGAATCTATCGCAGATTCGAAAGGTACGATCCAAGGATCATCATGAACAATTGTGTCTGATGAAATCATATGAATGGTTGTAGTAGAAGGCGATATGTTAGGAGGAGGAAGAGAAAAAGTTCCTAGTAAACCAGAATCTTTAACTAGTCCTACTCCAACATCCTTGTAAGGGATAGTTGTTTTGCCGACATGCTGGATACTTTCAGAAGAGGCTGGGTCAGATGAAAAGTAAGTTAGCTGGTCTATAGTTATGATCTTTCCATTATGAGGAAACTTTATAAGCCGAAAGACTGATGAAACAACAACAGTCATAGCGTAAGACCAACTACGACCCAAGAGAAGGTTGTAATCTAGAGGGGCATCAACCACTTCCACATCTAGATTAACAGTTTTGCCTTCAACCCCTATAGGTAAATCCTGTAGAATGCCAAAAGGATGGAACCCACGGCCATCGAAATCCTTTAGAATCATCGGGGATTGATTGAGTGTAGGAGAACCAAGTGATCTCCAACACTGGATCGACATAATACACATTGAAGCTCCCTCATCAATTACAGTCCTATAGCAAGGTCTGTTTTTGACTAACACTGGAATTTGGAAAGCCATTTCATGAGGTAAACAAGGTGTACTATTTTCTAAATCGAAGACTATAAGGTTCGAGTCCTAAATATCAATAGCTCCTATAGCCGACAATAGCAATTTACGCTGTGCTGGACATGATTGTAGCACCTCCAAAGCCAACATTGCTGAAGGTGAAATAGCTAAATCTTCAACAATGTTATAGTTTTGAGCAACTCTCGCATGTGTATTGAAAGATAACTTTCGAAATATACCTTTAGCAAGCGGTTTGATTACGAAGTCTGGGTTAGGTTTCTCGATTTGTAGCGGATCAGAACCAGGAGTTGAAGTTGATGGGTTCAAATTAGAAGATTCTGATTCCTTACCACCAACAAGACTTTTACTTCCATAATCTTGTGATCGTGTCGCAATCCTAACATGGGACATCATCATTATGGGTTCTTCTGAGGCATTTGAGGAAGAACCTATCATCTTACTGTCTTGACTAGGAAAAGGATCCTTCAAGACAGCAGGCATTTGAGAACCTTTGAGGATTTTCGCAACCTCAGCACGATGAGGGTAGTCTCTTGTAAAATGTTCTTCGTCACAAATGAGACAAGGATAACGAGGTTTACGTTTCTCATTAGTAGATTCCATTTTATCTGATTTCTCTTTCAAATTTTGCTTATTTTTCTTCTTCCCCTTCTTTTTACCGCCAGTTTTTGATTTGGCCGTAGATTATTCTACGACATGAATGTCGGCAGGAATTTCCGCGGAAGAGTCTCCTGTCGGGGAATGATAGGAGAAGAATTCATTGAAGATTTCTTCTTAATTTTGGTGTTAACTTTACCAATCATACCGTCAGTGGCATGAGACCCTGAAGGAGCTGCAGTTATTTGATTTTGTTTAGGAAGGTCGGGGATTTTCTCGTGTAAAGTACCTGACTGTGTATAAACGAGGTCAGGGTACTGAGCTTGAGCAATTACTTGTTCTTCAGTAACAACTCTTGCCTTAGCTACATCCTCATTGATTTTAGGTAATAATGATTTAACAAACCATTCTGCTAAGATTTGATCCAGAATAAAAACTTTCACTAAACGCCGTTGACGTCTCCATTCATGAATGTGATCTGAAATATAAGTGGACGTTGACTATTTTAATAAAGTTAATAATTCTGTGCCATTGTCATATCTCAAAGGCAACTGAAATTGGGCTAAGAATGAAGTAGCTAGCTGACTAAAATTATAAAAAGTGGCTCGCGGTAACTCAATGTACCACTTGGCCGCAAGACCAATCAAAGTGCATTGAAAAGGACATAAACAAATTGAATCATTTGAAATGGAGTTAGATGCACACCAGAGGTGATAAGTCATCACATGGTTTGACGGATCCTCTCCTGATTTACCTTCAAACTTTGGGATATCACTAGGCAACTTATTCGGCATTGGTAGCCAAAACGGAAGATAATTAATTGGATCATTCATAAGGCGCGACAAATTAGGCAAGTCCAAAGTTCCAATGAATGGTAACTAATGATTAGGGTCTCGAAAACCCTGGGTCATAAGACCAGCCCCAGGAGGAGGATATCCAGGATAACTTGGAATTGGAATTACATTTGGGATATTATATCCTCCCGGAAAACCAGGATTAACCAGACCGTACTGGGGTTTTTGAGGTTGCTGATAAGTATATCCAGGGTATGGTTGATACTGATAGACTGGGTTCTGCATAGCAAGACCGAATTGCTACTGTCCCTGGTACGGTTGATAAGTAAAATGAGGTTGACTTGTGACAACCGTACTTGGACCAGGTTTTCCTGTAGGCATCTGAACCGAAGTCTGAATTGTAGGTCTAGATTGAGGTAAAGATGCTTGAGGAATTGATGCAGGAACAATAGAAACTGGAGCTGCAGATACTCCAGAAGTAGGTGGGGTAGATTGAATAGATGTTGCAGCAGTCATTTGAGGCGGAGTTTGAGGCAAACTAGGCCCAGGCTGAGAAACTACACCAGGTGTAGAAGTTTGAATAGTAGGCTTGATAGTTTGCTGGGTTGAACCAAAAACCAAGGGTTTTCAAGATTGAGATGACAATTGCACATTCGGTTGCAATATCTGTTGAGATTGAGATGGATCCCATGCTATGTTCATTCCAAGGTATGGACCCATAGAAGTTTGAGCATATTGAGGACCATAACTGAGTTGAGGGAAGGGTTGATAATTCAAAGCTACATTTCTAGCTCCTTGGAAAAATGATTGACCTGAAGGTGGTTGGAAACCTTGGGTTGGGTACTGACCTTGAGGTTGATAACCTTGAGCACGTACTGAAACTGGGGTTGACCTTGAGGTACATATTGATACTGGGGTTGACCTTGAGGTACGTACTGAGTTTGGGGTTGACCTTGAGGAATGTACTGTCCCAAAGGTATGTACTATCCTTGAGGTTGCTCCCCAGGTGGTAACTGGGTACCTTGAGGTTGCCCCCAGGTGATAATTAAGGACCTTGAGGTTGCCCCCCAGGCAGTAACTCACTACCTTGAGGCTGGGGATTTGGAATGGTACCTGACATCATAAGAATGACTTCTACACTCAACGGTTTAGTTCCATTATTACCAGTTAATGACCCCTGTTCAACAGGCTGAGGAGATGCTCCCGAAAAAGTACCAGTAAGTGACTGATACCCAGAAGGAACAGAAGGTCCACCATATAAAAATGTTTCTGGAGATTGAGAAAACATGGATGACTGTCTCAACATATTCAAAGGAGGATAATAACCTCTAGGTGTTGGATGAAAATGAATGCGAGGTGGTGAAAAACTTAGTCCTAGGTTTTCTAGAAAATTGGTCAATGAAAGATACCAAGCGTCCCTCCTAGGTGGACTGTAAAAGATCAATTCACGCTCCCTAAGTTCCATAGTTGGTTGATTTTTAGGGATAGATATACCTTCTTCCAGAGTGACAAGTTCTTCAATAGCAATAAGTTTAGAAGGAAGATTTTGGGTAATGATTCTTCCTACCCTGGGTGAACCAGGACCACTGGAAGTTGGAGAAGCAAATCCTGACGATGGAGTAGCAGCAGGTTCAGTTTCAGGTTCAGAAATTTCAAGTTCCTCGGCTAACTCACTAGTAGAATAAAAACTACCAGTAACTTTGGAAAATGAAATTGGTTCAGTAATATACTCTGTTGCTTGAACTTGATAATCAGGATGCACAACTAAAGAAGATTCTCCTTCTTCGGGTGACCCAACTCTAATATCACTAGGATTTACAAGAGCTCGTAGCCCTTCAAGTTGGCTTGGTGAAAACTCAGGAGGTTGGCCCCAAAGTCTATGGGACTGTCTCGGTAATTCAGCCATGATTAAATATTTTAATTACTTCACACGCAAACAAAGAAAAATCTCAATGAAAACCACCTAAATTCTCTAAAGAAACAAACAATTTGAATCACATGCCTAAAGAATCTAGGAGTTCAAACCACACACAAACAGTAACTTTCCATATCGAAAACACTAGTTGGTGATGAAATCCAATGTCGCAGAATTCAATACAGAAATGGCGGTTGGAACAGTTACCCCAACAACTTGCTTAATTAAACGGACTGGCACAAGTTTCTCCACTAAACTGTCTCGAGTGAAGAGAACCCCCCAGAGAGTCCAAATGAGTCTAGTCAATGTCTGCTCTAGGTATAGTGGGATCTTCCCTCCACCGTCACCTTAGGAAAGGATCCTATAGATTATGGTCACTATGGTTACCAACATAAACAAATATACCGGGGGGAACAGTCTGTGATCTGATACACACGCAAGGGCAGAGTAGCAAAGCTCAATCCCCTTGAAGGCTCCTTGACATATGTTAGAAAATTATATATATCGGAGCAATGGAACACATAAAATATTGCAGAAATATAAACACAGAAAACGCACAAAACAAGAGAGACACAGATATACGTGGTTCACCCAGTTTGGGCTACGTCCACCCCAAACAGCCAGTCCTTCCTTTCTATTATCCAGCAAAATGAAGAGACACAACCTACAGCAAATCCACTGTAATATCCTCTGTTTTCTCTCACAGTCTCACCTCTCTGTTTCTCGCGCACAGAATACACATCTATCACACAGCCTCAAATACAATACCCTCATACAAAGAGAGGGGTTGCCTTCTAGGGCAAAAAACCCTAAAGTAAACATAAGTTCTACCGTCAGATCATTTGCCTAATGAACGGCCCAGATTGACTAGAAATTACTATACTTTTACAAGGCAATTTTACAGCTGTTTTTAGCTTTAGGGGCGCTGCCCCCGAGCCCCCGCCGGGGGATCGCTGGCCCCCGAACCCCCCGGACCCCTGCGTTGAGGGGTGGACAAACTTCCTGGGGTATACATCCAGCTGAAACAAAGACCTCTGAACAATCATGCTCCACACACAACAATCTCCCACTTGGAGAATGATTATAGAAACTCCACCGTTGCTTCATTTGCTGGACAATGGCTCCTCTTTGGACCTGGCTGTTTCTCGTCTTCATCGTCATCCTTGAAGACCAATTGAGACTGAGCATATTCTCAATTTCTCCCTGGTGACAACTTTTGTTAGCATATCTACAGGATTCTAGCTAGTGTGTATCTTTTCCAGCTTCAACTCTCCATCTTCCAACACTGATCGTATGAAATGGTACTTGAGCTGTATGTGTTTAGTCCTAGAATGAAATGCTGATTTATTTGCAAGATGAATGGCACTTTGGCTATCACTATATAACATGCCCATATCATGCTCCTTACCCAATTCACCCATAAACCTTTGTAAAAAAATCATTTCTTTTCTAGCCTCTGTAGCAGCAACATACTCTGCTTCTGTTGTTGAAAGTGCAACAACACTTTGGATTTTTGAAACCCAACTGACAGTTGTTCCTCCAACAGTAAATACATATCTTGTAGTGCTCCTCCTATTATCTCTGTCACCTGCCATATCTGCATCAACATATCCTTGTAGGGAGATGTTTGAACCACCAAAGCATAATGCTTGATTTGTGGTACCTTTCAAATATCTAAGAATCCATTTCACTGCCATCCAATGTTCCTTTCCTGGATTGTTCATGTACCTGCTTACAACTCCCACTGCATGTGCAATATCAGGCCTTGTGCAGACCATTTCATACATTAAGCTTCCAACTGCTGATGCATATGGAACTTTAGACATATAATCCATGTCTTCTTGGGTCTTTGGGCACATTTCCTTGCTAAGTTTGAAATGGCTAGCAAAAGGTGTACTAACCAGTTTTGCATTGTGCATGTTAAATCTTTTTAACACCTTTTGTATGTACTCATTCTGAGACAATGTTAATTTACGATTTTTCCTGTCTCTAGTTATTCTCATACCAAGGATTTGTTTTGCAGCTCCCAAATCCTTCATTGCAAATGAATTTGCCAATTTTCTTTTCAGCACATTTATTTCCTGGATGTTAGATCCTGCAACAAGCATGTCATCTACATACAATAACAATATAATATAGCTGCCATCATTTTGCTTTTTCAAATAAACACAATGATTAGAGTGACATCTAGTATAACCTTGTTCAGACATAAACTTGTCAAATTTTAGATACCACTGCCTTGGAGCCTATTTTAAGCCATACAAGCTCTTCTTCAAGCTGCACACTAGTTTCTCCTTCCCTTTCACCTCATATCCTTGTGGCTGCTGTATATATATCTCTTCCTCCAAATCCCCATGGAGAAAGGCTGTCTTTACATCTAACTGCTCGAAATGCAAATCTTCAACTGCTACAAGACTTAAAATAGTTCTGATTGAAGTCATTTTAACAACAGGAGAAAATATTTCATCAAAATCAATACCTTTCTTCTGTGCAAACCCGTTCACCACAAGTCTAGCTTTATACCTCTGTTTTCCTCCATCTTCTTCCTCCAGCCTGTAAACCCATTTATTCTTCAATGTAGTTTTTCCTACAGGCAACCTGACTAAATCCCAAGTCTAGTTATGCATTAAGGAGCCCATCTCTTCTTCCATGGATACCTCCCACTTCTTCCTGCTTTCAACCTACATTGCTTCTTCATAACATTCAGGTTCACCGGAATCAGTCAACAATAAATAATATAATGAAGGAGAGTATCGTTCAGGGGGTCTACTTATCCTGGTAGATCTTCTAACACCACTTTCAGGTGTTTGGGGTGCCTGTTGTTGTTGTGGTGGTTGCTGTTGTTGTGGTTGTTGATTGTTATTATTTTCAGGCACCTTTACTTTTTCAGTGATTTCATCAAGAACTACGTATTCCTTGTTTTCCTTTTCCTGTTTCCTTTCCTACAACTGATTCTTATACAAGACCTTTTCATTGAATATTACATCTCTGCTCCTAATGATTTTGTGATTTTCGTAATCATATAAGCGATAACCAAAATCATTAACACCATATCCAATAAAGGTACATTTCTTTGACTTTGCCTCAAGCTTTGTTCTATTTTCTTTATCAATATGGACAAAGGCCTCACAACCAAAAGGCTTTAAAAAGGATTAGTTTACCTTTTTACCTGTCCATGCTTCCTCTGGAACACCACCATCTAAGGAACTTGAAGGCCCTCTGTTTATTAGATAAACAAAAGTATCTACAGCATCTACACAAAACTATAAAGGCAATCCTGCATGCAATCTCATGCACATTGCACACTCCATGATTGTTCTGTTCATCCTTTCTGATACACCATTTTCTTGTGGTGTTCTTGGAACTGTCTTCTCTCTGCGAATTCCATGTTTTGAACAGTACCTATCAAACTCTTTGCTGCAATATTCACCTCCATTGTCTGACCTAAGACACTTCAATTTCTTTCCTGTCTCAATCTCAACCAAAGCTTTCCATTTCTTGAAAGTATCAAATACATCAGATTTATTCTTAATACAGTAAATCCAAGTTTTTCTAGTTGCATCATCAATAAAAGTAACATAATAACGAGAGCCACCGAGAGATGATACCTGAGCAGGTCCCCATACATCTGTATGCACAAGCTCTAATTTTTCGCTCTTATTTTCTTTCCCAACTCTGAGAAATCTGACTCTCTTTTGTTTTCCATAAATGCAATTCTCACAGAAATCCAAATCAACATTCTTTAAACCCGGCAACAAATTCCTTGAGTAAAGAATCTTCATCCCCTTTTCACTCATGTGTCTGAGCCTATGATGCCATAATGCTACATTTGCTCCTTTGGAAGTTAAAGCATTAACAGAGTTAGAAATACCATTGCATAAATACAATGTACCAATCTTTTCACCTTTTGCTATTACCAGGGCTCCTTTGGTGACCTTCCAAGCTTTATCTATGAAAATTGTCATACATCCTTCACCGCCTAAATGCCCTGTTGAAATCAGATTTTTCTTTAGATCTGGAACATGCCTTACCTCCTTTAATAGCCATTGGTTTCCATTCTGCTATTTTACAAGAACCTTACCCATTCCAACAATTTTACAGGGTTTATCATCACCCAAACGAACTTGTCCAAAATCTCCTTGAACATAGTCATGAAAGTATTTCTTATCAGGTGTGGCATGGAATGAGGCCCTTGAATCTACCACCCAGGAATCAGTAATATTTTCAAAAGAAAGAATCAAAGCATCTTGTAACACCTCACCTGTCACATTTGCTTCATGATTGTTTTCTTGTTGTGCATCTCCTTCTTTTCCCTTCTGAGATCTACAGTCTTTCTTTAGGTGTCCTTTCTTTCCACATTTCCAGCACACTATCCCCGATCTGGACTTGGATCTTCCTTTCCTTGATTTACTACGATATCCTGAGCTCTTTCCTCTTTCCATTTTTCTTCCTCTAGACTCTGCACTCAAAGTATTTCTCGATGTCTCACCGGAGCTTTTCCGTCGCATTTCCTCGCTAAGGATAGCACCGACAACATCATCAAACTTTAAAGTACTAGATCCAGAAACAGAGTTACTAATGGCCATTACCAAACCATTCCAACTTTCTGGTAATGAGCACAAGAATAACAGAGCTCTAACTTCATCATCAAAGTTTACCCCTACAGAGCTTAACTGAGTTGTAACTGTATTAAAATCATTTAAATGGTCTGCAACAGATCCACCTTCCAACATCTTCATATTAAATAACTGTTTCATAAGAAATACCTTGTTTGAGGTCGAGGGTTTTTCATATAGTTTCGACAGTGTCTGAATCAAACCCTCTGTCATGGCTTCCTTTGAAATGTTGAAGGCGACTGATGCAGCAAGGCACAACCGTATTGTTCCGAGTGCCTTTGTATCGAGAAGGTTCCATTCTTCGTCTGTCATACTCGTTGGCATATTTGATTTTCCGCCCAATGGTAGGTATAGATCTTTCTGATACAGATAATCTTCCATCTACATCTTCCACAGCGAGAATTTTTTGCCGTTAAATTTCTCGACCCTAAACTTACCATCTTCCGCCATTGCACCCACTCGAACCAAGAACCCTTCTTTCCTGCGAGTTTATCAGCCAAATAGACCTTCGGCTCTGATACTAGTTGTTAGAAAATTATATATATCGGAGCAATGAAACACATAAAATATTGCAGAAATATAAACACAGAAAACGCACAAAACAAGAGAGACACAGCTATACGTGGTTCACCCAGTTTGGGCTACGTCCACCCCGAACAACCAGTCCTTCCTTACTATTATCCAGCAAAATGAAGAGACACAACCTACAGCAAATCCGCTGTAATATCCTCTGTTTTCTCTCACAGCCTCACCTCTCTGTTTCTCGCTCATAGAATACACATCTATCACACAGCCTTAAATACAATACCCTCATACAAAGAGAGGGGTTTCCTTCTAGGGCAAAAAACCCTGAACTAAACATAAGTTCTACCGTCAGATCATCCGCCTAATGAACGGCCCAGATTGACTAGAAATTACTATACTTTTACAAGGCAATTTTACAGCTATTTTTAGCTTCGGGGGCACTGCCCCCGAGCCCCCGCCGGGGGACCACTGGCCCCCGTACCCCCCAGCCGGGGGGGATCGGCCCCCCTAGACCCCCACGTGGAGGGGTGTACAAACTTCCTGGGGTATACATCCGGCTGAAACAAATACCTCTGAACAATCATGCTCCACACACAACAAAATAATCCAAGGTTTACCAACAGGTGACCCTAGGCTCCTCGACAATGGTTAATCTTAGGTTTACCGTTTTTAATACGTGTATATCTTCTATCGTTCCTAATGAGGAAGGATTGATTACCCCATTGGTTCAGATATGATCTCGTGCTTGACTCCTATAAGAGGAGCTTCCTAGAGCATAGATGTAACAATTGGAATTTATCTCCTACCGCAAGATATAGCTACTTGTTTGTTTTTACTATCTCGGAGAGTTAATTACTCCCTACTCCAAGATATTAGCCTAAGCTATGTTGGTGATAAAGAGCCCTAGAAATAAAAATATTGCTAGATAAATTTTACTTTAAGCGTTATTTTTATGGTTGTTTCTTCAGTCAAAAGGTGTGGAGATGAAACTTTATGGTGTGAAGACTCGACTCCAAAGCACTAAAAATGCACCTAAGATGATAAAAAATCCTTTTTCTTCAATGAATTTCTAGCTAAAGAAAGAGTTGAGAATGCAATTGCTTGAAAAAAAAATCTTTCCTTAACAAACAAATGAAAAGAAAAACTTTTTTACCTTTTTCAATAAACTAAAAAACGAGACTACTAATTATGCTCACGAAAAATATCCCTTTCTTTTCAACATTCAAACACTACGAGAACAAGTTCTTTTCAAAAGATATTTTAAAAGTCCTAGAAAACACTCAAAACTATTAAAAATCTAATCTTGAGATCTATAACTTCTAAAAATATAGTTGAAGTAAAAGCTTACAAAATTTATTTTTGAGGATGTTTTACTTAGTTATCAGCAAACTAAGGACTAATTTGTTTAGAATAACAAATTAACCAAAAAACAACCAGCTTATGTTTTCTTTTGTAAAAATGAAATCCAAAACTTTCAAAACAAGTTCTTTCGAAGCTTCGCAAAGAGAAAAACGAGATGTGTTCCTCACCAAAGGAAGATTTTAGAAATCGGTCAGACTCATAAAGAAGACCAGCAAAAACCAGGGTGATCCGAGGTTTCTAAGGCTTCTAAACTCTGATTACTACAAAGACCAAATGAAAATCATGCCAGGCACACAAAACTTCTAGAAATTCACCTAAAACCAAAATGCCAATGGAATTTACCCACAAAACGTTTCTGACAAGACACATGCACATCTGGGCAGAGGCTAAAACACATAAACAAATCCTAAGCTTAACTGAATGAGAAGATTTTAAGTTTTTCAAAAATTTGACAGGGTCCGTAGGCTCCCAGTATAACCAGGCACGGTACCACTCTGTGTAGTAAAGCAACAGTGCGGGGATGTCCACACTATGTTACAACCAGAACGTGCGGTCCTCTTTCAAAAGCGTGAAAAACAAAAACAATTCAACATCTAAAGAAACTACCCAATCCCACACACATCAAGAAAAAACCAGAAACAAAGAAAAGTTTCTCAAGTCAAAGTAAAAGTAAAGGCAAAAAACCAAAATTCAAGTCCCCAGTGGAGTTGCCATCTTGTTGGCTGGATAAATCGTTCTTGCGGACAAGACTGATCTCCCTAGTATCTACAGATATCTAGCGATAAGAAAAACAAGAAAATTCTATCTTTCTCTAAATATTATGATTTATAAATAAAAACCAAGAGGTGTTTTAGACCCTACCTCAGGTCCAACGCTAGTTTGTGGTAGCCAAGCTTCGACCGTCCAAATGAGTTTCCTTTTAAAGAACCTGCAAACACACACAAGCACATATCAAATAACACCTGCATAGCCAATATAATAAACCATATTTATCATGATGATCAAGGAATTCATGAAATAAACCATAGAAGACAACTTATTGAGAGAAATGAACTTGATTGTATTAACTTTAAAAAAAGAAGAACTTTACAACCTTGGTGCCTTGATGTTGTACAAGCTCCTCCCAAGGTCCAGCAAGAATCTCATCTACTTTGACAAGCTTCACACTCTTCCCAATGAGATCAAAAGGTATGTAATCTCTCCTCTCAATCTCAATTAGGAAGTCTAAATTCCAATAGCATTTACCCTAAAAAATATTCAGCTTTCAACCTCCCTAGCAACCAACCCAATGCCTCATTTTATAGTGCAGAGGAAGGAAGTTACCAGGTCCACCATCAAAGGGATAGAGTCATCCTTCAAAGGGATAAGCTCCTCTCATCAAGGGGTTAGATCCTTTAGTTATGGGATGCATGCACTACCTAGGAGCAAACTTGCCACCTCAAGATTCCTTCTAGAAGTGTCCAGAATTAACCCAAAGTGAGTTTTTAATAATAAACTTGCGCCTTTTTTACTTTTACAGGGGTCCGCACCATTTTCTTTAGAGATAGAGCGGGCAGGTCCACAGGGGACATGACCAAGGGATGCGAGACCGCAGGTAATGCTAAGAGAAAGTGTGGAACCAAGGTTTTAGAGATTTTCAAGGACTTTCTCTCATTTTTAAGGCTTGAGATGAAGAGCTAAGTTTTAAGACTGACATAGGAGGAAAGTATGAGTGGTGATAGACTCACACTAACTGCAGAATGTCATGGTGACAATATTTTGTGCAATAGGTCCAAAAGGGCAAAACACAGGCCTAACCTAGAAAATTGTCAAATTATAGCAATAAGATAGGGTTTGTCGGAAAATGATGAATTTGAGGGATATCAGTGGTGGGAATTGTTTAAGAAGGTATATTAGGGATAGGGGAAGGTGTATGAACATCAGGACACAATTTTTGTTGATGATTTGACCATCCAAGAGAAATTACCTTCAAAACCCTAGGAGAGGGAAATAAGCCTTACCCAAGTACAACTAAAGCACAAACAAGGAGTAAAATGGCCCATTGGAACCTGAAATGATGATGAAAACTCTCTGAATGATGGTACACTTAGCAGAATGGTGACATGGACCGAATTTTGGAAAAATTTGGAAGGAATTAAAACAAATCCTAGACCTAATACCTAGTGACCAAATTTTACTTGAAGACTCACTGAAATGACAAAATTAGACTTTGACACCCTAAAACAACTTTGTAAGAGCATGTTTGATCATTGGTGGAAGGTTTCGAAGACTGACACTAACCGATTTGAAGTCATATGAAGTGTTGACAGAAAGGTTTATAGATAATGAAAATGGAAATTATAAAGGGATTGAATTGATCAAGGTCAAATGGGAAAAATATGAGTTGAAAGTTCCAGTTGAAAGAGATGGAGGGCACACACGAGACTATAGAAGCAAAACTTGTGTTACAAATCCATTTGGTCACATCACTCCCAACATCCAGATCAATGTTTTAGGACTCATCAAACCCTAATTTCAGTTGCTACATGCCCTAAACAAGTCACCCTTTTGAATGCCTCCTTCCCAAAAAGTTTCATGACTTGAAGACATCTTGAAAATGACCTCTAGAAGGACTAGTGCAGAAAGGCCCATGTAAGGGTGCATTGTAGAGCAGTTGAGTCCATGCCAGGGTTCTCTGGAGAGCACTTAGGCCTTCATTCACCGGCGCTGGGTGATATTGAGCAAAATTCACATAGGGTTTGGGCAATATTCTTATCTTTTGGAGTCATCTAGAAGGTTCCCTTACTTATCAACTCTTATGAGCTCGAAAATGGATGAGGAATGAGTTAATATGCATCCTATCCTCTCATCCCTTCCTCCAACTAATTCAAAGTATGCAAGGCCATTCAATACCACCATTTATGACATAACCTCCTTCATCTCCCTATAAATTTACCACTCATCTAAGTGATCAGGGGCTGGACTTTGATGATTGTAAGGAGATAATATTAGTTTGAGAATTGAGAGTATTGTAAGTGTCATTATGCTGCCGGAATGTCATGCTTATGATGTGATGTGGATGGAACCAAAGCTCGAGGAATTAGACTTGATGGTTGCAATTCCTTCTTCTATTCAATAATGTATTTGAACCTTTTTACCATATGTTTATCTTTTTATATGATGCTTATATGTGTGAATTTATCTGATTCCATTTACTTGTATTCAATATATATTTTTCTTTGATCGGTTCTTTGTCTGTTGTTTGTGTTTACAAGTATTTCTCAAGCGTGTTAAGTACAGGAAGGAGGGACATGATCGATACAAAGGAGACAGAGGAAAGTGGAACTACAAGTAGGTCTTCTCATCTTCTTTGTCTTATCTATTTCTTATAGGAAAAGGCTAAAGTGCTTTAAAATGTTGTTCTAGATATGGCTACTTATTTAGGGAATTATTATTTATCTATAGATACCAAATTCTCCAAAACAAATTGGTGACTCCGCTGGGGAATGATCATCATTTTGAATAGCTTATCCACATCCTAAGACACTCTAGCAAACCTTACTACCTTCAATTGATTGTATTTCAACCTTGTTGAAGTGTTATTTGGTCAAAAATTGAGGTTAGATGACTCTTGAGTGGCCTCTCAGGAGCGCAGGCTTGGTCAGGGGACAGTGCTTTGCAATGCAGCCTTGAGTGAGAGACATTGCTCTGTAGCACAGTTAGGCTCCTTTGACCTGATCTGATCCACCTTAGGGAAAATTTTCACCTTTGGATTGGGTTTTGTTATCCAAATTTCCTTCTGTTTATGCTTGCTAAAAGATCAATGATTGTAGTATGTCTCTGAAATCAACTTGTATTTCCTCTTTCTAGCCCTACTTTGACTTGATTGATTAATGTTTCTTAAATGATTTCTTTTTCATTATCGATTCATCATCAAAGTTAGATTATAGTCGATTAATCTTTGTTCGAAAAAAAGTGTCGTAAAAGTCTTCTTTTCCTTCCAAAGTGAACTGTCGTAAAGTCATCGTTATTATAAAAAGATTGATTGATTGTATTGCATTAGTTTCTTTTTTGTTCATCATAACGTTAAGGGATTCGAAAAGATAAACTTGAATCGTTCATATTGTAGTTTTTGAATGCTTGAAAGGAATAACTAGGGAAATTGCATTAGATGTGCTCTTTTCTCTTTGTCAAAGATCTGATTGCTTTATCCCTACTAGCTAAGGTTTTCATTGTTCAATTGAATGAAAATAATGCTTATCATATTAGTTGAATTTTAGGAATTTCAAACATACATCACGTGGTGAACCTTGAAATGAAAATTCTAAAGAAGATCAACATAAAATTTATCTTAATTTACCTAATGGAGAATTGTCACCTAACGAAAAACATTTAGTGGTTCTAGGCTAGAAACATATTTTGGCATCATAAAACAAAGCAGTTGTTGCTAACTTGTCTGCAATACATCCTGAGTGTGATACCTCCTTCCATGTACATGAGTATATTGTAGCATGTCCACGTACCTTCGGGTATATAGGGTGGTGTTACAGAAAGTATATGGGAATGCTCTCACTGTGTCATTTTTCATTAGACAATGCTTATACAGATTGGGCCTCCAAGTACTTTTGGGTATATATGGGAGGACAAAACTAGGTTTCTATCCATCCTTAGGTAACCGAGTCATCCACCTTGTACGCTATGATACACCAAACACAGAATTTGGAGAGATTGCCTGCCCATACTTCTTGGTTCTCCAGGAGGTATTATGCAGCTCACAGTTGCTTGGTAAACCTTTTGCATATATTATCCCCTTTTTGTTTTGTTATGTTACTTTGATTAAGATAAAATTAGTTGACAACGAATAAATTCCTCCACACTCACTCCTTAGTTGATCTTAGGTTGAGACTTATGGCAAAAAATCCAGAGTCCGCCGATCAAGGAATTCCTTTTGATGGGAATCCTAGTCCTTTTCCTCCTTTCGAAGATATTGGTGCTCCTTATATGGCTATATTTTCCCTTTCGGTATTTACCATTGGCTTGCTAGTATGGTTGTTTTCAACCTCCTTGGTTCAAAATGTCATGATTTCTCCGAAATTGAGTACTCCTCCAATTGGAAAAAATAAACCTCGAGTTGATCCTAAAGTTGACCCTTTTCCTTATTCCTCGGTTGGTTCTTCCTCCCCTTCTTCCTGTTCGCCTGGTGAAAGTGTTGGTAATAGTAACCAAATGGCTAAATCATCCATCAAGCCTCACAAAGTTCGATATCCATGAAAAATTTGTGCGGGAGACCATCTTCTTCGAAATTGTCATGATATTCCTCAGATCTTAGAAGAATGGTCTTCTCGTTCACATCATCCTGTGTCGTCAACTTCTAGATATCATGCTAGTGACATGCCATTAACTAGTGGTAGTAAAATTCATGGAAATAAGGGCAAAGTCAAGTTTCCCTGTAGGTTATGTGAAGGGAATCACCCCATTCACCTTTATCCCTATCTAGATGAAGCCAAAAAAGTTTTGGATAACTGTCCTGCTTCACTGCGACGACTTCCATCTGGTTACAGGAGACTCTCCCTTAATCCTTCATTAGTTGATGAATTGACTGACTCAAATCAACTATTGGCCAAACCCACTCTCTCCGAAAGTGAATCCTATGAGTCTATACTCGACCCAAATCAACAGGTTGAGGTAACAATTGACCTGATTTCACCTTCAGTTAATCGTACCTTTCCTATAGAGAGTGAATATGATACCACTTAGGTTCTTTTTGATTCTTTAAATTCCAATGAGCTTGGGGGCAATACTCATATTCCATCAAGGCAGGAGGAAAATCCTCCCACTCTAGTAACTCAAGGGGATAATTCTCCCATTCCTACGGTACCCCCTCCAAGTAGTCTAGTCACTTCCTTCGATTAGAATCGACGGGAAATATTCTATCTTCCTTCTAATGTGCCTTTCGAGATCATAATACAGGTTTGTAATATTATTGGACATGGAACTATTATAGATGAAGGTGTATCTGTGAGTATCCTTTCCTCTACTTCTTGGAAAGTGCTCGGTACGTGCACCACTTGTGCCTGTTACACAGAATCTGTTGGCTTTTAACAGAGGAACTAGTCAACCATTAGGGATCCTTCCTTAGTTGCCTATTACTTTGGGAGGAAAAATCATTTATCTCAATGTGATTTTAGTCCCATGCCCTTTAGATTACAATTTACTTCTTGGGCACGACTATGTTTATGACATGAGAGCTATTGTTTCAACACTCTTTTGACTGATTTGTTTCCCACATGAAGGTAGAATTATCACCATTGACCAGCTTTCATTTCCCGGTCCAAATATGGCTTCCAATCAACCATCTTCCCTAAATGGTCCTTTTGTACCAATGGTATCTTCTCTGCCATGGGTTAATTATGTGGCAACCCATTCCATGCCTACTGACGATCAATTCCGTGATGTTGTACATTATGTACTGGGGGCATTGGAATCGGATCTCGATTTCCTTGCTACAGGTCCCTTCCAAAGCACTGTTCTCCCATTTAATGAGAACCTCTCGGAAGTCATGACCTCTTATGGGTCATGATCAAAGGATATGAGGACAGTTCTTTTACTTTGTCAACCTCATTAAAAAATGAAACAGGTCCCTGAGCATAGTTCCTTGTCTTGTGTCAAGCTCATTAAAAAATAAAACAAAAAATATGAGGAGAGTTCCTTGTCTTGTGTCAACCTCATTAAAAAATGAAACGAGGAATATGAGGACAGTTCCTAGTCTTGTGTCAACCTCATTAAAAAATGAAACAAAGGGTATGAGGACAATTATTTTACTATGTCAACCTCGTTAAAAAATGAAACGTGGAATATGAGGACAGTTCCTGGTATTGTGTCAACCTTGTTAAAAAATGAAACAAATGGTACGAGGATAGTTCGTGGTCTTGTGTCAACCTCGTTATAAAATGAAACAAATGGTATGAGGATAGTTCTTGGTCTTGTGTCAACCTTGTTAAAAAATGAAATAAGGAATACGAGCATAGTTCCTTATCTTCTGTCAAGCTCATTAAAAAATGAAACAAGGAATACGAGGATAGTTCCTTGTCTTATGTCAACCTCATTAAAAATGAAACGAGGAATCTGAATAGAATACCCTGTCATGTATCATGCTGATTAAAAAATAAAACAAGGTCCCCTGGAGCAAACTTGCAAGTCGAGTCTTTGATTAGATCTCGTAAAATCCCAGTCGAGTATTTCACTTGATCTCCAAAACGAACCTTCATTCCATACACGTGATAGCCACGAGTAGTCTACTTAGGTGAATGTAATGAAGCTTGGGGGGCATGCATCTAATGGTAAAATTAAGTTTCCCTGTAGGTTATGTGAAGGGAATCACCCTATTCACCTTTTTCCTTATATGGACGGAGACAAAAATTTGTTGGATAACTGTCCTGCTTCACCGCAGTGACTTCCATCAGGTTACAACAGACTCCCCCTTTCATCATGCTGGGGGAATGTAAACCAATCTCAAGCATAGTTCTTCATTTCAAGCTTGTGTAAAAATGAAATTGAATTTAAGCATAGTTTTTCATTTTAAGCTTGTGTAAAAATGAAACTGAATACAAGCATAGTTTTTTGTTTCAAGCTTGTGTAAACATGAAACTGAATGCAAGCATAGTTCCTTATGGTTCAAGCTTGTCTAAAAATGAACCCATTTCCATTTTAACCCTAGTGATTTCCATTATATCAGCCTCTTCCGCCAGATGAGCCTTGGCTTTTCTCCTTCCATCGTCACTATCTCCTTGGCCGATCATACGCTTTCACTTGGTTGTTTTACCCTCTTTAAGGAACAATTGCAATGAGTGGTCTTATTAGCCAACCTCTTCACATAAATCAACATGTTTCGAGAAGTTCCAACATCACCATAACTAGTTTCTATCCTAGACACCACTCGTTCCTCAAAGCGGAGTCCTATTTAAGCTCTTTTCAGACTCTTGAAATATGAAAAAATTGTCGAGCGCTTGTCTTTTTTAGCTTGTTAATGGATTGGAAACGACATCTACTTAGTATAAGTTTAGCCATTTTTTGGGCTGAGATAGATTATTTACGAAAAAGGAATACGTTGACCGAACATGGTCAATAGGTTCCCTCTCATATTGTTTTACACTTTTTCGGACTTGAGAGACAAATCTACGAAAAGTAACTTGTGGAGTTTTCTTTTTGCGCCTTTTCAAACTCTCTAAACATGAAAAGGACCGAGTTATCTTTGTCCTTAAACTCGTTAAAACATCAAATAGCGATAAACTTCTCCATCTAGACAAGATCAAGTTTCACCTTCGCTAGACTCCTTAAAACATCACATAGTGATGGATTCACCCGAAGTGTGGAATTATACAACAAGCATATGTTATCTTCCTCAAGCTTGATAAAAATAAAGAGGTATTGGTTGGCAATCACTGGGGAAAATGGGAGAAAGGGGAAACTACTTTATGGTAGCGGGTCGCTCTTGAACATGACACTTTCACTGCATCATTGTGACAATTTGGGTTGAGTTATCAGCTTGATGGTTATCATATGGTTGTATATCATACCATCCATCACTTCGTTTTGGGTCAGTTCTACCAATTCATTTCAGTGTTGTCGACTTGTTCAAGAGAAGTCATCCAGTCAAAATTCATCCTTTGCAATACCATAAACCTTCTTTTTCATGACACCATTCCTAAACCTTGTGTCATCAGTCAAATTCCGTCTCCAAAATCACTACATGTGTTTCATGTCGTTGATGTGGGATACATCAAGGCCCTCCTGCGACGAGTCACTTCTTGTCGACATTAGCTCATTATCCAAGAAGTTGACCTAGAAACACCCTTCCAGTACCTTGAGGCTTGCATACATCAATTGCACATTTCTCACATTCGGTGATAGGTTTACATCGCTGGCCTTTGACCGAAAGACTTTGTATGGTGTTTGACATCAAATCATCCACTCACACCATGCAGAATGTACTATAGTACCTTGAGGATCATTATCATTATCGGGGATTTCTCTCGTGTCTCTTAACATCTTATATCATTGGTTGGTAATAAGATGGTGTCTTCCCATGTTCGACTTCAGATCACATATTCACATGGTTAGACTCATACTTGAGCGAACAATTGAATGAGATAGAAGACCCCAGATCTAGTATCATCCATTCGGGTTGCGATTTTAGGAGTATTAAATCATATGTAAAATGGTTTTACATTGATGGTCATTCCGATCATGGGTCTATATTTGTAGACGACTATCTTTGTACATGTAATGAAAGTTTATATGCTGAGCATGGGTATACCTTCCCTCATCAATTCATGTAAAAATAAAAAATCATGATATATGTATTCTAATTGATGCAGGTCACCTTCCACTTTGAAACCTCCTCATCACATCGTAAAGAATTTTATTCGACATTTATATTTTTTTACTTCATGCTTTAGGAGGCAGCTGTTACAAATCCATTTGGGCACATCAATACCATCATCCATATCAGTGTTTTAGGGATCATCAAACCCTAATTCTAGTTGCTACATGCCCTAAACAGGTCACCCTTTTGAATGCCTCCTTCCCAAAAAGTTTCATGACTTGAAGACATCCTGAAAATGACCTCTAGAGGGACCATTGTAGGTAGCCCCATGTAAGGGTTTGTCGCAGAGTAGTTGAGTCCATTCCAGGGTGCTTTGCAGAGAACTTAGGCCTTCATTCACCTACGATGAGTGAGATTGAGAGAAATTCACATAGGGTTTGGGGAATATTGTTATCTTCTGGAGTCATCTAGAAGTTTCCCTTACTTATCAACTCCTATGAGCTCAAAAATGGATGAGGAATGAGTTAAGATGCATCCCATCCTCTCGTCCATTCCTCCATGGAACTAATTCAAAGTATGGAAGGCCATTCAATACCACCATTTATGACATAACCTCCTTCATCTCCCTATAAATTGACCACTCATCTAAGTGATCAAGGGCTAGACATTGATGATTGTAAGGAGATAATGTTAGTTTGAGAATTGAGACTATTGTAAGTGTCGTTATGCTGTCAGAATGTCATGCTTATGATGTGATGTGGATGGAACCAACGCTGGAGGAGTGACTTCGAATCAAACTTGATGATTGTAATTCCTTCTTCTATTCAACAAAGTATTTGAACCTTTTTCCCATATTTTTATCTTGTTATATGATGCTTATATGTGTGAATGTATTTGATTCCATTTACTTGTATTCAATAGATCTTTTTCTTCAATCGGTTCTTTGTCTTCTATTTGTGTTTACAGGTACTTCTAAAGCATGTTAAGTACAGGAATGAGCGATATGATCGATACAAAGGAGATAAGAGGAAAGTGGAACTACAAGTAGGTCTTCTCATCTTCTTTTTCTTATCTATTGCTTATAGGAAAAGGCTAAAGTGCTTTAAACTGTTGTTCTAGATATGGATACTTATCTAGGGAATTAGTATTTATCCGTAGATACCAAATTCTCCAAAACAACTTGTTTTCTTAGCAATGGGATTTCTTAGAGTAGAACAGGTAAGCTATATTTTTTTAAGAATCAATTTTGTTGCTAAGGTGGTATAAAAATTCATTTTTTTATTGATAAGCACAATGTAACGATTCAGGTCCAATCTGAATTTAGTCGAAAACATTTATTGCTGGACTATGTTTTCTTCTTTGGAAAATTGAGTAATTCAGTGATATCGTAGCCTTCCCAATCCATAACCTTAAATACACATCTTTTCAACATTTATATTATGTGTCTAAAATATACTAGACATACACACCATATTTTCTAGAATTTCTCCATTTACCTCCTCACTCTAATTTCAATTGTTTATTTGGTTTGAAAGATTATTGCAAAGAAGCTTGATATGGAAAGGGATAACATGTCAAATTTCAAAGCCAACTTTGGTGATTTTGCAACAAGTGTTGATGGTGTTTTTGTTTCTAGTGACTATAGACATGGATAATCACTAGTTGTTTGGGCCATTATTGAAGCAAGACCAACAGCTTCCTAGATAAATAAATTTGTGATGAAGGAAGACCAGTTCATCAAAACTTGTGAAGATAGTGGAGGAGAAAGATAAATGTTGAATGTTCACTTTCAAACGATAAGTTCCCCCTCAGAAACTTCTTGTAGAAATTCATAATCCTAGGAAAAAGGGCAACAACATGCTGAACATGGCACTCACATGCCTTGTTATTGAAGTTGTGAAAGGAATCAAAGGTTGAGTGCTCTGCTTCAAATGTCTCACATTGCTATTCATTAATAATAACAAGGAAGATATCTTGGCAGCATTAAGTGGCTATTCCAAGGCCTTTGTGATGGAAAAAGGGTCTACACAATACATTTTGGTCCCAATGAACATTTCATCATTTGCATTTATATCCCATTTTTTTGCCTATGTACACTGGCTATGATGTTGATATTTCAAATCCATAATTATTCCCTTAGAGGAGTGAAAATATTGTTTGCTAATCCTTTTTTTTGACATGGCACCTGAATTTTCTCTTAGGATTTTGCATGGTGATAGATGTTTAGTGGTGCAAATGGAGAAATGAATATTTGAGTGTATGGAGGTAGTTGATAGGATAAATTTAGAAAAATTATTTAAACAATGGATAACTTATCTGTTTGAATGAAAGATCCAAGAAGGACTAAAGATGTACAAGAACATAACTCCTGGTCCTACAACCATTGGTAGGTTTGTTTGTATTTTTTATTTTCCTATATTTTATTTTCTAGTATACTATTTGATCTACTTTTTTTGTAACTTTATTGGGAAAAAAATGTAGGGATGAGGAGGCACGCATTGGGAATTAAGGAGAAGAAAAATTTGCAAAGAGCACACCTTCGTAGTTTGAAATTAGCATCCTAGAACTCAAAGATTTTGATATGGGTAAATATTGTGGTCTAGCTCTATTGATTCAAAAGTTTCAAGTTATAAATGATCTTATAGATTTAAATATTTTTTTTTAAATGAAATATGCCCATCTTGAAATTTCTTTTGAAGATGGTATTAATTGAATTAGTTGATTTGTATTTTTCAATCATACGATACCTTTGGTGGAGCCATTGATACATCTTGCTAAAAGTGGCACTTCTAAACCCGCACAAATACTAGAGGGAATGTATGGTCTCCTTCTTGTAGCCAAGATTTCAGTTGTGGATATGAAAGCCAATTAGTGACATATTTCTCGTACAAGGCCTTTCCTTTCTATCCATAAAATGGAGAGATAGATAGTCACCCATCTTCACAGGATCGATGGATGTAAATTAACTATACAAAAGATTAGAAATAAAAAAAATATGTCAATATGTAGATTTTGTTCTTATGTCAATGCGACTATGGTTTTTTGTACTAAGGAAATTTATCTGGTTTGTCACTACCATGCAAAGTCACAATTAGACTCTAATGTCTCAAGAGTTACGGTCATTGTTGAATTTACTTAGTATTTGACGCCTATGCTTAGAAGTGATCCTAACATACTCTTTTTTAAGAGTCTACTTTATCATATCTCCACTACCTTCCTCTGTATAAATTATGTTTATCCCTTATGGACTCATATGCTTTGCATCTTATTACTATGTGTGTATCTTATAGATTTAAAATATATGAGGCATCTCCATTCTCCAACCATGTATTAATTATTCCTATTTTCACTTTTGATGGAAACAAGCATTGATCCCATGTGATCATAAAATTTCTTCTCCATGGTAGTGTTTTTATATGTTGTATGATACATTTATGCATGCTTATGTATTCTTTCTTGCATACGCGAGAGAGAGAGAGAGGGAGAGAGAGAGAGAGAGAGAGAGAGAGAGAGAGAGAGAGAGAGAGAGGGAGAGAGAGAGAGAGAGAGAGAGAGAGAGAGAGAGAGAGAGAGAGAGAGATGAACATTGGTATTTGTTTCTTTCAGGAGCTGCATGACCACTGAGCTTCCATGTATGCATTGTGAGTGGAGGAGAGAGGTAGCTCCTAGAGTGGTATTCTCATAAAGGTGTGCATCTTAATCTTTTTCTGTTATTTTTGTGCCATATCTGTTTCGAGGTTATGCTGACTTTGTGGAAATGAAAAATATTGGATGTTTTAGGTTTTTAGTAGTTCGGGGTCCTCCTCTAATCAATGCTATTTGAAAATGAATCTAATGTCTTTATACATTTGAAGCCATCGTTATAGTTGGTTCGATTAATAGATTATTGAGTACATAGTTTGCCTATGAATTTTGATATTATAGGTATAGATATTATTCTTAGCATTGAAGTGGTGAAAATTGAAATTTCCACGAAAACGTAGAACTTTAAAATACACTAATTTGATCATTGCAACAAGTTCCACTTTAAACTCTCTCTCTCTCTCTCTCTCTCTCTCTCTCTCTCTCTCTCTCTCTCTCTCTCTCTCTATATATATATATATATATATTCAATATTTTAATAATACGAAATTGTTATACAATTTTAAAATAATTTTTTTATTCAAATTATCTATGTAGAACGAATTGTTTTTCATGAAAAACATATCTTTTTATTTAATTGATTAAATTGCTTACTTATTGTTTTATTCTTCTAAGATATTATATTAATTGCTTTTATCTTTTTATTAAACTTATTATAACAAGATCCAGGTGGTGGCAATGTGCAAAAAATAAAAAAAATAGTGGCATTGCCATCACGTGGCTCTGGTTTATTATATGTTATCTTTTTATTTCCATCTATTTTCACAAGTTATCAATAGTTTGAGCTTTTTAGCATGTAAATTAGTTGGCATGATTGTGCCTAAACTTTTCCTAAAGGTTGAATACAAAGTTCCTAAGGTGTTATTTTTTATGGTGACGTTTTATTTGCTTTGTTTATACATGTCATCTAGCCGCATAATGGGCACTATTTCCAAATTGAAGAAAACTTATTCGAGTTTCTTGCTTTTCTAGGGGAAAATGATATTGACATTGTTGATGTTGAGGTATACGTTGTATAACTTTTTTGTATTATACTTTATTTTTATATTCTAGTTTTCATCATATTTCATGTCGTATACCCTATATTGTATCTTATTTCATTTTCAGAAGAGGAACTCAATATTGACGGTAAGAAGCAGAAATTTAAGCAAGAGGATAACAATAACACTGGAGCGACAAATGCAAAAAGAGAGAGAGAAGAGAACTGGTATAGTGATACCCTTAAAGCCAATATCTTGCATGAAACACACACATACAGATCGATGGTCAAGTCTTTAGATTTGGTGAATTCACCTGCAATGCCCTTGAAACATAATGATAATATTTTGAAGTGGTGAAACAATATTTCATGTGTAAATTCTAGTCCAACCAATACTAAGTTGGAAACCAATATCGTAATTCTTGACATTTCATATAATATAATTTGTGCTTGAAATTATTTATAGTCATACTTGGTATTATTTAGTATTGTAAATAACAAATGTAACTTTTCATTTTCATATCTGATGAACGTGCACATTGTATGACATTTTTTTTAATTTAGTTGCAAAATTATACTAATTATTTTATGTTGATTAATAATGAACACATAAAATCAAACTAAAACTACTAAATTATTAGTTATATTGATTAATTATGAAAACAAATAAAATGAATATACAATGACTAAATTAGTTGTTTATAATGATTATTAATGAAAATAAATGAAACAAATATAAATTACTAAATCAGTCATTTATATGATAAAAATGAAACTGCCAAAAAAACATAAATGACTACTGTAAATGATAAATTTGTGATTACAAATGACGACTAAATTTTGCATATATGCGACTATTAGTAGCTAATTTACAGTATCTTATAACACGACTGAAATTTAGTCATGTTTTTTTAGTCATTAATTGGTTTCAAAGAATGACTAAAATTTGCATATATGTAACTAATAGTAGCTAATTTACAGTATCTTATAATGAAACCAACATTTTGGTCATATTTCTTTGGTCATTAATTTCTTTTCTTGGGTGATCATGTAGTAGAATATTTTGTTGTGTATTTGGTCATTAATTGTGACAATTAATGACTAAATCAATGACTAAATTAATGACGAAATTTATGACTAAATATACTACTAGATGATAAAATTAATAATAAAAATTAATGACTAAGCTAAATACAACTAAATGTTTGTCATGTTATAAGATACTGTAAATTAGCCACTATTGGTCACCAATTGAAAAATGGTTGTTTATATGCAAATTTTAATCATTTTTTTAGTAATTAATTAGCCATTTTGTACTAGTGATGGTATAAGAGCTAGATTGGAGAAAAGTCGTTGAATATCACCCTTATGAAGACAAATTTTATGGAAGCATGAGAAGATGGAGGAGACCAAAAAAAAATTTAGGGTTTGAATGAAACCCTAGGCAATGTGTGTACTAGGGTTTGATGGATATTATGAGGTTAGGCTTTGAGAGAAACCCTGGATTATGGAAAAGGTTGGAGATATGAAGTATAGAAATGTTAGTATGACCAATGTGAAGAAAAATTTGATGAATCCCCAGATGGCATAATCTCTATTAGCCCTGGTTGCTAATAAAGTTGGTGGAAATATTGAAGGAAAATGGATAGTGATGGCTCTTGAAGGCTGGTTCAAGAAGGAGATGATCACCTCTTATGGAAGATACGTATTTTTAAATTTATGGTTCTCCTTTATGTCTTTAGTTTTGTTTAGAGTCATTCATCTCATTTTTATTTTGATTATTACTTATATTTCCTGCATGTATATGTGAGTATTTGTTTAACTCTGATTTCCTAATGAGATGTGACAAGTGGATCCTTATTTAGGATCATTTGAGATGCAGGAAAAGATGTCTAGTGCAGAAAGAAAAGAGTTACAATTGTCCATGACAAAAGAATTGACAAAGTGCTCATGCTACCAATATCAAATAAGAAGGTCCACATGTATATAAATACTACAAGGTATGTATGGTGTATTGTTTCATTGTTATATCTCAACTAGAATATTGGATGGAAAGGTAAGCCTAAGATATGAGTAAGCCTAAGATACGATGATTATATCACCTTCACAAATGGCTCATGTATGAAAAATAAAAGTAAGTTAGATTCATGGTACTTATGATGAGATGGTTCACTTGGTATTGGACAAGTATCTTACATTCTATTAAGTCATGATAAAGCTACTTAGAAACATTTACTTTTAATATATTGTTATACTTGATATTTGACAAAGAATCCCACATCTTAGACATGGTGGATTTCATAAGAGGGCTAGCTCACTATTTTTGTCATATATTAGTTTGATTTGAATATTAATGAATGTGATAAGAATGGTAGCCAGATGATAGAAGTGTGATAATGAGATTGATTTTCATGATATTTTTGTTGACCATGTCTAGGTTTTGATGAGCTTAGTAATTATGACATATGGTAAAATTGAATGACCTGACTTGATGTAAGTAGTATTGTGTTCATGATCCTTGAAGTATGATGTTACACTTATATGTTGCACTAATCATAAGACTCTAACTTTTGATGAAACTTTGATGCCATGTTCATATATGATGGTGAAGTAGCTGATGTTGACATGTTATGACCATCATGGATATATGTTTTAGAACCTGATATAGCTCAATTCCATGATCCAACAATTCTTCTCATGCGGGATAGTATTATGATAGACAGATTGATGACGTGAATAAAGGGGTTTCTCATTGAGAGGGATAATCTCTCCATAAGATTGCTACACATATTATCATTTTCATTATATGTATAGAATATTATTTACTATTTAAGTAATATTTTTGACATGAATATACCAAATATCTGATGTTGATAGTCTGCAGCAAGTTCTTGTCTCAGAAGAGAGGGTTTCCCTTAGTTTAAACTCCAACTACATGGAAGCAACATTATTAGTGTAACTATAAGCCTCAATCGCATCGACACAAGCTTAAGCCTCTCGACGACACGGAAGAAGGACTATGGGTGCGCTTATCCCTCTAGGTCACAAAAACGAAACTTTGTGCATGAAATCATAAGTTCACCTAAAGGATGACAATCCTATAGACATGGAGAAGACAATAGAATGTCCTATGAGCGGGAAATTTTGAATATTTGTCTTACTATAGAGAATGTGAATGTGTTGACTAAACTTCTGTTTGTAAGGGATCGGAATATGCATATCAATGTATAATTATGATTCAACAAATGAGGCTTGTATTTGATAACAATTGCAAGGGTTTGACAATATTTAGATGATTGATGTAGATAAGTAGTGTTTGGAGTTTCGATATGATTCTTGATAACTATTTATAACTTTTACTTGATGTTGAGATATGTTTTGGGCTATAGATCTCATTGTGATAACAAATTTTGGTTTGAACTGATGACTAATGATTTGATTTGACGAATAATGATTTTCCTTGATAATAATGCTATATGGGCATAGTGGCTTTTACTAACTTATATTGGTATTCGATATATATTCTGTGTTGACATCATTAGCTTTGACACATTGATCAAAATATAAAAAATTGTGATTTGATATTCAACAATATCACTATGAATGGATGAAACGTATATGAATTTTCCTTGATGTATCCATTCATATTTAGTAGCAGAAATGATTCACGTTATGATAATGAGTATGGCTTGATAAATTTCAATTGGATAGTTCTTGGTAAATACAAGGGTGTAGTAACTTGACATTTGGATGTGAGCTCTACCAATCACCTTGGTGCAAAGAATTGTTAAATTGATATTGATGAGTTTGATAGTAGCTTTGATCTGGCATCTAAACATTGATAAGATGACTTAGTTGATTTGATTGCACAATATTGATTTGTGTAAGTTTATACATATTGATTTGGTAAAGTGTTATGTTTCTAGAAATCATTGTATGAAGTAAACTCCTTGATCTTGATACGTCCACATTGAAATTTATCTGGTGAAGTTAGGATGATGTGTCGATCCAAACCTCTACTTCAAAAGTGGTCCAAGGTATGAATTTTATTTTGGTTTTATATACTGATGGTCTATTGTAGATAGAAAATGAGGCTCTGATGATCAAAGTAAGAGGGAGATGGCCTTTGAAGTTCAAAAATAAGAATCATGGCATGATGTATTATGTTTTGAAGTTGGGAAAATAAAATTTATATAGTGAATATATTAAAGAAAGTGGAAATGAAAATTCTTGAACACTCCGTTCAAATTTCAAGAAGTTATGAAAAGATGTTGTTGAAACTAACTTGGCTACTGATAGTTGATTGAAGCATTGATGTTCCACGTGAACACCCATCCACATATTCTTAGTAAATTCGTAACTAATCTGCTTCATACACATTGAGTTACTGCCAATCTTACTTCGGGATATTTGCATGGGATGATCTATTTTTGGTTTGAGACATTATTCCTGTAATATGTGACTACATGGATGTACTAATGTTGTTTGGGATCTTTGTTGATGAGATAAGCACACTTCGGTGTCACCTTAGTCTAAGACTTTCCATGATGTTTTGGATGAGAAGTTTGTATCTTTAAGCATGACGAAGGTTGAGTACAATGTTGTTAGCATGGCTAGTTATGGGGTAGCATGAGGAAGCTCTTTGGAGAGGTGTTTGAGCATGTTCTAGATATGACATGGATGCATTGTGATGACAAAGAGTGGGAACCAATTGAAAAAGAATCTTGTATATAGTTGGGATTGAGATGCCTTCATATATTGAGACAATGATGCTCTATGAGACAAGATTAGGCTTTTGGTTGCTGCCTCCATGATATATTGTTGATCTATAGAGAGCATGAATGATCAACGACACTAAGCCAACTCTTCCCCCTTGTTTGAGATCCCAATGTGTGGAATTGAGATAGAGGGATCCTGGGTTGAGGGATCTCTAGACAGTACAGTCGTAGATGTTATTCCCCTATCTATTACCCATATGGTTATAAATTGTCCTCCCCTATCTATTCTTTACAGAGTATACCACAGTTGGAATCATACCCACAAGAAGGGCTTGTTGGGAATACTACTCCCTGTATGACCAATGGGTTGAGAGTGTACTTGGGGGTATGTAACCCCAATTGATTATGTTGCAGGTGTTCTACCACATGACTCTTGAAGGTAATTACTTGGAATATTAGTGGGAAATAGGATGGGTTGATATGTGCTCTCCTTTATCACCTATTTCTCAATATGGGGTTGAAGATGTCTAGCTCCCCCAAGAGATTTCAGTTTGATATATTGTCCTTGATGAGCTTTCAGGTTGAGATATGCTCCCTGATATTTTTTCGAGTTGAGATTAAGCTCCCTAATGTTGTTCCAGATTGAGCTAGACACTTTGATGTTGATGTGGGTCATATATTTGGCTCCTCGATGTTGTTTCCTATGTAGTAGCATTGGGGCTACCCACTGGCAGTGATTTCAGGTGATAGTAGTGGCTCCTTGATGGATGGAGGGTGGTATATTGAGCTCCCCTCTGATGTCACATTCTTATTCTTTTAGATTCGAGAATGCTCAACATATGACCATGGAAAATCAAGAGATAAGCAAAAATAAGAAAGAGATGAATCAATATGATCAATGATGATAAGTGATGATGAGATACTTGAGGTTGGATATGATTTAATGATATTATACACATGACATCATGCACGTGGAATTCTCCCTAGTTGAGAGGGAGTGTTAAAATGGGAAACTAGGGTGAAATTCCACGTTGGAAAGATCATTTGATGGATATTATGATGGCATTGAATTCTTATTTTTGAGAGGACCAAAATTGACCTAAATATCATCAAATTGGACAAGGGAAAGTGTATTTTTTAATTATAAGACCACATGTGCATATTTGATCAGGTCGACCCTAAAGAAAATTGGACATCCTCTATAAATACAAGTTACCTAAACCTTATTTGGACATTATCATTAGACATTCTTCTGTTATATTTCTTGTTTTTGGCTTGAACAAGTCTGAGGCAGATTTGTGGAGGAATGGATTCGCACGAAGGTGAAATTACAGGGTTTGAAGCTCACATCTATTTTTTAGGGTTTAGTGCCTCAGTCACGAGCATGTCACAAGGAGATCTTGGTTATAGTTGCTCGCTAGTTGGCCCATCCGTGCCACTAAATCCTTTCAGTTGCATGCACAACATGTCCTCCATGCAACCATAAACTAGGGTATGGTTTTCATTTGTCTGAAGTTTTCACTTGTTGGCCACAGTGTTTTGCAGTTGACCGCAAACATTGAAAATTCATTACATGCTTTTGAATCGGGGTTTTTGAGTATGAGCATGGTTGGGTTCATCTCATGGATATTGTTTAGTTGATTTTTGTTGGATAGTTGTATGGATGAATATATAGATCATTGTACTCTTTTTTGCTGAACCATTCAATGAAAACATAATAATTTTTTTTTTTAAAGGGTTTTCCCTATAGTGGGTTTTTCCTTGGTCTCTGACCAATCCTGGTGTCTTTATGTGTGAATTATTTTGTTTTATTGTTCCTTTATGCTCCTCTGCATCGACGTTGATGATATTGTTCTTTCTACATAGTTGCATATGTTATTGAATAATGATGTAAATATCAATAATGTTATGATGTTACAGGGTGAATTTAATGTGTAAATGAAGAAATGCAATTACTAAAGCAAAGAACACTATATCTCTAAGAAAAATTAACATGCCCAGGGTGCCTATGAGCCCTGTCATGATTATAGTTACGTGCCAAGCTGAATTCATAAGACTAAGATCTAGTGTTAGGATAATTTGGCCTCATATGTAACAAGAACTCTGCATATATATGCTTTGCAAAGTAAATCTGGACCTAGTCATGGTGAGGAAACTAGCCCCAAGCTCCAATGATTCAATCATAAAAAACAAGGGCCACATCTACATTCTTAAAACATCTTAGTGGAATCATACCTTGATGTCTAGCATGATGCTACAGAGGGATGCCAAATAAATCCCTATGAACATCAATGTCTTTGATGGTGTCTTTCACAACCTCCCAAGTATGTGGGCCTCTAACCCCTCTTTCCTCCTAATCCTCTGTATGGAATGTAGGAGGCATATTTATTGGCCTACCCTCTGGTATGTCATGATAAACCTATCGATTTTATCTGGAATAAAAGACAAACTATGCCTAGTAGGTAAAATAACAGATATTTTACCCAACTCTCATGTGATCCATGTGTGTTGGGTTGTAACATCCTCTTGTGTGATACTGGTTATAACATCATCTCATGGAGGGATAAATGATGCGCAATGATCCTCAACTTTACCCTGCTAAAGGTCTTGAAATCATAAACATAATTTAACATACACATAACAAACTAGAATCATAATAACATATACATTAAATTCAAACACATGAATTGAAGATGATTTAAAAATTAAAGACAATTTCAAGACATAAACACATAAATTTTAAAGAGGATTAAAAAATGCACATGTATCAGGTGAAGATGGTCCACTATCTGTAACATGACCATCAATATAGACACAAACACTACGTCGGACACTCCAACTAGTTTTGGAGCCATGATCTACAAGTGGAACATGCACTTTAGCTAGGCTACGTGATCTATGAAGAGCCTGTCCATGTATAGTAGATCCCCCCACACTCCGATGGCCTACGGTTGTAGGGTATATAGGAGATGGCTTTACATACATATAATACATATAAACTAATCCAAAGAAAAATGTCTACACTATTGCATATAATATAGAACTATTACATATGATACATATAAAATAATCCAATAAATTTTTTTTGACTTAGAGATAATGTTGACAAGAAAAACATTTCTAAACTCAGGTAGAATAATCTAGCCGAAATTCCTAAACTTTAGAGTCTCTCTTTTGATAATTTATCAACCAAAGTATTGAGTTCCATGTAAATACAATCAAAAGAAGTCATCAAAATCTACCTGCATACTATTTCCCATTTTGTAAATATTGCATTTTATTCATAGAGCATAACTATGTAAAAATTTTAAAAACCTATTTTAAAAACTAATAAAATTTCATGTCAACCAAATAATCTATTAGACTGTAAGTTCTTATAATGTTTAACATTGACACATGACATATACTAGTTGCTAGCAAATGAAAACAATATTTATAGTACAATACACTACATAATGAACATGCAGAGAAGTTAAAACATCATGTCTGCATTGAAGAATCCAAAGTCATTTCTTAGGTTGATCATTTCCACCATAGGAAACTTAGGGAAGCGATTGAAATTGAGAGGCACACCAGAAACCTTAATAGGGATGATGGTTGGAAATTAAGTAAAAGCTAGATTCCAGCTCTCTCCTCTTGACTCTTCCCTCCCTCCCCCCTTTTTCTTGTTTGTTCTTTTGTTTCTCCCTTTCCCGTCCTTTACTTATCTGGAGAAATTGTTCTCTAATTGGTTGGCTTAACTTATCCTAAAATTTTTGCCTTCCTCCTGTTTAATCTTGACTAGTTCTCCTCTAACAATTTATGATATACTAATCAAATGAATCTAAATACCTGAATATAAATTATGCCTAATCCTAATTTATCTTGGATAAGTCAAACCCTAACAGATCTCATTATATAAATTAATTATTTAGATAACACATTAATATTATTAAATTAATTAATTTATAATACCGAAATAAAATAATAATTCTTTATTTCATAACAGCTAGTTCCTAACTAAATATTAAAACATTTTAACAAATAATAGTCTTATTATAGAAATTAATAATATTTTAATTTGTAATACTAGCTAATTTATCTTAAATAGGTCAAACCCTAACAAATTACCTTATAATAATTAATTATTTTATTATTAAATAATTTGTTTATACTATCAAAATAAAATATTTAATTATCACATAACGGCTAGTTTTTAACAAATTAACCAACGACTACTTTTTCTAACAGCTAACTCTGGGCAATGATGCATCCTTGCTATTTATTCCTTTAGATCTAGTGATTTTTCACCTTGTCGTGAGGATGAACCACATTAGTTGGTTCGAAACGTCGACCCAATCCCAACGATGTGATTAATCCGAAAGACTGATATATACATTATGGATCACAAAATTCTTAGATCTAACAATATGGTACAAATTACAAAAGAGTCAAAATGCTCTTATTCACTTTAAATGTAGTTTTCATATGGGATTGAATGTATCAATTGATGATGCATTGTTGGAACCTGAATAGATATATATATATATATATATATATATATATATATATATATATATATATATATATATAGTTTAATTAAATAATATAAAAAAAATGGACTTATAACTTAGATAATATTTTATTTAAATAATATTTTTTTTTAAAATTATATTTATTATTAAAAAATATTTAAAATATAAATTAAAATTATTACAATATAAATTAATTTAAATTTAAAATTAAAAGAAAAGAAACAAAGTTTTGTATTTGATAAATAGAGGTTCACCATGAGTAACCATATTCATTATGTCAATCCTAAGTTCATAATTCATTTATTTATTGGTTATAGTTTTGTTGTTTTATGTTTTGGAGGCTTTTCGGGCATATTTTTCTGTCAAAATTTTTTGAAATTTAAAATGCATTTAGAAAATATAAATAAAAATATTTTGAAAAATTATTTCATTGAATTCCTAAGAAAAGGCTTTAAAACCTCAAATATTTAGAAAATAAAGTTTTGACCATTAAAAATAAATCATATTAAACATGATACCATTGCAATTATTAAAAACTTATAAAATGAAATGAAAGAAAATGAAATAAAACTTAAATTATCTAATTTTTTTGGGTGGTTTTCATGGGCTTTCTTGGTGATTTTTTTATTGTTTTCTAGGTTGTTTTTATTATTTTCAAATGTTTTTTCTGTAGTTTTTCGTGGTTTTTTTTTGTGGGTTTCATGGTTTTTGTATGCTGGGTTTTCATTTCAAATTTATTTATATATTTTGCAAGAAGAAATAATTTAAATAGAGAAAAAATGATAGGAAACCTACCTCGGCCTCTAGATAATGGTTGGTTTAATCTTCGGGGATGTTGGTGGGGTTGTTACTCCATCTCTGAAATGCTTGGTTGAGCTCATAACCCTTAGTCAAGTAGTTAAACACATCATTTGAGTTATCATTTGCCTCGCGGTTTGAACAATATGACTTGGCAAATTGTAGTCATGGCTTTTAATGCTAAATAGAGGCTCGATTAAGCTCCTATGTTAACTTAGGTTACATAGGAGCTTGATCAAGGGTTTTTTAAATGCTCGATAGTGTTATCTTTAATCCCTTAAGGATCTCGATCGAGCACTTAAAAATTGCTCGATCAAGCACTTAAAATGTCTCAATCGAGCCCCCTTTTTTCACCGAAAGGTGCCCTCTCTTTTCCAAAAAGTGTAGCCTAACTCCATAAATAGGAACCTCTCATTATGTTTTTCTTTAGTTTGTTGTTTCTTCATAGCCTCCATGGCTTTTAGGAAAGCTTTCCTAGAAGATTTTCCTCTAGTTCTATGAGGCCAGGGGGAATATTAATGTTGGTGCATAGTGATGTGTTTGGACCTATGTTGGTTCCATAACTAGGTGAATATTTGTACCATGTCTTAGTTTTGGATGAATTCTTAAGAAATACATGGATTTATTTCCTCTAGAAGAAATCTAAAGTCTTTGAAAAAATAAAAAAATTTATGGCTCTTGGGGAAAATGAAACAAAGAAGAAAATTACCGTGATGGGGAAAAATAATGGTGGAGAATTTTGTGGGAATTAATTTGACAAATTTTGTAAGAATTTCCATATACCAAGGCAGAATAATACTGCATACATGCCTCGATAGAATGTAGTTGCTCAAATAATGAGCAGGACGTTGATGTAGAAAGTAAGAAGCATGATTAGGGGTGTTAGGTTAAGAAAATAATTTTTGGTGAAGGCAGTGAACATTACATGTTACCTGGTAAATAGATGAGCGTCATCGACATTAGATGACATGAATCCCCACATGAGGTATGGAATGGTAAAAAATCCTTTCTTAGACATCTCAAAGCATTTTCATGTGATGCCTATATATACACTCCAAAGGGGAGTAGGAGTAAGTTGGATAAGAAATTTGAAATATGTATCATTATTGGATATAAATATGGCTTAAAAGGTTGGAATCTTTAGAACCCAAAAACTAACAAGGTTATTTATAGTAGAGATGTGGTATTTGCAAAAATAAAAAATGTTGTCAAACAAAAAGTTCTACCAAGCGAGAAAGAAATAAAAAAGATACAGTTTGAATCAAAGGATAATGAATCAGACTCTACAAAATAAGAAGAAGAAGAAGAACATACTTCAATATTGAGGATATTGGTTCAAGAAACAAGGCAGACTGAAAGATATACTCCACTTAATTTTTTTTCAATTTTTTTTTTTTAATTATTATTTCTACTGATCATCCTATAATTATTAGGGAGGAAGTGGATTCATAGGATGGAAACCTCTTGGAAAAGGTTGTGGTTTAAGAAATGGCATCTTTAGACAAGAATGTGGCTAGGGATATAGTGTAGTTGTTGTCTAGAAGAAAACTCATTGGAAACAAATGTGTGTTTAAGAAGAAGTTGAATGTAGAAGTAAGAGTGAAGGAATTCAAAGTTTTATTAGTGGGAAAAGGTTATTTCCAAGTAGAGGGAATTGAATTTAGGGAGATTTTTTATCTTGTTGTCAAGTTAAATTTTATTAGTTTTATTTTATATTTTGATTCTACTTTTGATTTTTGTTTAGAACAGATGGATGCAAAGACAACATTCTTACATGGGGATATGGAAGAAGAAATCTACATGATGTAGCCAGAAAGAAAGATTTTTTGTGAAAGAAAATAAATAGCTTTTGTGTAGGCTAAAAAAGTATTTGTATGGGTTAAATTAATGACCACGGATTTGGTATCAAAAATTTGATACTTATATATGGGGACTTGGCTTCACACGGAGAAAAGTGGATAATTGTGTGTATTTTGAATTAGTTTGTGATCATATTATTTATTAGTGTTGTCTGTGGATGATAGGTTGTTGATTGGAAGGGAAATCATCTAGGAAGTGAAAACTCAATTGTCCCCTAAATTTGACATGAAGGATCTTAGTGCTAAAAAAATCATTTTGGGCATTGAAACTAAAAGAGATTCGGAAAACATGAAACTCTAGTTAAATCAAAGGAAATATGTCGAGAAAAATTGTAGAGTTTTAATATGTAATAATGTAAATGGGTAAAAGTCCCTCTTAGTATAAGCATAAAGTTATCTATAGAACAATATCCTAAGGCACAGGAAGAGGAAGAGGGTATGCGCCATGTTCCATGTGCTAATGTGGTTGGAACTTTGATGTACGTAATGGTCTATACTAGACTAACATTATGCATGCAATGGGAGTGTTGGGCATGTATATGTCAAAATCAGCGAAGGAGTAATGGACCATAGTAAAGAGGGTTTTCAAGTATTTGTGTGGAACTACTAGTTATTTATTGTGATACCAAGGAAAATAAGGTTTGATAGAGTGTTGAACATGCATGGTTTTGTTGATGTAGAATGGATTGGATATCTAGATCATACAGTATCTGCAAGTGGGTATGTGCTTAATCTATTTGGAGGAGAAATCAGTTGGATGAGTAAGAGGCAGTCTATAGTGGCACTCTCAACTGTATAAGTTGAATACATGGTAGTCACTCATGCAAGCAAAATAGTATGGTTGTATATGTTTTTCTTTAGAATTGAGTTGGTTCAGTGATCTATGACGATAGATTGTGATATTCATAATGTAAAATTCCTAGTGAACAAACCAACATATCATGCCAACACAAAACATATTGATGTTTAGTATCACATTGTGAGAGATGTGATTAAAGAAAAGAAGGTGTTAATAGTGAAGTTGGACACTTAAATATATCTCATATTCATTAACATAAATTGTGGGAAATGAGAAGTTCTCTTAGTGTAAAGAAAAAATGGGCATTACTTCCCTAGACTGATGGTGATGTACTTTTGTGACCCTCTATGTGCAACGAAAACAACAAGTGGGTTAAAGTTGGGAATTTATATTATTCTTTACATGACTATCACCATGTGTTGTATGTTGCACTAGGTGCAATGAAGGGGTCATAGGGAGGAAGTTCCCCCTACTTGAGGGGCTCCTAAGAAGGTGGAAACCCCTTGCACGAGGGTTTGGGGGAAACACCCTTGAAAAAAATAAATTTGTTTTTTTACAGTTTTCAACATATGATTTTTTCCTTTAGGATTTTTTTGGTTCATGGTGGTTTTTATATGGTTTTGTAGTTTTAATTAAGGAACTATGGTCATATTATAATCCACGGTAAATGGATTCCTGGTTTTGGTTTTCCTATATAAAAATTCGACGTTAATGTGTGTATTTTTCATTACATTATTTTGTTTTCTTGAGAATATGTTTGCAACAATTAATTGTATAGGGTTAAAACATACAAAATGATCCAAAATTCCTAAAAAATCTACTCCAAGGTTATACATCCATGAAAGAACAATTAAAAAAAAAATCAAATACTTTGCAAGCTCCAAAATCTAAGGATTTTTTCTTTACCTTAAATCATTGAACCTCATCTTATTTAGTGGTGAAATTAATCCTACTTATCATGGAAACATGAGGTAATGTATCTTCTTCCAAAGTATATGGAGTAGGTAAAGAGGCTTGGAAACAATTATTGACTTTAAAGGGGGTAGATTTTTTGGAACCAATAGCTCTCTAATCAAATCTTCTGAATAATTTTTAGGGAAGAAAATGAGACCTATGTTGAACCCCATCCCATGGAAAGTATACAATTTTCATGACTTGAATAATTGTTTTATCAAAAAGGCGAATGTCCATGTCTAAACTAGAGAGGTAAAGTGGTCAAATATATTCATGTGTGAAGATGCCTGACTAAGGTCTAAGTTGTAATTGGGTGTAAAACCCCTTGATTTGGTTTGGAATCCCTTTCTTCTTGATCAAGACAAGAATACATGAGCTATTACGAAGTGAATGATCCAACTAGAGAAACTGATAGAAATTATGTATTTATGAAAAACACAAGAAGCTAAGTCATATAGCAGTTTTTCAATGAGTGGTGAGAGCTTTGTTTTATTTTTTTGTCTTTTTGGGAGTTTTAGGTTTTTTATAATGGACTAAAACTCAGTTAACCATTCTTAATATTATTTGAATATTAGTGTTCTCTCCTCAAATATTTGAGGTTTTTCATACTAAAAATGCCTTGTGTACATTTATATAAGTTTCACTTCATGAATATGAAATGAATAGAAATATTCTCCAATTAATTTGCAATGGTCAAAACTTCCAATTGATATATTAGGTTTACATTAAAATTATGATCATTTGTTGATAAATAATGAATATATAGTATGGGAATATTTTATTTATTTTTAGAATGTGATGGTTTTTTAGTAGAAAATATTTGGGAGGGATTCTATTGAATTTGCACCATTTGTGCAATCCTAGGAACTATACCACTAGATATCATTACAAATGATCATGATGCATGAAATTCAATAATATTTGCGTGGGCAACCCATCATAAGAAAATAATAATATATTTTTCATCGAGAAAAAAATTAAGAAAGATTACGCTAGGACAAATGACGACCCACAATTAAGCAAGCAAAGAATTGGATCTTAATAATTAAAGTTGAAAGCATAAATAATCAAACCATGTATAGGACTAAGAATACTAACATAATAAATTAAAACATTTTCCCAAAGGGGTTGGATCCAATAGTGAAAAACAAGGAGTTTTTCACTATTGGAAAATTTTCAATTCCCATAAGAGCCTAACCCCAAGCCATGGGGATACCTTGAAGTAGTGTTCAAACATGTGGTTGCAATGAATTAGATTATATTAAATGTTATTATTGCCCATATCCACATCAGTAGATCAAATCCGACTCTCATGTCCTTCAGTTTTTAGGCAAAATGGTTTTATCTAAGGTGGTGTGGGGAAATGTTATCCTCCCCACCTAGTTTCAATTCTTGTATGTGACATGTTGAGGTCATAATGAGTATTTATTCTAATGGCTTTGAGCCTTATTGTTTTAGACGTATACTTAGGACAAGAAACAAATTTCAATGATTAATTGAAACAATGTCATGAGAGAACTAGATAGTGAGATAATATGGAAAACAATGATAATTGAAATTGTAATGATAGAAACATTGTTGGGTTAAGAAAAAGGTATGTTTTCTCCTTGGTAATCTCTTTATTTAACACTCATTCTCACATGATTATCTCTGTTTATGAATAAAAGTAGTGGAAATAATAGCTAAAGTTGAGTAACAGTAATCAGTAACAAATTCGACGAATCTAAGCAAGAAAAAATGGTTTTTACTATATTCATGTGCAAAAGTCATGAATTGAGTGATGGCTTCCCAATTGACAGAATGAAAACATCTCGCAATGGAATGTGACAATGTCAGAGGCAACGCAGGACAACAAAAGACCCGGCAAACCAATGGCTATTTTATGACAGAATTAGATCAAGTATAGCGAAATCCTCAGGATCCCCTGATCCCGAGGATTCACTTTTATCTATTTACTTTCTAAATGTAATATATAAGGCCGAAAGGAAAAACTGCACGGAGTTCAAAATTACACGGTTTGTAATTATTTATTTGACATATAATACTGTTATTTTGGATGCTGTAACTTGGTTACTTATATTAATGAAGAAGGGTTGTATTTAATTCATCTTTATATTATGAGTATCTTTTAGCAAAGACTTATGGAGACTTTGGGCCCAATCAAGAGAAGATTTACTGCTTCACCTATTTCATAATCTTTTCTATTTCATTCTTCATTGCTCATTAATGTTAGTTAGTGTTACTTTCGAATATTGTAAGGATTGACGATTTAATTTTCATTTGCTGTTCATTTGAGATTTACATTGATCCATGTTTTATATGTGAGTAATACTTTTGATTGAATCAGTGATGATAGTTCTAGCTCAGATCGTCGTTGCTTTTAACTAATGTTATCATAGATTTCAGAGATAGAATTAATCGCTATATGCCTCTACAGTCATTTTCTATTTAGATAACGTTTGATATTCCTATATTATTTGCTATTTAATTCTGAATTGTTGTTTGATTCGAAATTTATGTACAATTCAGATTTTTTGTTCAATCAAATTGTTTTTCAATTTAGAATTGTTGTTCAACCCAAAATGGCTATTCAATTTGGAATTGTTGTTCAACCCAGAATTGTTGTTCAATTCAGAATTGTTGTTCAATTCAAAATTTTTGCTCAATTTGGAATTGTTGCTTAACTAGGATTTGTTGCTTAATTAGGATTTGTTGTTTATTTAGGATTTGTTGTTCAATTACCCTTGTTGTTAATTTTTATAGTTCTCTTTCATGAGTGAGCGAGTTAGCTTCAATTCTAGTTAAAACTACCAAGCATGATTCTTTACAAGTTGTACTCAGATCTATTTTCTTCCATGATAGGTTAGATAGAATTGCAGAGTGCGTTATGAATTTATTTCAGAGTTGATTGGATTGAGTGTGAAGAATATAGTCATTAGCAATTACAACGATTTGTTATTAGTTAACCTTTGAATTCAATGCATATATAGTGTTGACACTCTTGAAATGAAAAGACTCGCCTCAGGTTGATAATTAATGTAGGAATTAAGATTGTTTGTAAAAAGACATCTTATTGCACCAACATTTTGGCACCATTGCTGGGGAGTGTGTTCCAAAGTGATTTCCTTTTTATCTTGTTGTAAAAGAATTGGGTTTTAAAAACGGGAGGTAAGAACTTGTGTACCTAGCAAGTAAAGTGCTTGCTTAAGAGCCTTCTTTTCAACAAAAGCTTAGAGGTTAAATAGGAATTGGTTTTTATGAATGACTAGCAATAGAAAGATAGAAAAAGAACCGCACCCCCCTCCAAAATCCACAAAACCCAAGTGATCAGTGAAACTTGGGAGAACGAACTTTATAGATGAAATTTTGAGAAAAGAAGAGTCTCAACCATCAGTAGGATTCTGGGTTGTAACTGGAAAAGGTCCTACTATAATCCTTCAAGTAGCAATCTCACCATCTATAGCTCATGCTAAGATTCAAAGCCAATTTGGAGGATCTGAACAGAGTCTTCAAGCCACAGTAAGCTTACATTTTGATCCTCTACAAGAGGGAAAATCTTGTAACTTAAGAGAAGGAGAAGGAGAAACTAGTGGAGCTGCTAAGGCAGGACCTCGGCTGTCTAAACAAGGGACTCCTGTGATCCCAAATCTAGGTAGTGCTACAAAGCCATCTTGGGTTGTTAATCCTCTGCTTACTAAAAAAACACCCCCTAAAATTCCTAAGGAGTATTAGCACATCTTTGACCAAATGGAAAACCAACCACATCAAGGCAAAACCTTGACATTGGAATACCCCATAGTCGACCAAGTGGCCAATGCCCCCATGAAGGTTATTCCTCTACAGAGCATCCCAACTTTTCATGGGATGATCACAGAGGACCCTGATGCCTTCTTGTTCAAATTTGACGTCCTCTGTAGAGGGTATGACTACACCACTGACCCCCAAACACTAAAACTATTCCCTTCTACTCGGAAAGGAGCAGCTTTAAGATGGCTCATGGGTCTAGGTGGATGTACTATTAATTCTTGGGATGATATGAAAATTGCCTTCCTCAGCAGATACTAGGACTTTTGCAAGATTAGGAAGCTAAAGGATGAAATCTTTAAGATGGCTACAAAAGATAATGAAACTCTCAAAGAGTACGTTGATTGGTTTCATTATAACTTGTAGCTATCTCCACACACCACCCTATGCAAAGTAGTCCTAAGAGCTATCTGAATTAAAGTAATGAAAGAGGAATGGTTACAAACTCTAACTTTAATGGGGAAAGGAGATATTTCTTAGGAATATTATGATGAAATCATTCGCTTGTGTATCGGGTGTTCGCGAGGAAGCTCACGCACAAGAGAAACAAGTTGAGATCCCATGAGTAGGGGAAGCAAGCCACACAGTGGTGGAGTAACGTGAATGGAAATTGATAACCTCCTAAAATATTTAAAACAGAGATCCTGGGCACCTTCATGACGTAGCTAGACATCCTACAGGCTAAACAAAAACAAGCTTTATCAGAATGGAACTTGGTCAATTTCTGTCCATGTTGTGAGAAGAAGCACAACCAATGGGAGTGTCCACTAGATAGGGTTCAGAGATGCGCTATCTGTACCAAGGATCATGCCACTGAATAATGTCCATCACTCCCAGGGTTGAAGGAAGTGTTCAAGGAAGTAGAAGAAGAGACAGAGCCAGTACATCTTATGAACCAGTGTCGATAGTGGTAGGCCAAACCTCTAGGTATGTCACTAGATGCATCCTAGTTCTTTCCTTCTTGACATTTTATTCAGCAACAGAACCCTGGGGTAGCATGGCAAGGCCAATCACCCTATTCGAATTGGCAACCTCATCCATTCCCTATGAAACCATGGTCAACTCAATCCCTTCTGGGAAATGGCTAGCCAAATTCTCCTTTTACTCCCATTCGGTAAGGCAATCCCTATCAATCCCAATGGTCTACCTCCATATCAAAACCCTAATTAGTCTACAAATTGGTAGCGACCTTTGGGAATATCTAACACTCTTATGGGGATAGCTCCTCAACCTTAACCCGAATTGTTAGCTCATTATTCATTACAACAAAATCCTTAGCCTCCTATACACCCTTAACTTCCAGCCCAACCGAATCCAAATCCCAATAATAGACCGGTCCAGCTGGAGCAAATTGTAGAAAGCTCAGACTATGATATTGAGAAAAAAGAATGTAATGAACTTAGATTTAGGTCAGGATGTATCATCACCCCTGAGGAAAATAAGGATCAACCATCAATTGAGATTGAAACACAACCTGTGCATATACCAACACTTGTAATTGATACTGAAATGAAATGAGGATAAGAGATAGATGAACAAACAGATCTAGAGGAACTCATAGTGTTTAAGGGAAAACTAGTGTCGATTCGAACTAGTAGTCCCACTAAGACGGGTAGTTATCTTAGTAGCAAATAATGAAAGCTTTTCAAGAGTTCCTTTAAGTGTGATAGATGTAAGAGAAGAAAAAAGGACCAACCTGAATCTTGCGCTTTGATCCTAGCTTGATTTCTCCTTCCCTTGATAGAATTTGCCACTCCTCTCCTACTTGTCCCGCTCCAAAGAGTACCTATAGAGTCAAATTAACAAAAAACTATCAAAGCATCTCTATCTAAAACATCATAAACAATGTAGAATCAGAAGCACATTGACCATACAATTGCATTTATAAACAATGTGATTCACAAATACAAGATCATATGGAGGAAAATTCAAAGAACTTTATTAATAGTAATCTAAGAGAGGATTAGAACCCAGCTGTCTAATCCAACATCATCTTCTCAGTTGTAGAATCCCTCTTTAGCTCATGAACAAGCAAATCACCCAACAATGCAATGTATCTTCTCACTAAACCAACATCATTTCCTTACAAAATACAAAATTCCAGCCTCTAGATCTCTTAGATGAGGGATCCATTTATAGATGTCTTGTAAGGGTGTGAGTCAGCACTGGGTTTTTGATTAGTGTCATTTCACTGATAGTTCTTGGTTCCACTTGGATATTTCATGATCTCTTACTCATCCCTAGGTGAATTGAGAGAGGCAAGTGTCACAAGAGAAGTTTCTAAAAGATTCCATGATCATCCACCTTGCAAATTATCTCTGCCATTTGTCTATTCTCGATCATCGCACCCCATAGAAGGCTATTTTAGTATGCATTGCACTTGGCCAGTTAGGCAGTTAGTATGCATCACACGTTGCCCATGGAGTAGTTTGTATGGTCCATTTTTGGCTAGTTCTAGGTAGCTTTTCAGGTGGAACTTTTGGGAAACGATGTAATCAGTTGACCATGATCCTTTAGGGTGTGAAACAACAGTTTTAGGGACTTAAGGAGTCCTTAGTTTATGGACATATGAATTTGGGGTTTTAGTGCCCAAATATGTCTATAATAGTTGCCCCCTAAAGCATGAGGTCGTAAATCTTCTGATGTCGGGTGAAATGCTTTATTCATGAGGATCTGAGGTATCCGAACTGGAAGGTGACATATACAAGATACAATACAATACATCATCATCATATTATTTTCATTATCTAGCTGAGGCGGGCATTCCCATGCTGAGCTTTATAAATTCATTTTCATGTACATAGGACAAACAATTGTCTGCTGTTGCAGACTGGTGATTCTTCACATGAAGAGTCATCTTCCCTAGCTTAGATGACTATCTGCGTAGCTTCTATGTACAGTTTATGTATTTATTTTCTTGAATATATCATAGCCCGGATGGATGAAAATAGATCCGGGGTCTTCAAAAACTCGTCCAATCTTTGCCTAATGTACATGTCGATCCATGTGAGAAGATGTTCTGAAGTCCAAAATTGAAAGACATCGCTCGATTTCCAGCCAATAATGTGAGATGTTAATAGATGTGAGAGGAGTCACCGATAATGATGATGATCCTCAAGGTACTACAGTACAATTCACGTGGTGTGAATATGTGAATCGATGTCGAACACCATGCAAAGTATTTCGGTCAAAGGTCATTGATGTAAACCTATCGCCGGAAGTGAGAAACTTGCCATTGAGGCATGCAAGCTTCAAAGTATTGAAAGGGTTGTTTCTATGTCAACTTCTTGGATAATGAGCTGATGTCGACAAGAAGTGACCTGTTGTAGGAGGGCCTTAATTTATCCCACATCTATGACGCGAAATGGAGCAAAAGATTTTTGTGGAGGTGAAAATGATCTGATGATATGAGGTTCAGGAATGGCGGTCATGAAAAATGAAGCGTGGATGTAATGCAGTGGATGAGGCGTTTTCTGGATGGTGAATTCTCTAAATGAAGTTTCTTGAACATATTAGCGATATTGATATGGACTGGTAGCATTAATCCCATGGATGGCATGGCAGACCAATGGTGATGGTGAACGGAAAAACCCAACCCAACTCAATCACGGTGATGGAGTGAAAGTGTCATGTTCAAGAGCGACTTGCTACCAATAGAGTTCTTCAAGTTTTCTTCCCATTTTTCCCCAGTCATTTTTGACCAGTACCTCTTTATTTTTGACAACCTTGAGGAGGATAACATATGCTTGGTCTCTAATTTTCCCTTCGGGAAAACCTGTCGCTTTTTGTTTAGCGAGCCTAGCGTCAGTGAGACTTGTTCTTGTCTGGGTGGACAAGTTTATCGCTATTGTTTTAACGAGTCTAATGAAAAAGATAACTTGGTCCTTTTCTTGTTTAGAGAGTTTGAAAATGGATGAAAAGGATACTCCAATAGTCCTTTTTCATGGCATAATCACTTAAGTCCGAAAAAATGTAAAATATTACGAAAGGGATGACTTTCGATAGTTTTAACGAGCCGACAAGGACAAGCGCTCAATCTTTTTGTTTAATGATCCCTCAAGTCCAAAAAGATTAAAATATATGAGAGGGATGGTGTTCCCCTTACTTTAATGAGTTGTGAAGGCCAATAGCTCGACAATCTTTTTATATTTAACGAGTACAAAAAGAGTTTAAAAGAGGCTCGTTTTTAAGGAATGAGTGATATTTCTGGGTAGCAGCTGGTTCCAGGTAAGGTTGGAACTTCTCAAAACATGGCAGTGTGAAGAGGGTGGCAATCAGAATCACTCGTTGCATATGCTCCTCAAAAGGGTAAACAATCAAGTGGAAGAGTATGGTCAGCCGAATGAAATGGAGGTGATCGAAGGAACACAACCAAATTTCACAAATGGTAGATAACAAAGCAATCACAAAGGTTATTTACCAAAGGCGGGTTTATTTTTTAATGAGCTTGAACCTTGTGCCAACATGTGTTCAATGCAGGTAGATTTTTTAATGAGATTGAACCTTACGGGAACATTTCTCTTCCAGTCTTTTGATAATGTCTCTTGGTACATTTATTTTTTAATGAGATTGATCACTACTATAACATGTGCTCATGACCTTTCTATTTAAGCTAGAAACGATCGAGCTACGAGGTTAAAGGGTTAAGGACCTACAAACTAAGAAAATCAAAGGTTGATTTTTGCTTGCATGTAAAGGTTTGCATGCCCCTAGGTCTTTCAATAAAAGGAGAGTTTCCAAGTTATCAAATGGAAGTCCTTGCGGTTGGGCAGGATCATTTCTGTTGAGAGACAGAAACTATTCCTTTGTGACGTCCATCGAAATAGACAAAGGTGATTGCTGTGAGCCCCAATCACATAATGTACGAAGGTGAATGCTGTGACCTTCCATTCACAATCATACAAAGGAAATAATCGCGTCTGATTAATCACATAACCTATACAGGAATGTTTTTTTGTCCAAGTATTATAACCTTTCATGAAAATCTCTCTTTTCCTTTGGGTTCACCTACTGAAGCAGACTAGGGTGCATGCCCCCTAATCTTCATCACAATCACCGAACTACACGCAGTAATTAGGTGGATGGGATGAAGATGGAAGAGACAGTGTTGATGCAAAGAGACCATTTAGGGATGATGGTTGATTTATAGCTTTGTTTGGACCAGGAAATGAAAGTTGTTCAACAAGCTGTATCTGTCTTCCTTCATGTAGAAAACACATCACTCGAAAGAATGTGGAGACAATGGCTTCCATGCTATATATATAATCACGTCCAAGGAGTAGATTGTAATCTAATGGACCTTGGACTACCATCACGTTCACATAAATGGTTTTATTTCTCAAAGTTATAGGCAAATTTGGAAGGATCCCTAATGGTCAACTTGTTCCTTTGTTGAAGCCTGACAAATTTCGTTTTTCTGGCAAAAGCGATGGCGAACCAAGTGCCTTCCAAGCAGTTGAGGAAATGATACTCACCAAAGCCCCTTCATCTATGATTGTGCCAGACATGATCATTTTGTAAACTTGTACTATGATTAAGAATGGTACATTAGATGGAAGGCGAGGTTTCACTAGTTGATTCCAGTCAAAGAAAACAACCACACTCCTCGGAAGACGTATCGGATAAATGTCTGGATAAGTTTCATGAACTGGGGGGGTCTCCTCCTGTTGTGAAGGAATGGGTGGATTGCCCCCAAGCTCATTAGACTCTATATCAACAAAAAGAATTTGAACGGTGTCATTCTCATCCTCTTTGGAAACTGTATCATCTGAAGGTGGATTTTCTGAAGGCAAGACTGGGTTGACTGCCATATCGACTAGCTGACTTTGATTTGAAATGGACTCAGAAGGTTCACTTTCAATGATAGGTGATTCGATCGACAATTGAGTTATTTCAATCGGGTTTTCAACTAGCGAAGGACTTGGCAAGAGTTGCTTGTATCCAGGTGGAAGTTGCTGCGGTGAAGTAGAATAGTTATCCAAAATGCTTTTGGCTTCATTCAGAAAAGGAAAACGGTGAAGAGTATGATTACCTTCACATAACCTACATGGAACTCTTACTTTTCCTTTTTGTCTGCTGACTTTGTTTTCACTAGTTGATGGTGTGCTGTCAACCTGAATGTCAGGGGTTGATGACACCGAATGGTGCAACCAGGGAGACCATTCTCTCAAGATCCGCAAGATGCAAGGGCAATCTTGATGGTAATGGTTCTCCTTGCAAATTGCGCATGGAGTTTTTGGTTTGGAAACTTTAGTTTGCGGATTTTCGCTAGATGATGCATTGGTGTTTCCTTGTTTAGTTGACTTCTTCTTCTTCTCCTTCCCTTTCTTTTTCTTCTCAGTTACTTGGTTTTTAGCGTCACTAGTTTCACTAAGAGAAGAGGAAGAAGGGGAAGGAGAAACAAATGAAGTAGAAGGCGAAGGGGTAACTTCAGTATCATCTAGTTGCTGATTAGATTGTTGAGGAATTACGGTGTTTTGAATGACAGAGGTCAAGAAAAGCCAGACCAGTAGGCCGATTGAGATTCTTGGAAGGGACAATGTAGCCATATATGAAAAACTAATATCTCTACAAGAGGAGAAAGGACTAGAATTCCCTCCAAGGGGGATTCCTTGATTGGTAGACTCCATTATCTCAACCTCAGATCAACGTAGGAACAGGGATGTTATTCTGTTTAAAAAAAAATTAAAGACACTTTGACACAACTTGCTTTTTCAATTTTTAAGAGTCAAGAAAAAGCTAAAGGTGACTCTAGTCACCTTTGATTTTTAATGAGCCTGAAGTGACAAGTGCTCAGATGGACCTTTTCTTTTAAGGAGTTGAAAAGGAACGAAAGTGACTGCTCTGGTAGTCTAGACATAGGGTTTACCAAATCAATAATAAAACTGCAAAATACACCTTGGTGATAAATGATACAGAAATTACCAAGGACTTATGTACGGGAGTCAATCTTCCCGAATGTTGTGTTTAGTGCATTATGATCGATAGGGTGGTAGACATGGCTTCCTAAGGATAAAGGATATCAGCCTATTGTGGTCTCCCAATATATACTTGACAGTGCGGGGAGCACAAGTCCGTACTTGCACTTGTCATATCAAAAAGGAGGAATCATCCAACCTTCGATGAAAACGATAGTTACTAGGTTTTATGATGCCAGAATACGTCTCTAGCCTAGACTTCTAGATGTGTTGTGTTAGATTCCAAAGCATTTTTATGTTCATTGAGATTTATTTTATGGTTGATCTTGCTTAGAATTTTGTCTTTCAATGTTCATCAAGTGATGTAGATGTGAAATTCCTAAATATGCAATCTAAAATGATAAATAGTAATTTATGTTATTTTAGCAATGAAAATCATAGCTACAAAGGAAAGAAGATAATGATTTTCTTTCAGCAGAGAGCATAGAGCACACACTAAATGCACTTTCCTAAACCAAATTTCGCAAGCAGTCAAAATGCAGATGCACATGCATGTATTTATTTTCCACTTTCTTAATGTGTGAATGACAAAAGAAAGCTAAGTACAGATCTAAACTATTTTCTTTCAAAGCGACAGTACTAACAATTTTTCTTTTCAAAAAACGAAAGGAAGACTAAGACGACACTTTTTGATTTTGAATCTAAAGCTATTTTCGACACTTGAAATACTAATAATTTCAAAATCAAGTACAAATGAAAAAAGTAAAATCAACTATCTAGAAGACGAAGACTTTACGACACTCTTCTTTTGATTCAAAATGATAATTACAACACTTGCATCAAAGACAACAGTTCGATTAGGCTACTTTCGACAAAGGAAGATTGTAAATGATTGAAAAATACGCAAAAAAAATTTACAATTCCTAACTGATGGAGGTTGAAATAATGTGAAGGAAGATGGTTTCAGCAAGAAGGTACTGATCATGAATAGCAAAACTATTGAATAAAGATGAAAACAAAGAGAAAAACCAAATTTCAGAGAAGAAAAATAGTCCACTCAATCATCGCACCTGCAACATAGGGAAATAGGGATGCATCTCACCTGCAACACACGGGAGGTACGATGCATCCAGGTTGCACAGTTACAGACAGTGCGATGGGCCAGGGAGCAAAACTGAGCTTGGTTTTTACTCAAAACTTATAGCTAAGTTCAGTGATTTTGGCTGAGTAATGATGGAAAGTAAAAACAAAGCATAAGGGTAAGATTTGATGAGGTTCTGAGCTACCACAAGGGAACTTAGGATGCTTTGCAAGTCAGATGTTTAGTTCATAAACCAACCTAGAGATTGATTGAAGAAACATTTATCCACTTCGCAATTGCATAGAAAAGGCATTTCGAAGGCTAGCTGGCTAACTTTGGGCTTCATCTTCAGTTTATAAAGAAAACAATAAACAAACAAAACAAACTATTCATTCCCCAGTGGAGTAGCCATTTTGTTTCAGGGAAAACTAGTGTCGATTCGAACTACTAGTCCTACTAAGATGGATAGCTATCCTAGAAACAAACAATGAAAGCTTTTCAAGAGTTCCTTTAAGTGTGATAGATGGAAGAGAAGAAAAGAGGACCAACCTGGATCTTGCGCTTTGATCCTGGCTTGATTTCTCCTTCCCTTGATAGAATTTTCCACTCCTCTCCTACTTGTCCTACTCCAAGGAGTACCTATAGAGTCAAAGTAACAACAAACTATCAAAGAATCTCTATCTAAAACATCATAAAAAATGTAGAATCAGAAACACATTGACCATACAATTGCATTCATAAACAATATGATTCACAAATACAAGATCATATGGAGGAAAAATCAAAGAACTTTATTAATAGTAATGTAAGAGAGGATTAGAACCCAACTGTCTGATCCAGCATCATCCTCCCAGTTGTAGAAGCCCTCTTCACCTCATGAATAAGCAAATCACCCAACAATGCAATGTCTCTTCTCACCAAACCAACATCACTTCCTTACAAAATACAAAATTCCAGCCTCTAGATCTCTCAGATGAGGGATCCATTTATAGATGTCTTGCAATGGTGTGAGTCAGCTCTGGGTTTTTTATTAGTGTCATTTCACTGATAGTTCTTGGTTCCACTTGGAGATTTCATGATCTCTTACTCATCCCTGGGCAAATTCAGAGAGGCAAGTGTCACAAAAGAAGTTTCTGGAAGATTCCATGATCATCCACCTTGCAAATTGTCTCTGCCATTTGTTTATTCTCACTCATCACACCCCACAAAAGGCCATTTGAGTATGCATCACACCTAGCCAGTTAGGCAGTCGGTATGCATCGTACCTTGCCCAGGGAGTAGTCTGTATGGTCAAATTTTTGCCAGTTTTGAGTAGTTTTTCAGGTGGAAGTTCTGGGAAACGATGTAACTAGTTCACCATGATCATTTAGGGTGTGAAACAACACTTTTAGGGACTTAATGAGTCCTTAGTTTATGGACATATGAATTTGGGGTTACAGTGCCCAAATATGTCTATAACACATAGTCACTTCTCCCCTGTTCCCCAAAAGGTTAACGATACCTAAGCCGATTATGTAGCCATATTTTGATCTTGTAGGGGAACTAAAAATTATTTGTATAAAAATTCCACTCCTCCAGGCCATTCAAGATATTCCCATCTATGCTAAAACAATTAAAGAGTTATGTATATAGAAGCCTGTGAGGAAAGTAAAAACTTCACCCACCTTTCATGTTGTAGGAACCTTATCTGATTTACTCTTGGGAGAGGAAACTCTAGTAAAGTATGAACATCCTGCAAATCCCATAGTGACAGTTCAGATATATGGCTTCTCTTTTCCCAATACGCTAGTTGATCTAGGTGCAACCATTAATATTTTAAAAGCAAAAACTTATCAAGCACTTGGTACTACAGCCTTGAAACCAACCACCACCTTACTAGAACTTGCTGATCATTCGGTGGTAAGGCTAGAAGGAAATTTACAAGATATCACAGTCTCTGTTGATTCATGGGAATATCTAGTAGATTTTCTTGTTATAAACCCAAAGAGTCGATTAGATGGCCAACCTCTAATACTGGGCCGACCTTGGCCGGCAACAACAAATTCATATATAGGCTACCGGAGGGGTAGCATGACTATTGCAAAGGGGGATGCTATAAAAAATATTGTTTTATATCCCCTTCCTAGACCAAGTCTGCCCATTGTAAAAATATGTAAACAACCACCAGCATACCTCAAAGAAAGAATCCGTTCACCACTCACAGTAGCAGAGACACTAGAATTGAAAGATCAGACTAAAGATGACGTTATCAATAATTTCGTCAATTAGCTAGCCAATTTCAGTAACGTAAAGTGTCAAATGCTGAAAGAAATCCTTGATAATGAAGCATTGAAAGTTCCCTTGAAGGATATAGATGATCAGCACATCTAGACGACTACTGTTCATAACAGCAAGCCGGTGGAAATTTAACCAGGAAAACTCTTAAACATTAATGATAGCTTGGACAGTGATCAGCAACAAAAGCTCATTCAGATCCTACAAAAATATAAAGGGGATTTTGCTTGGGATTATCCTGATATGAAGGGTATATACCCATAGTTGTGTACTCATCACATCTATACCGAGAAGGATGCTCGACCTATCCAGTAGCCTCAGCGAAGATTGAATCCGCACCTTAAGGATATTGTGAAAGAAGAATTACAGAAGCTGTTGGATGTGAATTTAATTTATCCTATTTCGGATAGCAAATGGGTCTCTCCATTGGTGGTCGTCCCCAAGAAAAATGGGAAATGGTGTATCTGTGTAGATTACCAGGAACTGAACAAGGCAACACAGAAAGATCATTTCCCTCTCCCATTTATCGATCAAGTCCTAGATACCTTGGTAGGGAAGCAATTCTTTTCCTTCCTAGACGGCTTTAGTGGCTACAATCAGATTCAGATCACCCCTGAAGACCAAGATAAAACAACCTTCACCTGTCCCTGGGGTACGTTCTCTTACAGAGTATTACCATTCAGCTTATGCAATGCCCCAGCCACGTTTCAAAGAGTTATACTTAGCATTTTTTCCAACTTGATAAACGAAGGACTTGAGGTATATGTGGATGAATTTACTCCATATAGGGATGACTTTGATCAAGCACTACAAACATTAGAAAATGTTTTAGAATGATACATTGCTACCAGGTTATGTTTAAGAAATATTAAGTGTCACATGATGATGACCGAAGGTGTAATTTTGGGACATTATATTTCTACAGCAGGGATATAGGTACACCTAGCAAAAATATGGGTAATGCTTTTACTGCCTACTCCCTGTACTCAGACAAAGGTACGTAGTTTCCTGGTATATGCAGGCTATTATCGCATAGTTATTAAAAACTTTTCACAAATTGTTGCACCTTTATATGCTTTAAAACTGGAAATGTTGATTTCAATTGGTATGACAAATGCGACACAACTTTTACAGGTTTAAATAAGCTAGTATTGACAACAGCAGTGTTACGTGGAGCGAACTGGGAGTTTCCTTTTCAAATATCCACAGACGCATCAGATGCAGATATACATGCTATCCTTAGTCAAGAAGAGGACAAGAAGCCTTATACTATATAATATATTAGCAAAAATATCACTCTTGCAGAACTTTATTATATAGTAACAAAAAAAGAATTCTTAGCCGTGGTTTATGCAATAAACAAATTTAGACATTACATAACTAGCTACCAAGTTTTTCTGTATATTGATCACTTTGCCATTCGGTATTTAGCTAACAAACCTATCACAAATGGTCGAGTGACTCATTGGCTATTTCTTTTGCAGGAATTTGACATTACTATTAAGGATCATTCGGGGAAGGAAAACCTAGTTGCTGATTTTTTGTCTCGAATCCCAAAGGTGAATGATCCACTGGCAGTGGACAACAAATTCCCATATGAAAATTTGTTTTCTGTGATAGTCATTATGCCATGGTATGTAGATGTGGCTAATTATTTGGTAGTAGGGAAGCTGCTTAGGCATTTGACAGCAAGGGAGAGGAAATAGATTGTTCAACACAGTGCCCGATTCTCTTGGATTGGTAGATATCTTTTTCACACAGGGTTTGACATGTGTATACGCAGATGCATTCGCGAGGATGAGATTTATGACATCCTGAAAGCTTTCCATGACGATCCCTACAGAGGTCACTTCGCAAATCGAAGGATAGGGCATAAGGTACTACAGATGGACTATTATTGGCCCACTATTTTTAAAGATGCTAAGAAATATGCCTAGGCTTGGCCGACCTGGCCAATCTGATGAAATGCCACTACAACCCCAACTAGTCATAGAACCCTTCGAATAATGGGCGTTGGACTTTGTTGGCCCATTCCATCCGCCATCGAATCAGAAAGCCTACATATTGGTTGCCACAGATTATGTGACGAAATGGGTTGAAACAATAGATTTACCAAGAGCCATAGAGGAAGCCGTGATTAACTTCCTCTTTGGGCTATTTGTGCGGTATGGTTTACCGCGGGAAGTGATAACAGATGAGAGAGGTAAATTTGTAGGACACAATATTACTGCCACTCTCAGAAACCATCACATTACACATAGGATCACTTCCTCGTATCACCCATAGGTGAATGGGTAGGTCGAAAGCACCAATAAGGTCATTGAAGCGATTATGACCAAAACAGTCTCAACACATAGGTGAGACTAGGTTGCTAGACTGCCAAAGGCCTTTTGGGCCTATCACACGACTTGGAGGAATACTACTAGATAGTCTCTATACCATCTCGTGTTAGACAAAGAACCTGTTTTTCTAATCAAATTCAAAATAAATACATTAAGAACGGCTCAAGAAGTGGGGCTCGATTTAACAATAGCCCAAACCAAGTGACTGCAACAAATCAACGAATTAGATGAAGCTCGACTGCTAGCTTTGCAACAAACTGCAATTTTTTAGCAACAAAAGGCAAAGTGGAACGATAGCCTCATCAAGAAGAAGACATTTCAAAAAGGGGATTGGGAACTCCTTTATGACCCCATATTCCAGGACTTCTCGGGCAAGTTGCAAACAATATTGCTTAGCCCTTATGAGTTTCAAGAAGTACATAACAATGGCACTCTTTATTTGACTACCATTGACGGGTCTGGCCATTCTTTTAAGGTGAATGGGCATAGAGTGCGTCTCTACCATAAGCCACTCACCAAGGAGTCTTTCTGCCAACCAGTAGGTGAGGACCCCTCCATGCAAATCTTAGTTGGAGAGAGTGATGACCCTTTAGCTTTTCTTTCAAAAAATTGTAAATAATTTATATATTCTTTCTGATTGATTGTAATTCAATTAGGTACCATGATGTAAATATTAGGATTTTCCTTCTTTTTAGTGCTTGGTAATTGTTATTCAATCAATTAAACAATTTTTGTTCAATCAATTGAACAACAATTATGTTTATGTGTGGAAATTATTGTTCAATCGATTGAGAATCATTTTTGCATTTTTTGATTTTGTTGTTAAAATGATTGAATGATTGTTGTTCAATCGATTGAACAAAACTTTTTACGTTTTTATATTTTTTTTGAACGATTATTGTTCAATAAATTAAATAAAACTTTTTCGTTTTTATATTTTCGTTATTCAAACAATTGAACAATTGTTGTTCAATCGATCGAACACCACTTTTTGAATTTTTATATTTTCACTGTTGAAATGAGTGAATGATTGTTGTTCAATCTATTGAACAACACTTTTTGTGTTTTTATATTTTCACTGTCCAAACAATTGAACAATTGTTGTTCAATCAATTGAAAAATAGTTTTTGCGTTTTTATATTCTCGTTGTTCAAACAATTGAATGATTGTTGTTCAATCGATTGAACAACAATTTTTTTGTTTTTAATTTTTAATTTTTGTTGTTCAAACGATTGAATGATTGTTGTTCAGATGATTGAACGATTGTTGTTCAATCGATTGAACAACACTTTTTATGTTTTTATTTTTTAATTTTCTTTGTTCAAACGATTGAACGATTGTTGTTCAATTGATTGAGCAACACGTTTGCGCTTGCTATTTTTCAGTTTTTGTTATTCAAATGAGTGACTGATGGTTGTTCAATCAATTGAACAACACTCTTGAGTTTTATTTTCAATTTATTTTCCATTCATACGATTAAACGATTGTTGTTCAATCGATTGAACAATACTTTTGTGTTTCTTTTCTTATTGATATTTGTCGTTCAAATGATTGAACAATTGTTCTTTAATTATCTAAACAACAATCTTGCGTGTTTTCCTTTCGATTTCTTTTATTCAATCAATTGAACAACATTTCTATTTTTATTTTAGGGTGAATTGTGATTTCTTTTATTCGATTCATTGCCAATCATTGTGCCATCTTATTTTTCTTCTATGTTTTGAGTAAACACCATATGAGTGTATTTGTGCTTAACATAAAGAAAAAAATTAATATCAACACTATAATGATTTATGAAGCCTCTTGATGGTTATCTTTATCCAAAAGCTGATATGGTGCATCTCTAAAATGACTGGCTAGACATATTTTTTGGACATATCGTAAAATGATTCGTTATTTAAAACCATACTGGCTTATTTACTACACTTTCAAATGGACAAGTCCCTTCAAAATGATGAGATGGGGGTAATAGTATAACTTTTTGTTGTCGTCTTCTTACTTCTTACACCATCCCTGACCCTTAAGGAGAAAATGAGCCTCCCTTTTTTTATAAAAACATCAAAAGATGAGAAAAATACAAATAAAGAACTATTAAAATGCAATTAACATTGTCTTAAAGAGGATAGGGGGTGTCATCATGAGCCAACCTACCATGATCATAAAGGTGTAACAAGTGACATTCCATTTTCGGCCACAAAACCAAGGCAATGACCTTCTTGATGATTAAAAACTATCACAAGGACAGGGGGTCTCCTTACGAGCTAGCCTAATCATTTTGTTATATCTTGGTGAATGGCACTATGATCATCTGGTCACCATGCCAACATAGTGGTCTCTTTATGGAATAAAAAGAATAATCAACTACATATTAAAAGGAGGACTCTGGTTCATTTGTGGGGTTAAAAAGCAACCCTGATGAGGCTATGAACACCTGCTAGAAGCAGTGGCTCTACTTATAGTATTGGAGTATTATCTTACATTTCTAAATGCTCTCTATTCTATTGTCACCTATGGATTCATTTCTAAAAATATTTCCCATTTGAACGACACTCTTACAAGCCAATATGCATGGTAACTTATGTCACATATTCATTATATTATATATTTGTCCAATCAATTCATGACATTCATTACTGCGTACTGCTAATTATGCATCCATTACTAATACCTCTTGTTGCCTTCATCTTTTCAGATAATAATGTAGATATATTTTTTATCTTTTTTGGGCATTTTTACCTCTGATACATGTCTTGCTTTAATTGCTTTGTCATAAATTGTGTCACTTTTCTGGATTGGTTGTCTACATTTATGAATCCTCAATTCATGCCATTGCTCTTCACATGCTTGGCAGACGTGGACATCCTTTTTCCCATTGAAGGGGGGATGGTCTACGTGTGAACAACGTGTGAAACAGTTATGGATAATTGAATGCTAATTATTAAATTGACTTTCGAGTAAAGGATGCATTATGATTGGATATGCGTAATAATTAGCAAGGTATTTTCGATTGGAGAAACAACGACAACCATTATGGATGGAATGAAAATTAATTATGGTCCTACATAAAAAATGGTTGATGAGACAAATGACTTGACTGTGTATTCTGTTAATTGGAAAATCAATGTCATTTTTCCTGTTAATTTCTTTAACGATCTTTGTTGTTGTTCTAATTTGTGAAAGAGAAGCAGAAGTCCATGTAGGAGAACCAATCGCAGAAACATAGCAACCATGGGAGGTAGAGCTATCCAAAATGAGCCCTCAGTACTCAGGGTATCTGACCAGGCTCATGCAATTCTCAAGTCTGCAGGATGGCTGCAATATCTAAATAAATTGCAGGTGTTTCACAAAGAAATGACACTCGAATTCTTGCATAATTTGCAGAATGACAACATCATAGTAAGAGGCAGGGATATAACAGTCTCTGAAGTGGTCATAGCCAAATTCTCTGGAATTCTGGCTAATGGAACAAAGTGGACATAAAGGCATGTCCTTCTGCACAATGTGATTCCAGTGTTTCGGGACTCGGATGAGAAATTAACATGAACAGGGAAAGGGATTCACCCTTCAGTGTTAAGACAACCTTGGCAGGATTTGGCAGTCATCGTGCAACGATACATCACATGTGATGGTCACCAGGATGTGGTAAAGCCCCGTTAACTCAAATTGTTAGCCATCCTAAAATATAAAATTTCAGTTAATTTTCTGTTTTATTTGGAGTTTCTATTGCATGATGTTGCTCGACGAGTTAGGAAAGCTAAGGATCCATGCACTGTCATCAGTCATCATGGACTGATTAAATTACTTATCATAAATGGACTAGCCCAACAACAGTTAACCTGTGACAATATTGTAAATCCTACTCTGGCCCCACCTCCACAAAACCCAGTAGCTGAACAAGAAGGGCCTAGGACCCCAGGTCTGAGAAGGATTCGGAAGAGGAAAACTTCCTCTGTGCCTTTGAACCTAGAAAAACGTAGATTCTCTGTGCGAGTGAAGTCCCATTGGCATACCCCAACTCAGAAAAATGAGGCCGACCCATCACTCACACCGCCTAAAAGCTTAGAGAATACCCTTTTGCAAGAATATGAAGAAGAGGTGGCCAAGGTATTGGAAAACATGGGGATGTTTGGCGAGGGAAGAGAAAAATATGAGAATGTTGAAGGATATAATTGTACCCCCAACTAGTCTTCCTCTGCTAATAGCCCTGGTTGTGATCAAACCCTGCCATTTACTAATTTCTTTCAAGAACAGAGGGAACCAATTCCTTTTGTTGAAAAACCCATTAAAGCTAAGATGCATGAAGAGGAAGCTATTAGAGAAGAAAATCAGATAGCAAACATCAGTCCAGTGGACCCCCCAACTAAAGAAAATTAGATAGTAGAAATCGGTCCAATGGAGCCCCCAACTGAAGAAAATCCTACAGATGAGACCTTGGGAGATAAAAATCAGGCAAGAAATACTATTTTTTATAAGTCCCCTTAGGACGAGGCCTACCCAGAAGAAAACCTGGAGAATGATAACTGCTCAGGAAACACCATTGTATTGTGGTCTCCTTACCAAAAAATACAGGTCGAAAAAGAATTAGAAGGTGAAGCTACATCAGGAGATACAGTTCTAGTTGAAACCCTCTATGTTGCTGAGACAATGCCACCCGAGCATGAACCTGAGGAAAATGTAGCTGCACCACCGCCTATTAGAAGTCCCATAATAAAGAAGTCCTACAAGGATAGGCTCAAAAAAATGCTAAAAAATATAGAAAACATAAGAGAATGATTGGGTAGCTAAGATAGTGGTTAAAAGTGGCCATTAGAGCTAGGAATTTGAAAGTAGAAAAATAGACCATAGAAACATAGATAGAACATTGTTCTAGAAAGGATGCATAAACCCAAACTAAGGTTCTTTTGGTCTATCCAAAGGAAACTCAGACAGAGCCATTTCTTGTAGAGGACATTGAAATGAAAACTGAAGACCCTTGTGTTTGTACATAGGAGACCTAAAAGGACTACCCTACTATGAACATTGCTATTTAGATTGATGCTGAATAAAGTATCCCAATTAATTGTTGCCTAACTCAAGAAGAAACTAAGGCTATTGTCCAAACTAAGCCTATAGAGACACAAGATAATGATGCCAAAATAGAGGAGACACCTGCTTATATTCCCTTAGTAAGGGAGGCATTTATTAACAGACTGTAGAATGAACTATTTAGAAGGAGTTAACCCAACACAAGGAGGAGGTAGTGCCCCTACGGATACATCAAGAGTTAAGGAAAATGTTTGAGGCACTCACAGTGACTGAGGATGATACCTTTTCTCGGTACAAGGCTGAACAGAAAAAGGTTGAGAAAGCATGGGACAAATTACAAAAGGCTAAAGGGCAGTTGGAAATGGTCTGCTCTCTTTATTCAGACACCTTGTCATGTAGATCCCCTGCTACAAATTATGACCTATTCCTCCTGGAGAGATACCTCCTGCTGAAAGTCAAAGCTATTAAGGTCGGGAAGTCTGTGGAAATAAAAACTACCCCGGACTTTGTCACGTGCTTCAGAGAATAGAACAAATAGGTACAATGCCTCCTTTGTGTACTTTATAGGCACAATTTCTTTCTAGAAGATAATAGAGACAACAACCCTAGCCCCTTTATAGGGGATGTACAACTCTAGGCATTTCTATCTTTTGCTACTAATCAACTAAAGTGGGCCAAGGCTCATAATACTTTTAGAAAGCGTGAAGAAGAAATCGACCTATGGGTGAGAGGGGAACCTACCAAACCTCTACATCTCTTGGTTAGACACAAGTAATTCATGAAGAGAGATGGTGTTGTGGGCCAATTGGGGCCATTTCACATAGATATTATACAATATGGAAAGGAGTACTTCCAAGAGATTAAGGAGGAAGCCTTGTTTGTAGCCAGACAAAGGTGGGAAGTCTCCAACATTACTGTTAGAAATCGAGAACCATTTGGGTACCAGAACTTTAAAGCTGCCTCCTCTCATTTCCATAAGTATAGTAACATGGTCTTAACCATGGGGCCTGAATGGATAGGATGTCGATATAGAACTCCAATCATATTGTATCCTCCAAAGAAGTATCGTTGTGACTACACCTTGAAGCATTAAGACATTAACCAGGCTTTTGCTATACTAAAGAAGAAAAATGATTTCAGAAATTATAAGGAGGAGGTATATCTTGCCTATTCCCTAACTCAGCTACACCTCAACTATTTAATTGCTTGAGGTCATGCAACAAGGTAAGCTGGGGAGTATGTTGGGTTAAGAAAAAGGTATGTTTTCTCCTTGGTAATCACTTTATTTAGCCCTCATCCTCACATGATTATCTATGTTTATGAATAAAAGTAGAGGAAATAATACCTAAACTCGAGTAATAGTAATCAACAACAAATTAGACGAATCTAAGTGGAAAAACTGATTTTTACTATATTTATGTGCAGAAGTCATGAATTGAGCGATGGCTTCCCAATCGACAAAATGAAAACATCTTGCAATGGAAAGTGACAGCGTCAGAGTCAAGGAAGGACAACGAAGACCGGGAAAACCAATGGCTATTTTATGACAGAATCAACTCAAGTATAGTGAAATCCTCAGGATCCCCTAATGTTAAGGATTTTCTTTTATCTATTTACTTTCTAAATGTAATATATAAGGCCAAAAGACAAAACTACATGGAGTTTAGAATTACATAGTTTGTAATTATTCTTTTTGGCATATAATACGATTGTTTTGGATGTTGTAACTTGGTTACTTATATTAATGAAGCAAGGTTGTGTTTAATTCATTTTTATATTCTGAGTATCTCTTATGCAGAGAATTTTGGTGACTTTGGGCCTGGTCAAGAGAAGATCTATTGCTTCACCTGTGTCATAATCTCTTCTATTTCATTCTTGATTGCGTTAATGTTAAGTTAGTATTACTTTTGATTATTGTAAGGATTGATGATTCAGTTTGCGTTTTTTGTTCATTTGAGATTTAGATTGATCCATGTGTTATATGTGAGTAATAATTTTGATTGAATTGGTGATGATAGTTCTAGCTCAGATCGTCATTCATTTCAAGGAATGTTATCATAGATTTCAAAGATAGAATTAATCACTTTATGCTTCTATAGTCATTTTCTATTTGAATAACTTTTGATATTCCTGTATCATTTGTTGTTCAATTTAGAATTGTTGTTCGATTCGAAATTGCTGTTCAATTCAGATTTGTTGTTCAATCCAGAATTGTTGTTCAATTCAGAATTGTTGTTCAATCTGGAATTGTTGTTCAATTCGGAATTGTTGTTCAATTCAGAATTGCTGTTCAATTCGGAATTGCTGCTTAATTAGGATTTACTGCTTAATTAGGATTTGTTGTTCAATTACCATTGTTGTTAATTGTTACAGTTCTCTTTCATGAGTGAGAAAGTTAGCTTCAATTCTAGTTAAAACTAGCAAGTGTGATTCTTTACAATTTGTATTCAAATCTATTTGCTTCCATGATAGGTTAAATAGAATTGCAGAGTGCATTATGAATTTCTTTCAGAATTACTTCTTTCAGAGTTGATTGGATTGAGTTTTAAGAAGATAGTCATTAGCAATTGCAACAATTTGTTATTAGTTAACCTCTGAATTCACTGCATATATAGTGCTGACACTCTTGAAATAAAAAGACTTGCATCGGGCTGACAATTAATGTAAGAATTAAGATTGTTTGTAAAAATACATCTTAGTGCACCAAAAAACATGACCATGGAAAAGGAAAGTATAAATTTTTGATGAAATAAAATTGATGATGAACACATATTAATTTTTGGAATCTTTATGGTAAGAATCTGGTGAAGTGTACCCAACAAAGAAATAGGCCATATTCAAAGGAACAATCAAAGGAGCATCATTATCCTAGTATCAAAAGTGTGAAAAATAGAAAACATTTAGCACATGGGAAAATGTGGTGAGTTTATATCTTTCTATGGATACATGGAGGTAAAACATTTAGTATTACACAATTTGGAGAGATAAATAATATTAAAGGAGAAAATCTCTTTCACTATTGTGGAAGGAAAGAAAAAGATAGTAAATGCAAAAGGTAGAAATATATAAAGGAAGAAAGGTGGGGAGAGAAAGCCTCATGGGGAAGAGAGTGGTGATAGTCTTAGCACCCAAGTATCCTTAATAAGGATCCAACTCTCAAACTCTTAAGAAGGTAAAGAGTTGATTGAATGGATCTTCCAAAGTTCGAAAAAGTGCCTACAAAAATATGGACAACTAGTACAACTAAATTTACTATGAAGTTGAATATTTACTGACCTAAATAAAATAAGCATAAGACAAGGGGCCTTAAACGAATCCATATATGTTGCAACTATATCATAAAAAAATGACAAAAAATAGCTATTTATAACATATTACATTTGTAAGGCTTGAATATTTGTTGTTGGTGTAAAATTTATTCTCTCTCCATTTTTTGGCCCTCAATTTGCAAGATCAAGGACTATATTCTTGTATAATGTTAGTTTGTACTTCTCTAGTGTGGAAAAATATAGAAATATAGTCTTTGGTTTTCTGACACATTGTCACAATAAATAATATGATTGATTTCATCTAGACTTCATTGATGCAATTCAATAAAGCCTAGCAAGTAAGGTAATTCACCAAGAATTTAATAAAAGTGATCAATGAAATAACCAAACTTCAACTGTCTATATATTATTTTCTTAACTGTTGCGAATAACCCTTGCAATGGCAAGCATTCAACTTGGATATCAAGGAATTTAATATGATAAAAATTTGAATTAAATTAGTAGTTTAATGAATTCTAAGAAAAATCACTCTTATGGTAAGCTAGCATCACTCATAGCAAGGATAAAAAAGGAGACTCAAATATTTTAGGAGGTCACCTTCTTCTAGGTCTTTAGGGCCCTCAATCGAAAATAAAATGGTATTTCAAATGAAGCAATGAGGTAAAATGAAGGGTCCTTAGGAAAATGGGTGTTTTGTATGTTTAATCCATTACTAAGGTCATTTATGTTTTATCAAATAAGAAGTTACATAATTATTTTAGAAATAAAGACATATCACAATAATCTTTAGATAATGGGATATCAAGTTGAGGAAATAAATGCAAAGGGACATCATCACCATCCTCAAACATGTTAGACATAACTCTAAACTAGCATTCTTTGGCATGATATATAGTGTCTTAGGTTACATATTTGCACAGTTTATGAGTTATTTTATTGACAAAGTTTGATGGTGATGAAGTCTAGACTCATATGCCTTTCTAGTAAATATTTCTCTTTATCTCTAGCCTATTATTTGGAGCTTTTATCTTATCCAAAGAGTTATATTTGTTTTATGGTGCCCTATTAATGTTTTTTTCTAGAAATCTATTATTTTGTGGCATATGAGGTTTTGGGTGCTTGTGACCTATTGACGTTGCGATCAATAGCCTCCAAAATTTTTCTCACACTTGAATTTTTGAGCATACTAAGGACCTTATGATCTACCACTCAGTGGTTTCCTCATGGTCGATTGATGTTTTGTAAAGCATTCAAAGCTTCCTCTCAAAGTTATAACTTTAAAAGTAACTTTCTCACACATGCTTATTCCTTGAAAAACCTGTGAGAAAAATTTCCTTACACAAGCTTAAATAAGCATAGCACTTTCCATAAAGGTAGTTCCTATATGATGTTCAACTCATGCCAATCGTCAGTGTGTACTTTCGTTGACAATCTCCGTCACTTTAATTGTGTTTGTACTTCTATTTTGGTGAGTTTTCTCAACTATCGCTTCTGCCCACCATCACTTTTACGTCTACAACTATCAATTTTGCTCACTTTCACTTTAATAAGTGTCATTTTCATGTTATATTCACTCTGGCATGTATTTCTTTCAAGGTCATTTTAATTTTACATGTGATGCATTCATGTTTTTCTCTTGTCACAGGTGTCACTTTTGTTCTTTTACTCTTCAATGTGTCACACCTTTGCAGATCACCAAAGCTAATTCTGTCACACTCTTATACATTACACAATCCTATATATCATTAAAATATACACTAGATGCATTCCTACAACTCAGCCCACCCCTTTGGTCTTTGTCAACAATCTTGTTGTAACTTGTGTTCTAGGTGTCACAATGTGTTGCTTCAATTGTTGCACTTAGAAATACATGTCACTTTGTTGTCATTTCGATGTATGATTGTTATCCATGAGTCTTGCATGTCCTTATAGATTTTGTTGATGGTTTTCAGGTGTGTGATCTATGTTTGAGTCATGTTCAAGTATATTCCCCTATCTTACTCTACTTATCCAACACTTAGCCATTATGGAGCTCTTCTTGGTCCTTCTTCCCAGTGCAAGTTGTGAAATAACTAGCCTACTTACCAAATCATGATATTTACTTATTCATGAGCCCCAATTATATAATCCTACTCACCAATATTGGTCCACTAAGTCCTCCTCAAGGTCATCTCAAATCTATTGCAGATTATGAACCTCCCAAGGGTAGTCACCTAATCCTTCTTTCTTATATTGACTCACCACACTATGTTTTGGTCACATATGCCTTGAATGACATATAGAACTCCTATCTACTATCATGGACCTATCCCACCCTCTCGCAAAGGAAAAACATGCAATGAAAAGACCCTCCTATCCTCACTGTGCAGTGAAAACCCCCTTAGGCAAAGTTACTGCCTTCCTATGGCCTCCCTCAATGAAAAGCACATTCCAAATGGCCAATCACCGACTGTTGGGTCAAAATATGTTAACCTAGAGGGAAAAGTGCATTTCAAATCAATAATGACCCTTTTTTGAGTTAAAATGTGCTTTCCTTAAGGCCTTCTCTCCCTTTGAGCACATAACGCACTCTTGAAGCTTAAAGCTTTCACCCTTCCCTCTTCCTAATACGCTCAAGCTGCTTCCCTGAAACTACCTCAGCATATAGTGCAATTTGAAGAGAGAGTGAAACTTTGACTAGTCAAACTGTGCTTTCTTAAAGGGATCCTCTTCCTTCCAGTGTATAATGTCATCTTGAATCCTGAAGCCTTCATCCTTCCCTCTTCCCCTTCCCGTGTGCGCTGACAATTTCTTAGAACCTTCCTCTTCAATGCATGGTGTAGTAAGAAGGCTCAAGGATGCCTCCTATCATCCCCTAACTTGACAAATTTCACTTTAAAAGTATTCCTTTCTTTCCTTCTTAATGCATGGTGTAGTCATAAGCAACAAGCTCGCCACCTTGTCCCTTCAGCTTCCCCACTGCACTGGACCAAGGCAATCTCCTCTTCAAAGTTTGTGGCATAGTAGTAATGAATAGTTAAGCCTTCCTAATACATTTCTGATTTTTATTGTGCCCTCCTAATCAAGCCTTCTCCTTTCAAACCTTCCATAGGCCTATCATGAGTTGTTCGTTGCATGAGCTAGGTAGGGATAGAGTTAATGATTTTAAGACTGATTTTTTCTTGTCATGAATGATTTTCATTGGAATTAATACCTTTTTATCATGACAAGGTGATGCTCAAATAAAATATCAATGATAAAAAATGAAGAAACACCTATGGAGAAGAAGAATTAAAAAGTGTCATCATGGAGACAGGAAGAAGATCATGGACCAAAATTGAAGGAAGACATTACATGATAACTCAAAGATCCCAAAGCACATCCAAGACCCTATGGAGGGTGAAGATAAGAAAAAAAGTGGATCTTTCATGAAGGTGAATCATATATTATATCTACCATCAAGAATGCAAGATGAGGCAACAAGGAAGACATCTTGGAATTTCCACCTCGTCATGAATTCCATGTCATCATTGTCATGTTGTAACTTGTACATGTGTCATCATAATGGTCAATGTGTGCCCATGTGTCATGCCACATCGTGTGGAATGTGATGATGTAATTGTTAAAGGTAAAAGGACACAATGTAAGGTGTCGAAGTCCAAGAGTCATATGTGGAATATGAAAATTCAATTAGTCATATATGGAGAAAAGGTAATTTAGAGAAATCCAAACTTCATTTATAAGTTCAAGAGTTATTTAGAAGTCCAAAGGACTCATTAAAAGTACAAGAGTCATGAGGATACGAAAGGTAATTCCTATTTTTATAAAAGCAACGTCATAACTTAGGAAAAGTGCTTTTGGAGGCTTAAGCTTTGTAGAGATAGTATTCGGTTCTCTACTTGGCATAGGAGAGAAAATTATCCTTAGGAGAAGCAAGAAGTGATTTAATGTTCCACTACTAGAACTAGTGCCTCATCATTATGGATATTTCACCTGATTGAAACTTAATGAGCCAACACATTTTCATGCATGTATCACGAATGTTTTAGGAATATTCCTAGGATGTTTATGGTATATGTTGTGTTCATATGTACTGGAGATATTGAACTATTGTGATGACTTTGGTACTCATATTATTGAATGTGGATTGATTTCACTTTATAAATCTTTATGTGAACTATTTTTCTAACAAATATTTGCATGATCTCGTGTGTCTCTATTAGGTTAGTATTATTACTTCCTACCAGAGACTCACTCCCATCTCTTGCTCATGAAGGTCTCCTCTTAAACATTGAAATCAATGTTTCACAATTCAAACTTACTTGCTTGTTCAAGGTTTATGTATATAATCTCTTATGTTATCCATTGGGACCCAAGTTGAACCTTAAGTTATGGTGTCCTAGCCAATACTATGGATGGGGTTCTTACTCCAAATAGTGTGAGGTATAATTTGGACTTCACATCGGGGATACCCCCTTTACGTTGGAGGTATCCACCACCAACAACATTATGGCACTAGAAGGAGGGCCAGATGAAAAACTATGCCTATTGGGTCTATTTTGAATATCTTGTCTTAAATGGATTTTTCCCAAATCATAATCCTATAGTGTTTTCTAACCTATCTTCTGGTAAACTTTCCATCTCCATGGAAATTTTTCATGTCTTGTCTCAATTTAGGTTTGATGGCGAGGGTGGTACATTTTTATCCAAACACATAAATTATTTTCTTGGGTTTTGTAAATCTCATGAAATCGATGATGAAGATGTTGTGTGTATTCTATTCACCCTCACTCTTGAAGGTCATGTTAATCGATGGTGTCATACCTTACCATCTATTTCCATCCATTCTTTTGATCAATTACTCAAGGAGATTCATCAAGATTTTGAAATGTATGATTACCAAGTTGTTTATAAAAGAATCAATCAACTTATAATGGAGCTTAATGAGTCAACTGATTTTTTTTAAAATAGATTCCTTCACTTATGTTATGAGTTTCATCAATAAGATATGGATTGGGATTTCTTTAAGAAAAAGTTTGAAAATTTAGTTCAAGTCTCTTTAAGTGAGGGTTGAATCTAAACCCCTATATGCTCATGTTTCCCCAACTTTTGTAAACTATGAGACACGTCCAAACTCATAGGTGGAACCTACTATTAATTTTTTTCCTTATCTTCCTCCTATTCCAATATCAATTTGGGTGCCTCCTTGTGGTAATGTTGAAGAAGGGAAATCTACAAATCAAATTTTTGATCTATGTCTTCAACCTTCATCCAGTTTGCATGATCCAAATCCAATGGAGGAAACTTTGGAATGGTTCATGCAACCTAAGATTAAGGCTAATCCTATGATCTGTAAAGGTGGTATTTACACTCATAACCCCAGTCTTGAATCTAATTTGAATTCTTGTAATCCTCTATCATCTCTTTCTCATGATCCCTTACCCCTTGATTTGCTTGGTAAACCTCTTCTAAATTCAAATAGTGATCAGGTGCAAGCTAGTCACTCTTCACGGGTAGAGGAGTAGCAAATGAGGATTCTTTTTATCTTTATTCTCTTTTCCAAAATCCTCCATGTCAATATTATGTTCTTCCATCTTCGGTTGATTTTGAATCTAGAAATATCGGTGATGAATAAAATGAAAATGATTTTCCTAATCAATATGAAATCTTGGACAACCTTCATTCTATTGATTCTAACTCCACCATTATATTTAATGATGTTTTACCAAGTGCATCATTCGATATTTCAGTCTCTCAAGAAAACTTTGTTTCAAAATACTTAGATCTTTAATCTAATTCATTAAATAAGATGCTCTTATTGAAACTTCCACTTCACCTCACTATCCCTTGTGTTATACTTTTTGTAATGAAGATAATCCATGTTCTCCAAGTTCATCATCTAATGAGTCAAATTTTGAATTGACATGGGGCAGTGAGATCATTCACAACTAAGAAGGTAATGCAATAATTGAGTATCCTTTCCATCCCTTATAATTTCGAATTTTTCATGAAGAAAATTCTCCTATTCAGGTTACTCATGAAATTCACTCAATATATTCATGTTAGATGTCAAATCAAAACAACCTTATGACCTAGCTAATTTATTTGTCGAATATGTAAGTTCTGACCAAATTAGTGATGTAGATGGGTGCCATCTGGATAGTAGTGATGTTGTATAAATTACTGGTGGTAATTTTCCACACCCCATGCATGATCTAATTCATTTTTCAAAATGCAATTCTACATTTTTTGAAATTTTTTGGACTCATCAAGAAGTCAAGGCACTTCAAATTCCCTTGATGGTTATGTCAGTTCCTCGTGAATATGGTAAGGCCCTCAAACCAAATTAGATTTGGATTTCATTACAAAATTATTTCCTTTGCATGGCTTCACTAGATGTAAATTCCTCCTTGAAAGTTGTGTAGTATTTCGGGTATAACTTGGAAGGATTTTAAGGCTTTGGTTTTGGTTGGATTGAGCATTATGTTTCAATGGATCATTCCACATGAAAATATATTATATCAAAATTAGATTTGGAAAACATACCTTTCATGGATGTACAAATATGTGAGGTTGATCATTCTAAATATTATAATTGGTCGAAGGATTCATACCTATCACATTATTTTGAAAATAATGAAATCCTAATCATTCTTCTTAATATTCTAATGCAAACAATTTTATTCATGGCATTGGATCTCCTCTTGAGTGTTAATGAATGCTTGTGTTATTTATTGAATCAATTTCCTCTTTTTCATTCACTACATCTTGGTCGATGTCATGTATTTGCTATACTAGGATTCCTTTTCAATTCTTTCATTGATTATGATGCTAGTATAGTTTGTAACTCATCCTGAGGAAATGGTTTTTACATTCAAAATGCAAGGAATATGATTCTTTTATTCAACTAATTTGTGAAGCTATTCAACCGATCGATATTTTTTGTTCATTGTTCAAGAGCCTTGTGCCTTAATTAATCTATCTAATCATGATAATTGTCATTTAATCTGTCATTTTCTCACCAACATAGCTCATAACAGTTGTTTTACATTCATTGACTGTTATCATTTTTTGTCTCAATATTTAGATACTTTCCAAGTAGTTGAGGCACTTCAACCTCCACTGATGATAATTCCAAGTCCTCACCATGATGACAAGATTTATAAATATGATAAAATTTATTTCCCCCACAAGATTCTCATCCTCATTCCACACCATTAATTGAAAATTCTTTCTCCCAAAGATTTCAGGATATCCAAGAGGATTGTTTTGAATTTCATGATCTAAGCTATCATCAGTTAAAAGCATCTTACTTGGAAAATCCATTTGTTAAAATAAATCTCCAATCTCTCTTTATGTTTTCGAAGGAAAACAATATAAGTGTAGGTACACTCACAAGGAGCCATCAATGTTTGTTTTCTTATGATTTTCATCAAAAATTTAAGGCAACGGGTTGGTTAAAGGTTGTACATATTCCTACATCTAGGCAATACCTTCAATGTTTTGTGCAATATTTTCAAGCTTCTATCTTTTTTGTTGCACATTATAATATATTAGTCTTAATCGATCGTTCATTGTGATTACAGGTCAGGAATAATGGTGGCTTCATTGGAAGTATCATTAGACTTAGCCTTGACATTCTAGTTGGTTAGGTTAGAAGTAGGCTTAGTTTCATATAGTTTCCTTTGCATTGCATCCACCCTCCTTCCTACTCTCCATCTAGTATTTGCATTTGTTTTATTTTTGTATAATTATTTTAGGTTCAGTTTCATTTTTCTTTGTCTCTTGTTTCTTCTTTTTTTTTTTTATGTCTTTTCTTTCATGTTTTATTAAGAATAATTTGCATGAAATATGTTCCTTTTGGATAAAAAGGAAACGTGGAAAAACTTTAAAATGGAAATTGTGATGGTGAACAATACTTGGCTAATCAGTTATCTCTTCTCTATTTTATATATCTTTAAAGTCAATGATGTCTGAATGGAAAATACAATCTACTTGAATGGAAATCCTTTGGACGCACTATAAATCCTGTATCTATTGTTGGATCCTGATTCTTCAAGTTGGTATTGTAAGTAAATAGTGTTTTATTGTTGATCCTATAGAGAAGTGTAAGGGGAAAATAAATTAGTGAGAAAACCAATATCAAAGGTCTATATTACCTTCTCTAAAGGAAAAACCTCTCCTACCCTTAATATGTCAAGATCCCTCTTCCACCCATGAAATAAATAAGTGCTTAAGTATAGTTCTATAAATAAAATAAATAAAGGGTGAAAGTAGAGAAAGACTTCCTAAGCAGAGAAGTGAAAAAAGTAACTTCGTTGGAGAAATGTTCAAGCTCGCTGGAAATAAAGCGATGCTTGTGTTCCTATAGTGAATCTGTTGGGGTATTGTCTAGGCTTGCTGGTAGCAGAGAAACACTAGAGATGAAAAATCATACTCTGATTATCTTGAACTCCCAGTTATATATTACGCTTTCCTAGATCGAAACATTTGTGTTTTGGAAAGCCTTGATATGTGTTCAACTAAGTAAGGGAATGGATGAGACTATATATCTAACTTAGTTAAATGGGGAATCCAAGGTAATCCACAAGATGAATCAATACTTCCTAAAATACTGATACTTTCTAGTTAGAGGATTAAATCTAAATAGAGAAGTTGGAGTTCTACTAGTGTCATTAGAGAAATTTTGAGGTCTAAAATGGGCCTCCTAAGAAAAATGTGCAACCAAAATAAACTTAACAAGAACCAATAGGATTCAAGATGATTATGTCAACCATAGGGGTTGATTCACCATTTTGGGGTAAAAAAGTAAACAGATTAAAAAATAATAAAACTACTTTTTCAACTTGTATTTTTAACTTATCTCCCTAAGGTTTTACTTAAATTTCGAGCGATATTACTCATTGGATACAAAATTTGATTTCTCATCCAATGAGTACCCATGTTACATACTTTTGATGGACCCTACTACATGAAAAATTAGAAATACATAAAAAAATGTGATTGCAATCATGTTTTTCATGTATATCTATTTTTCATGTAGCGGAGTCCATAGAAAGTATGCAATATTGGTACTCTTTGGATGAGGAATCAAATTTTGCATCCAATGAGTGTTCCCGCTTGAAATTTTAGTAAACCTATATAGAGATAAGTTTAAAATATGAGTTGAAAAAGTACTTTTTTTCATTTTTTCCCTCTAAAATTTGATGATGTAATGTAATATTATTTTATTATTTCCACTATTATTTTATAATTTCCTTAGGAGGCCCATTTTAGGCCTCAAAATTCACTTAATGGTCGCAAAGTGTTTACGTTGCTATCAACACCCTCCAAAAAAATTCTCACACTTGAAGTTTGGAGCATACTGAGGATCTTATGATATTTCACTCAGTGGTTACCTCATGGTAAATTAATTTTTACTCAGGCATTCAATTCTTCCTCTCAAATTTCTAATTTTCAAAGTCACTTGCTCACATAGGCTCAGTCCTTGAAACACTTATGAGCACACGTTCTTGATGGAAACTTACACAAGAATAATACCATCAATAAAGGAAGTTCTTATGTGATGTTCAACTCATTTCAATAATCAATGCACACTTTTGTTGTCAGTCACCCTCACTTTTATTGTGTTTGTTCTTCTATTCGGTGATATATCTCAATTGTCACTTTTACACAACGTCACTTTCAGAAGTGTCAATTTTACATTCGTGCATATCACTTTTTCTCGCTTTCACATTAATATGTGTTATTTTCATGTTATATTTTCTCTGGAATGTGTCACTTTCAAGGTCATTCAAATTTTGCAAGTGTCATCTTCATGTTTTCCTCCTATCACAGGTGTCGCTTTTATTTTTTTACTCCTACATGTGTCACACCTTTGTGTATCACAAAAGCTAGTTTTTACACAATATTTTACATTACAAGGTCCTATATATCATTATAATGTGCACTTGATAAATTCCTATAGCTTAGCGCACATTTTTGTCTCAGTTAACACTCTTGTCGTAACTTGTGTTCTAGGTGTCATAATGTGTTGTTTCAATTATCACACTTACAAATAAGTGTCACTTTGTTGTCATTTTGATGTTTCATTTCTTTCCATGAGCCTTGCATGTCCTTTGAGCTTGTATTTATTGCTTTCAGGTATCTGATATAAGTTTGATTCATGTTTGGGTACATTTGCCTCTCTTACTTTACTGGTCCAATACTTAGCCATTATGGAGCTCTTCTTGGTCCTCCTTCCCAGTGCAAGTTGTGAAATAATTATCCCTCTTACAAAATGATGATGTTAACCTATTCATGGGACTCAATTGTGGAATCCTACTCACCAATATTGGTGCACTAATTCGTCCTCAATATCATCTAAAATGTACTTCACATTATGAACCTCCCAAGGGTAGTCACCTAATCCTTGTTTCTTATACTAAATCACCACACTGAATTTTGGTCACCTCTACCTTACATGATAGATAGATAACTCCCAGTTAATAGCGAAAGCCTCTTCCACCCTCTTGCAGAGAAAAAACATGTAATGCAAATACCCTCCTATCCTCACCGTGATGTGAAAACCCCCTTAGGCAAAGTGGTTTCCTTCCTATGGCCTCCCTCAATGAAAAGTACTTTCCAAATGTCCAAGCACCCATTGTTGGGTCAAACTATGCTATCCTAGAGGGAAAAGCACATTCCAAATAAACAACGATGCCTTGTTGAGTTAAAATGTGATTTCTTTAAGGCCTTCTCTCCCTTTGAGCACATGGCACAATTTTCAATTTTGAAGCCTTCACCCTGCCCTCTTCCCAATGCACTCAAGCCTTTTCCATGAAAAGTATCCTACAGAATGGCATAGTTTGAAGAGACAGTGAGCCTTTGACTAGTCAAATTGTGCTTTCTCAAAGGCCTCCTCTTCCTTCTAGCACATATCGTAGTCTTGAAGCCTAAAGCCTTCATCCTTCCCTCTTCCCCTTCCCCTCTATGCTGACACTTGTTTAGACCCTTCCTCTTTAGCACATGGCATAGTAGGAAGGCTCATGAAGGCCTCCTCTTAGCCCTTGACTAGTCAAACTGTGCTTTTAAAGTCTTCCTATCTTTCCTTTTTAGCACATGGTGCAATGATAAGGAACAAACTCAACACCATGTTCCTTCAGCTTCCCCACTATGTTGGACCAAGGAGAGTTCCTCTTCATAGTGCATGGCATAGTTACAGTGTATAGTGAAGCCATCTTAAGACACTGTTGAGTTTGACTGCACCCTTCTAATCAAGCCTTATCCTTTTAACCATTCCATAGGCCTATCATGAGATGTTCATTCTATGAGCTAGGTAGTGATAGAGATAATGATTTTAAGACTGATTTTTCCCTGTCACGAATAATTTTCATTGGTAGTAATACCTTCTTAGCATGACAAGGTGATGCTTAAAGAGAATACCAATAAGAAAACATAAAGAAACACCTTCAGAGAAAAAGAACAAAAGAGAGCCATCATGGAGACATGAAGCAAATCATGGACAAAAATAGAAGGAAGACATTGCGTGATGAATTAGAGGATCCCAAAGCTCATCCAAGACCCTTTTAAGGGTGAAGATAAGAAACAAAGTGGATCTTTCATAAAGGTGAATCATAGATCATATCTACCATCAAGAATGAATGATGAAGCAACAAGGAAGACAACTTGGTATTTCCACCTCATCATGAAGTCCATGTCATCATTTTCAAGTTGTAACTTGTACAAGTGTCATCATAATGGTAATTGTGTGCATGTGTCATGCCACATCATGTGGAATGTGATGATGTAATTATTAAGGAGAAATGGAAAAAATGTAAGGTTTGGATGTCTAAGAGTCATATGTGGAATATGAAAAGTCACTTACTCATATATGGAGATAAGGTTATTTGGAGAATTCCAAAAGTCATTTAGAAGTTCAAGAGTTGTTTAGAAGTCCAAATGACACATTATAAGTCTAAGATTCACGAGGATATGAAAGGTCATTCCGCTTGTTATAAAAGAAACCTCATAACTCAAGCAAAGGGATTTTAGAGGCTTAAGCTTTGGAGAGCTAGTATTGGCTTCTCTACTTGTCATAAGAGAGGGAACTATTCTTTGGAGGAGAAAGAATTGATTTAATGTTCCACTATTGGAACTAGTGCCTCATCATTGTAGATATTTAACCTAATTTAAACTCAATGAGCCAATACATTTTCTTGCATGTATCATGAATGTCTTAGGACTAGTCTTGGGATGTTAACAGTATATGTTGTATTCATATGTATTGGAGAAACTGAACTATTTCAGTGGATTTGGTTCTCATATTGTTGAATATGTGTTTCTTTCTCCTTAATAAACGTTATGTGAACTATTTTTCTAAAAAATCATGCTCTCGTGTGTCTCTCTTAGGTTAGTACTATTATTTCCTTGTAGAGACTAACTCTCATCTCCCACTCATGAAGGTGTACTTTTACACTTTGCAATCAGTGTTTCAGAGTTCCAACTTGCTTGTTCAAGGGTTATGTATATAATCTCTTATGTCATCTATTGGAATCGAAGGTGAATCTTATATTATGGTGATCGAGATAATACTTTGGATTTGGATCCTTCTCCAAATGGTGTGAGGTTTAATTGGGAATTCACATCGGGGAGACCCCTTTGTATGTTGGTAGTATCCAACACTGTCAACATGACCATAAGTTCCTTTTAGGTTGTTTTGTGGCTTTGAATGACATTTGGGTATTATAATTTAGGAACAATCCCTCATCCACCCTAATCTACCCTTTGACATAATATTTCTCAGATGACACTTCAAGAAAGTTTGCAATAACATTTTAAAGGGAATATAAGGTTTTTTTTATGAATCACATCCTTGGTCTCTTTACAATTCCTACTTTCATGGGAAACAAATCCTAAATATGGGCTATATTAGAGAGCTAGAGAATTTCACTACATGTTCCACATACGTTATGTATTCATCAATAATAGCACAACATCAATTTTCTCAATAACCACCTAAGCTCATGAGAATGAATGCCAATGTATATTTCAGAATATCTTGGTCATGTATAACTTGTTTCAATAGAAGAAACAAATCCAACTGTCGGAAGAAGAGTGTTTCACACTAAGGAACATAATCTCCTAGCTCAATAAAATTTGACACTTGACTACCCCTAATTACAAAATATCAATTAACTTAGCTAAAGAAGACCATAACAAAGAAGATGTAGTGAATGAAATGTTGGTGGACATGGACTTTGGTAATTAGGATTTGTTGGAAATAATACTGAGAGGGGGGGGGGGGTGAATCAGTATTATTAATTTCTTTTCAATAAACCATCCAGATTTATGCTTTAAATTATTCTTTTGAAATTGATAATTAACTTGTATGTCAGTACCATAAAATGATGAACAAGAATAGTTAAAAATAGATTGTCACACAACGGAACACCAGATATAAGGTGGAAACCGAATGTGGGTGAAAACCACCTGCTGCAATATGTCTCTATCTTCTTTCAAATAGAATTTCTTTTACAATGAATTTGTACTGGTGCAGTCCTTTACCAGTACGCAGGCTGCAACCTGCAGAGAGCTACAACCCTCTCTCGTTTTCTAGTCTCTCCTGGAAGGGAGCTACAACCCCCTACTTCGTTCAAGGACCACGTTTCATTAATTTTCAAACTGGATCCAAGAAGATCAAATGGTCATCAAGTATAAACAAATCTTCAGAATTACCCAAGCATCAGATCAATATATATTTTCTTTTTACAGCAAATCTTTTAAAATCACCCAAGCGCTAACCCAATCACTAGATCAAAATATAAATAAATGCTCGATCTGGTCAACCATTAAAAACATAGGTTGTTTGTGCTGAAATCAGAACACAAAGCAGAGGATATACATATAGCAGTGCACCCGGAGGCTAGACACAAAACAAACGCAATATACGCACCTAGAACCCGAACTGCAATACACTCACATCAATGCGATTTCTCTCGAAGAAATGTCTGAACTTCAAGCCTGCGATCCTTTGCTCTATTCTACGCACATTCTCCTTGATTTTGGTTCAGTAATTGTTCCTTAACTGATCACAAGAATGCCAATCAATTCTCCTTTAAGATCTTCAATTCATAATCGATACCTTGCCAAAGGATCTCTTTTCTTCTTATATAGCATTGCTTTTGATAAAACCATGAGTCGAAACCAGAGGATCCGAAATCCTGTGGCTCGCTTGCTTTCACCGATGATTTAAGTGATAAAAATAGCGGGAAAATGAAAAACAAGTCCAAACAACAAAAGGCGGACTTTAAACTTAATGTACTCATAACAATAATATATCGGGTCCGCTCCTCATCGCTAACAATGCATGCCCGTATCATGGCTTATTCTCGACTTCCGATCCGATGGATCGGATGCGACATGCCCATTAACCATGTTTTATATATATATCGGGTCCGCTCCTTTTATCGCTATCGGCGATTAGATGTGGGAAGCCTTTATAAAATGGGCAATTACCGTGGATGCGATGTTAATATATGCTGCCTTTAATGCTTCCATTGGGTCCGCCATCTCTTATCGCAATCGAAGGATTGGGGTGGACGACCCTTTATGCATTGCGATATACTGCGGATGCGATATTATTAGAAACCAAAAGCGATATGCCATCGGGTCCAATGCAGTCGGAGGTTTCAACGGTGTTACATACCCGAACCACTGATGCGCATATATGCCGAAAAACATGTATTAACACATATAACTGTGTTTATCCGCCGAAAGGGGGAAATGCATACATGCTATTGTTTATTATGTAATACATATATATATGGGTTTTAAGAGCCCAAACACCTCTCGATAGTATTAATGAATGCATATATGGGATTTGATTGCTCGAACAACTCCCGATAGAGTTAAAGCATGCATATATGGCCTGATGACTCCCGATAATGAGTAAGCATGTATCCAAGGGTTATATAGGCCTGATTCCTCTCGATAAGCTCTTTATATATGAGAATGCGCCTCTATTGCTCCGATAAGCTCCCAATGGCTCAATGGCTCCCGATAACTGCTTCTTTGGCATATATAAGTGAGATGTTCATCTATGAGAAGGTTGCCATCAAGTACAATGCATGCATCACAATGCCAACAATCTCCCCCTTTGGACTTGATGGAAAAAACACCGAAATCACTCTCCCCCTTTGACATCAAGGACAAAGGGCAGATCAAGACATACTCTGTCCTTGATATATATATTTGGCTGCCCAGACTTGCTCCTCCTGACTATATCTCCCCCTGAGAATCTGCTCCTCCTGATTATGAACCAGATCATAAAAGCAATATCAACTTCAGATTTTTCAGGTAACCATTCCACTCCACAGCTATTCTGGCTACTGGCTTCTTATAATACAGAGACCGCCCTGTTTTCCCTTCTGCTCGTGCCGCTAATCGAACTCGGCACCTTTAAAACCAAGAACTTACCGAGGACCGCCATCCACTATGGTGCAATACTATAATGTCAACAAGGGATTAGATATGCTCCCCCTGAGCCTTGTACGTGTATACCCTATAAGAACCTCGCGTACAAGTGCCAATCTGAGAATTAACAATAGGATTATGCGTCGAAAACCCCCAGCTTTTGCCTAAGGTATTCAAAAGTTTCCATGGGCAATGGTTTGGTAAATATATCAGCCACTTGTTCCTTAGAAGAAACATATTCCAACTTGACCTTTTGTTCAAGCACTTGTTCCCTGAGAAAATGATACTTGATCGTTATGTGCTTGGTTTTTGAATGCATTACTGGGTTCTTTGAAATGCTAATTGCACTTGTATTATCACATAAGATGGAGATAGGTGGAGTACAAGTGATTTGAAAATCCTGCAAGTTCTGCATCATCCAAAGAAGTTGAGTGCAACAAGATGCAGCAGCCACATATTCTGCTTCAGCTGTAGATAAGCCAATTGAACTTTGTTTCTTCCTGAACCATGATACTAGTTTGGAACCCATAAAGAAAGCACCACCACTTGTGCTCTTCTTGTCATCCACACTTCCGGCCCAATCTGCATCTGTGTAAGCATGGAGTGTGAGATATGTGTTTCTAGGGTACCATAAGCCATAGTTTTGAGTACCTTGAAGATATTTGAAGATTCTCTTAACTGCCTGAAGATGAGTTTCCTTAGGATTGACCTGAAATCTTCCAACTATTCCCACTGCATGCATGATGTCTGGTCGGGTACCTGTCAAATAAAGTAGACTTCCAATCATAGATCTGTAGGTTGGTTGATGAACTGCTGCTGATTCATCATTCGCACTAAGATTTCATCCTGTAACCATGGGGGTACATACTGGTTTTGAATATTCCATGCCATACTTCTTCAAAATCTGCTTGAGGTACTTTGTTTGAGACAAGAAGATACCGTCTTCATTTTGTTGGATTTGCAATCCAAGGAAGTATGTCAGTTCTCCTAGCAGGGACATTTCAAATTCTTTCTGCATTACCAAGGCAAAGCTTTGACTCATAGCTTCTTTGTTGCTGCCAAAGATAATATCGTCTACATACACAACAAGTATTAGCAATTTGTCATTTTCAATTTTTATATAAAGATTGCTATTTGCTGATCCTTTTGAAAAACCTTGTTGATGAAGATATTTGTCCAAACGGTAGTACCAAGCCCTTGGAGCCTGTTTAAGACCATAGAGAGCCTTTTTCAATCTGCATACAAGATTTGGATCATTCCCAAGAATGAAACCATATGGCTGCTCAATGTATACTTCTTCTTCTAAGTCTCCATTTAGAAAAGCTGATTTCACATCCATTTGAAAAACTTTAAACGTTTGAAAGCTTGAGAGAGCAAGGAACATTCAGATGGCCTCAAGTCTTGCAACAGGAGTAAAAGTTTCTTCCAAATCTATTCCTTCTTGTTGGGCATACCCTTTACACACTAGTCTTGCCTTGTTTCTAATTACCTCCCCATTTTCGTTCAACTTATTTTTGAAAATCCATTTTGTTCCTATGACATTCTTATCCTTTGGTCTAGGAACCAACTCCCAAGTGTTGTTCATTTCGATCTGTTCAAGTTCTTCATCCATTGCCTTGACCCAACATTCATCCTTGCATGCCTCTCTTACATTTTGTGGTTCAGTGGAGGAGAGTAATGCTAAATAGCTTGAAGCTTCTACAGTTGATCTTCTTGTTTGTACGCCTGCCTCTTTTTGTCCCAAAATTTGAGATTCTGGATGATTCTTCTGTACATACCTGGATGGAGTCTTCTCTTCTATCATTATCTATTCTTCGGGTGCCTCTTGAGGTTCTTTTTCTTCATCATTGGTCTGATTTGGAGGGTAGTCTTCATCTTCTTCGATATTTTCATACCTTACTTGCCTAGGAATGTATCCATTTTCATCAACCACTACATCAATGTTGTCGACAATTCTTCCAAGTCTTTTATTGTAACACTTATATGCTTTGCTGTGAGGAGAATAACCAAGGAGAATGCCTTCGTCTGCTCTAGGCTCAAGTTTGCCAAGTTGTTCATCAGTATTCTTAATATAGCATTTGCTCCCAAAAATTTTGAAGTGCTTTACCGAAGGAGTCTCACCATACGAGAGCTCATGCGAAGTTTGAGTGCGGTTCACTCAGACATTTGTTTTGTTGAGAATAACAACCGCAACAAATGTAGCTTCACCCCAGAAGGTTGCGGGAGTTCCATACTCATCAAGCATAGCACGAGCCATTTGTTGGATTGTTCTGTTCATCCTTTCCACAACTCCATTCTGCTGAGGAGTCCTAGCTGTAGAGAATTCCCTTCTTATTCCATGTTCTTCACAGAAATCGAAAAACTCATCTGAGGTAAATTCCCCACCTCTATCAGACCTGAGGCACTTAATTTTGTAATCTAATTCATTTTCAACCAAGGCTTTCAAAGACTTGAACTTTTCGAATGCTTCGTCTTTGTGCTTCATAAGTCCTAACCAAACCATCCTAGAGAAGTCATCAATGAATAATATAAAATATTCTTCTCCTCGAGGTGACCTTGTCCTAAATGGACCACATACATCTGTATGTACCAGATCAAGAGGTCTGCTAGCTGATCCTTCTTTTTTAGGAAAGTTAGTTTTGCTTTGCTTACCAAACTGACATTATTTGCATATTGTGTTGTCTGGAATTTTGATGTCTGGAAGACCATGGACTGCCTGGTATTTGCATGCTTTCCTTATTTGTGAAAAGCTTAGGTGCCCCAACCTCCGGTGCCATAACCAATGTTCATCGTCCTTGCTCAAATAGCATTGTTGTTGTCCTTCTTCAAATATGTATAAATTATTTGGAGTTCTTCTGCCTTTGATCACTATTTTTCCTGTATCGAGATCATGAACACTACATCCATTTGATCAAAATATTACCTCTATTCCTTGATCGCACATCTGACTGACACTCAGTATATTATGCTTCAAGCCATCAACATACAAAACATTTCCAGCCTTGACCTTTTCTTTCAACTGAGCAGTGCCTTTTCCTTTTATGGCCGTAGGAGTATCATTTCCAAAAGAAACCTTCTTTCCCTTTTCTAGAGTAGTATATGATTCAAGTTTTTCTTTATCACCTGTCATGTGCTTCGAACATCCACTGTCGATAAAGCATAAATTTTCCTGTCCTTCTGCATAAAAAGCTATTCCACATCTTTCTTGTTGTGATTCCTTCATTCTCCATGTTCTGGCATTAGGGCTTTGTTCCTTCTGAGTTGTCTTCCGAAACCTGCTCCTACATTCAGATTCTTCATGACCGAAGTTATTACAAATAGAATATTCAATTTCACTTTCAAGGGCGGAAAAATTGTTATAGGTCCTTTTCTTGATTCCAGACATACTTCTTTGTTTTTTAGCTTCTCTAGTCATGATTGTCTTATAAGCAACACATTGAGCCGCTTTGTGACCAAAGATATGGCAAGAGAAACATTGCCCATTGAAGAAACTTCTGCGATTATCAAATCTGTCATCCAACCGATTGTAGTTTCTACCATCATCCATTCTTGAGGCAAATTGGGAAGATTTTACCTGTGGCTGGTTGTAGCTTCTGTTTGTAGCTTGCCTCCGATCTTCTTGATAGTTTTTGTTCGTTCTTGAGATAAACTATTCCTGATTTACTTGATGATTTCCATTAGGCCTTTGCTCACTCCTTCTTGCTGCATCAAGATAACTCTTGGAGGTGGATGCTTGAGATGCTTCTCCATTATATCCTAGACCTGTCTTGATTAATGGAGAACGCGGCACATTGATGATCTCATCCACAGTTTTAGATCCTTTAACAAATTTAAGATTAAGAGCTTTTGTCTTCTCAATCTCTTTTCTAAGACCAACAATTTCACATTCCAATTTTTCAAGATGTTTTTCTCTTTCAGCTAGTTGACATTGCAGAGATTCAATAATCACATTTTTCTCTTCTAAGCAAATTTTGAGATTAGACATTTCTTCATAAAAACCTTCTTCATCTATAGCATCCATGTAGTCATCATCCTCAAAAGCCATTAAGAGTTTATAGTCATTACCTCGTTCATCTTCGTCACTATTTGAGAGTCCATCACTATCTTCATGAGTGTAATAGCTTTTCCTGTTAGCATTCTGTTTCTTGTTCCATCTAACAGGTTCCTTTCCCTTGTCATTCTTTTCTTTATGAGGACATTTGGCAGCATAGTGACCCACTCTTCCACATGCAAAGCATTTTAAAGGTAACTTAGCTTGGAATCGTCCAGCACCCCGTTGGAGATTTTTAACAAAATTTGATTCTTCTTCTTCTTCTGACACGTGTCTTGATTCATAGTATTCTCCTTTGCCTGAAGCCTTGAAAGTAGCTTCTCTCCTGTCTGATGGACCTCCTTTCCTCATTTCATAAGCAGTAAGAATTCCGTGCAGCTGTGACATTTTAAGACTTTCTAGATTCTCCTTTTCTTCTATTGCAGAAACTTTAGATTCAAACCTAGGTGACAAAGATCTTAGAACTTTTTCAACCACAACAGCCTCTTTTATTTCTTCTCCCAAGTTTTTCATACAATTAACAATCTCATCTACATGAAGAAAATAGTTAGCCACACTTTCATCATTATACATCTTGAGATTTTCATACTAAATCCTGAGGGTTTGAAGTTTTGCTCGTTTTACCTGATCATCTCCTTCATAGCTTAGGACAATCTTGTCCCATATTTCTTTTGTTGATTTTAACTGCATAACTTTCATGAATTCTGATTGAGATAGACATCCTAGAAGAGTATTGACTGCCTTTGCATTTGTTTCATATTTCTTCTTCTCAGCTGGATATGTAGGAGTAGCTGATGGAAAAGTATATCCTGTTTCTATGATGTCCCAGACTTCTGTACACAGAGATTGAAGATAGGTAGTAACTCTTACCTTCCAATATATGAAGTTTGTCCCATAAAAAATTGGTGGCGTGATTGATGCTTCCCTCTCGTAGTTTCTCATGATGAACGACCTTCAAGCGATCAAGCTTCTTCAGAAGGACCTACTCTGATACCAATTGTTGGAAATAATACTGGGGGGGGGGGTGAATCAGTATTATTAATTTCTTTTCAATAAACCATCCAGATTTATGCTTTAAATTATTCTTCCGAAATTGATAATTAACTTGTATGTCAGTACCATAAAATGATGAACAAGAATAGTTAAAAATAGATTGTCACACAACGGAACACCAGATATAAGGTGGAAACCACCTGCTGCAATATGTCTCTATCTTCTTTCAAATAGAATTTCTTTTACAATGAATTTGTACTGGTGTAGTCCTTTACCAGTCCGTAGGCTGCAACTTGCAGAGAGCTATAACCCTCTCTCATTTTCCAGTCTCTCCTGGAAGGGAGCGACAACCCCCTACTTCATTTAAGGACCACATTTCATTAATTTTCAGACTAGATCCAAGAAGATCAAATGGTCATCAAGTATAAACAAATCTTCAGAATTACCCAAGCATTAGATCAATATATATTTTCTTTATACAACAGATCTTTCAAAATCACCCAAGCGGCAACCCAAGCACTAGATCAAATATAAAAAAATGCTCGATCTGGTCACCCATTAAAAATAGAGGTTGTTTATGCCAAAATCAGAACACAAAGCAGAGGATATACATATAGCAGTGCACCCGGAGGCTAGACACAAAACAAACCCAATATACGCACCCAGAACCTGAACTGCAATACACCCGCAGCAATGCGATTTCTCTCGAAGAAATGTCTGAAGTTCAAGCCTGCGATCCTTTGCTCTGTTCTACACGCATTCTCCTTGATTTAGGTTCAGTAATTGCTCCTTAACCGATCACAAGAATGCCAATCAATTCTCCCTTAAGATCTTCAATTCATAATCGATACCTTGCCAAAAGATCTCTTTTCTTCTTATATAGCCATGCTTTTGATAAAACCATGAGTCGAAACTAGAGGATCTGAAATCCTGTGGCTCGCTTACTTTGACCGATGATTTAAGTGATAAAAATAGCAGGAAAATGAAAAATGAGTCCGAACAACAAAAGGCGGACTTTAAACTTAATGTACTCATAACAATAATATATCAGGTCCGCTCCTCATCACTAACAATGCATGCCTGTATCATGGCTTATTCCCGACTTCTGATCTGATGGATCGGATGCGACATGCCCATTAACCATGTTTTATATATATATCGAGTCCGCTCCTTTTATCGCTATCGGCGATTAGATGTGGGAAGCCTTTATAGAATGGGCGATTACCGTGGATGCAATGTTAATATATGCTGCCTTTAATGCTTCCATCGGGTCCGCCATCTCTTATCGCAATCAGAGGATTGGGGTGGATGACCCTTTACACATTGCGATATACTCCTGCGGATACGATATTATTATAAACCAAAAGCGATATGCCGTTGGGTCCAATGCTGTCGGAGGTTTCAATGGTGTTACATAGCCGAACCACCGATGCGCATATATGCCGAAAAACATGTATTAACACATATAACTGTGTTTATCCACCGAAAGGGGGAAATGCATACATGCTATTGTTTATTATATAATACATATATATATGGGTTTTAAGCACCCAAACACCTCCCGATAGTATTAATGAATGTATATATGGGATTTGATCGCCCGAAAAACTCCCAATAATGAGTAAGCATGCATCCAAGGGTTATATAGGCCCGATTCCTCTCGATAAGCTCTTTATATATGAGAATGTGCCTCTATTGCTCCAATAAGCTCCCAATTGCTCAATGGCTCCCGATAACTGCTTCTTTGGCATATATAAGTGAGATGTTCATCTATGAGAAGGTTGCCATCAAGTACAATGCATGCATCACAATGCCAACAGGATTCCTGTCCTCCCACTATTGGAAAATATGAAGCCTAAACAAACATGTACTTTACTATCTTTTATGTCGTGTAAAACAATATTTATACTAGCATCTTTTTTAGAGTATATGCTAGCAGGAATTTTAAGAATTCTACTATAATGTCCCCATCCCACTAGTTAAGCCAATTGCTTCTCTACACAATCTAATTCCAAAAGTTTCTCTTTATCCTAGTCCAATTATTCTATATTACCACTCTATGATGTACCCAACCATCCCCATTTATGCATCTTCTAGATTCAGATAAACATAATACTATACAAGAAATGGAAATTATATAAAATCATCATTTTCATGTGTCTTTCTATTATACAAATGGTTCCTCTATATAACTATAGGTGAAATTAACAACTATTTCATAGTCATATATTTCGTTTAAAACTTCTCTACAATATCAACATAATTACCAATAAAACGGGAACTATTACCTCAAAATGGGTACTCGAGTGCAAAAATCCAAAAAAAACACGAAAAAACACCTTGAAATCAAAAAGTGTTGACGTCAGAATAAGGTTTTTTTTTATTTTTATTTATTTATTTTTTATTTTTTATTTTTTATTTATTTTTTAAATTTATTTTTTTTCAGACTAAATTTTCAATATTTTTTTTAAAATAACAGTGAAAAACAATAAAATCCATTTTGTTTAGTGCAAAAAACACCTTCAAATTGAAAAGTGTTGATTCCAGAATAATTTATTTATTTGTTTATTTCCAGGGTACATTTTCAATACTTTTTAGTAATGACGTTAAAAACAAAATATTGTGACTCTGAGAAACTTTAAATTTCCAATGATTTTCAAGCATGACATTAATGATAAAATATCACGTATTTGAAAACCCTTAAAATTCCAATGATTTTTAAGCATGACATTAAATTTAAAATATCACTTCTTTGAAAAACCTTAAAATTCCAACAATTTTCAAGCATGGTGCTAAGAAAAAATATTTATAATTGTTTTCAGCCATAACATTAAAGATAAAATATCACGACTTAGAAAAAAATTAAAAATCTTGACAATTTTTCAACCATGGAATTAAAATCAAAGATTATGATTACAAAACAATCTTAAATTTTCAAAATATTTTAAGCATGACATTATAGAAAAAATTTGTGACTAAAAAAACTTTAAAAATGAACACCTGAATGAAAGATTTATTATACCAAGAGTAATTTTAAAAAAATGCTAAATGTATAGCAATTTTGAAATCTTAGCCTAAGACAACTTGATACATTGTGAAAAAAAATTTAAAAATCAACTATCGAATTGACATGCAGTGTAGGTGAGCTCAACCCATTGTAATGAAAACTTAAAGACCAACCATGAAATTAACACATTGTGGGGTAGACTCGATTCATTATAACGAAAAATTTAAAATCAATTATCAAATTGCACATAATGGGGTCGGGTTGCTAGACATGCATCGACACATACCCTACAATATATATACGTATATGTATATGTATATGTATATGTACCACAACACTCGGCTTCCCCTCCTTACCCTCTATTGTCCCCCTCCCTGTCCTCCCCTCTCCCCTCCAACACCTGACCCCCACCTGACCCTCCTCCCTCACCCTGTTCCCCTCCCCACCGTCAGCTCTTCCCTTGCACCTGCCCCCTTGCCCTTCCCCCCCCCGACCCAGGCCCCTAACGAGTGGTGAAGAGGATGTAGGCTGGGGGCTCGGGTGGGGGGGGAGGGGGTGGTGTAGGGGGAGGGCCAAGGGTGGGGATGGGAGGGGGCTGAGCGAGGCGGGTTGTGTGGGAGTCGGGTGGGGGAGGGGAGAGGGCAGGGGAGAGAGGGGGAGGGTTGAAGGTGGTTAGGCGAGGTGGGTGAGGGAGGGGAGCGGGGAGGGGGAGGAAGGGGAGACGGGAGAGGGGAGGGCGGAGGATGGGGAGGCGAGGGGGGTGAGGGAAGGGGGGAGATGGGGCAGTGGTGAGGGAGGGGAGGAGGGAGAAGGGGGAAGTGGTGAGGGAGGGGGGCAAGGGTGGCCGAGGAGTGGGGTTTGTTTTGGATTGTGGTTTTTTTTAATTGTTTTTTTAATTAATTGCTTTTTTTAATTGTTTATTTTTAATTGTTTATTTTTTAAATTTTTAACTGTTTTTATTTATATTTATATTTTTAATTGTACTCTTTTTAAATTGTTTTTATTTTTTAAGTTGTGTTTTTTTTATATTGTTTTTTTAAATTGGTTTTATTTTTATTTATTTTTTAATTCTTTTTTTTTAAATTGTTTTTTTTTAACTATTTTTTTTAATTGTTTTGAATTTTTTTTTAATGTTTTTTTAGTCTAGTTTTTTAATTTTATTTCTTTATTTTAATAATTTTAATTTTAAAAAATAATTCTTAAATTTGTATTTTATTTTATTTTTTATTTTTTGTTTTTTTTATTTAAATTATTATTTTTTATTTTTTTCTTAATTATTTTAAGTTTTTTTTTTTTTTTGTAATTAGTTTTTTTTTATTATTATTATTTTAACTCAAAAAAAAAGTTTTTAGACTTTCTTTTGTGGATAAATTTTTTTCTTTAAATTATATATTTTTTTGAAACAAAATCATTTTTTATTTATTTTTTTATATATTTTTTTATTTTTTTTTTAATTTTTTTTTCATTAATTTTTTTTTTTTATTTTTATGAGTTAATTTTGGGTTTTTTTTTTTTTTTTACATTTTTATAGTTTTTTTGTTTTTTCCTTTTTTTTTATATATTTTTTGTCATGTTTTTTTATTTTTGTTATATTTTATTTTTATTTTTTATATAATTTTATGTTCTATTACTAACATGTTTTTATTATTTTTATTTTTGTCATGCTATATGTTTTATTTTTATGTTTTATGTTTTTTTTTCACATTTTTATACGTTTTCTGTTTTTCTTTTTATATATATTTTTTTTATTTGATTCTTTTTTTCATGTTTTTATTTTTGTTCTCTTTCATGTTTTGTTACTATCATGAAAATCACCAACATTTTAAAAAAATTATCCACACTTAATTCATTAGAAAATTTAAAGTGTAATAACTAAGCCCTATAAACAAAAAGGGTTGATGCTAATCAACACTTTTCAAGATCAAGATGAAAATCACTATAAAAAACAAAAATGTTCACACTTGATACATTAAAAACTTTAAGAGTGTAAAAAATAAGTCCTTTAAAAAATGTGTTGATGCTGCATCAACACTTTTCAAAATCAGCATGAAAATCACTAAGATTTAAAAAGATGTGTTGATGCTGCATCAACAGTTTTCAAAATCAGCATGAAAATCACTAACATTGAAAAAAAAAATGTTCATACTTGATACATAAGAAAATTTGAAGTGCCAAAAATATGCTCAAACAAAAAAGGTGTATTTTGGCATCACCACTTTTCAAAATCTGGTGATTTTTTGCTACCTCAAAAACACGGGTACTAGTTCACTTTCTCGTTTGATCGGTAACTATGTTTATCTCCATGAATCTCTCAAAATATTACCATACCTAACTTCTTTAATTTCTACTCATATCTCACTCTTGCATGGAATTCTACAATTCAGTCTACATTTTTCCAAACCATCACATAATTATTCTTTAAATGTCACAAGTAGGAGTTATTTCTTCGTACTCAACCTTAATGAGTACCTGTGATCTCAATATGCAATCTTCGTTGAATCAGTCCCTCCATCTTCTTTTTTAATGCTCTTCAACTTCACTACTCTTTGTCTTCACCTTCAATCTTTTGTGATATTTGGTCTTCTACATTCTTCATCATTGATCTTCTTCATATTTCTTCTTCTACCTACAAAACCATAAACATTATCAGAATCCATACAAAAAGGTTACCATACACTGGAATACATGGTCCCTAACCATTTTATCCAATAGTTATCTAGGAACCATTTTCTTGTACATGGTTCATCAACCACAAATATTCATATACCTATCTTTAACTTCTCCTACATTCTCATCAATTATCATACTAGGTTTTCTTTGGCTTACCAATAACTAGAGTCTTAGAGATTTTATAAAATAATACCAAGGAATAAAATACTTCTTCATTGTATCACATCCATGAGTTCACATATGTTGCTACCATGTTTGGTAGATTGGATCCTTTAACTACCTCACCCTCTAGCTCTACCTTCCATCTCTCCAAAAAATTTGTTTCACTATTTTTTTTCTCTAGGTTTTTTGGATTACCCCTACCCATTACATCCTCAACAATCATTATAATCCTATTCTAGTCCTCTTTTCATGACCTGTAATCTCCATAACTACTGAAAATTGGTTTTTCTTCCAAGTTTGGATTGCCTCCATTCAACAGTTATACCCACGGTCAAGCTTGTCTTTTGACTTTCCACCTTTTCATTTCAACAATTACTCTCTCATGACAAGAAGTTTTTGGATTATCATGAACTCTTCCCTACAAAGTTAATTTTAGAGCACCATGAAATTTTCATTCTAACAAATTATGGGGTATGCATGCCTTAGCAGGTTAATATCATTATTGACTTTACTCATACAATTTCAAAATAGAAACTCAAGGTAACCTAGCCCTTAGAAAGAATATTACCAAGACCATTTCTTTTTGTTGTTTCAAAACATTATTTAGGACCATAATACTTCTTGGGGATATTTTCATGGAGTCAATGTATCTATATCTTAATTTTGAACACAATGTATTTTTATTCATACCTTGCTTCAGTTACTTCTTGCCTCTACTTTGTGTCTTCATTTTCCTTCTTCCATTCTCTTTATTCTTGCGTCAATTCTCTTCCTCACTTCATTCATTCAATTGCATGCTCCATCCATCATGTTTGTTTTTTATGTCATTTATCTACTACTTTATTTTCCACTTCTTTCCCTTTTCCATGCTTCATTCTTCCTGATTATGTTACATCAAACGTTTTCCATTGTCTAATTTCATCTATTTCAACTTTTTATTTGCTTGCACTTTCCTCTATCATCTTCTTTTATTTAGCATTCCATATTTTACATCTTTAATTTTCATGTCCAAGAGTCTACATTCTATCTTCTTTTTATCTGGCTTTGACTACATCATCTCTATCGCATTATGCTTGTTCTTTCACCTTTCAATGACATTTTCCTTCTACTAGGCCATTCATTCTACTATTCATGTTATTTCCCAATCTCTTCCACTAAGCTTCAATGTTATCACCTTCATCTCTTTCTTTTAGCCCCATTGCCACTCTTCTTCCTCGGTAAGTCTTTCCCACCTTATTAGATACCTTATCTGGGTTGTCTCTTTCTCTAAACCTAGTATTTAGGTATTAATGGTCCTTATTCACCTTGGAATTTTTCTCTAATATTTTATCTACTCATTAATACTCACCTTTTAAGCTTCAATAGATTTAGGGCTTCTTCTTGCCACCAAATTCCTCTCTTTTTTAGTCTTCTTCTTTCTTACTCTTTTATCTATCAGTTGCTTTATTATGGAGTCAAATTATTCTTCTCTCTTCATTAATCCTCTTTGTGATGTCATATTATTTCATCATTGATCATATTCTTGCATAATTCCTCATTTTAATATTCCATTGCAATACATACATAAAATCGTTTCTTGTAAGAAGGACATTTCTATCCAACAATATAATTATGACACTAGATTGGTAAACAATGTCATGATTTTACATGAGTTTACCTTTGAGGCTAGTAATTTCAATGACTTTAAATTCGCTTAAAAGTTGACTCCACACTCTTAAATTGACTTTAACTTATTGCATGACTTAACATAATTTGTTACGGTGTAGGGTAACATCGATCATGCACTCTTATTCATTTTTATTTTCAATGAAATACAACAAATTATTTATTAATGGTTTCTTGATGACTCAAACATTTGACTCATTACATCAACTTGCAAATCTTTACATGACTAATAACTTTAGGTTACCTTTGATATTAACTTGTTTAATATTTTTACATCAATATACTATCACACTTTCATTTTATGACACATGGCATTAACTTGTAAAAAGAGTCCATATAAAAACTTTATGTAACAAGTTAAGGAGTTTTCACCTTCTCTTTCTCATTTATTTCCATTATCCAAAGTTTTTAAAACATCTTATGTACACTTGTTACTGGAAAGCATAAGTTAATTTAATGAGGAAATGAATTTATATTGATTTTTAATATAATTCTTTCAATGTGATGATAATAGCATAGATTTTTTTTCTTGAAAGATGCACTACCTTTAAAATAAAAAATTTCTTCTATCATTCACTGGAATATAATATTCAAGATATGAACTATTTCTTGTTGTGCAATGTTGCTTCCTTGATATGATATACCTTTCATAACTAACATATAATTTTCGAGGTTAACTCTAAGTACTTTTCCTTTTCATTGGACCTTTTTCTTCATCTCTAATGAGTCATGACAATGAATTTTTCCCTTGCAATGTTTGCTAGAACCAATGTAATTTCCTTTAGTCACATTTTTGAAATTTTGTTCCTCTCATTCCATTAGACACCAATGTATGCATCCATAATTTATTTTCTTCAATTGGCTACTTGATCCTTGAACAAATCTGTATGACATTGTTTACTTTCTACTTTTTTTTTTAGGGGGTTCTCAACTTGATTTTTATCCTTTGCACCATCCTCTCTAGGTGTTTACAATTGAAACTTCATTTCATCATTTCTTATGACTTTGACCTAGTTTTACTAGTTGGTCTACTCCACGACTTTCCTCTTGAAAATTCAAAAGGTGAAGTGATTATATCTCTTTCCCTCAACACCTAATTTGATTTGAATTTATTTCCATAATTATTGGACTTATAGTGAATACTTGGTATCTCTTGTGTCTTTGATAATTTGCATACTGGAAAAATAAAATATGTTATTGCACTATATTCCTTTCCTACATGAATCTCACAACCTTCATCAATATTGTCTAGATTTGGAAGGTTAACACAATCAAAGTGATATCACTCACTACACCTATCATAAGAAACCACACATTTTTCCTTGTCATGAGGTTTTCCACAATGGAAGTAAAGTACTTTTTGGTGCTTCATTGCTACAAAGGAACATTCAAATTGAGCACACACTCAAAACCTAACACACTCTATTTGATAGTGTACACATAAGTTAATAGTATATCCACTCATCTTAATAATATTAATATAAAAAACCTAATGACTTACTCATGTGATCAATATAAATATGGAGAAGAAGTAAATATTATTAGAGATAATTACTCCTAACAAATTAGCCTATAATTTTTGGTAGTTTACGTTGAGTTTAAATTTAGGAATAATTAGTCATGCATGTGTGAGATAAGATTAGCACATTTATCATTACTATTTTTGGGTCTATTTAATCATGTACCTTCAACAAATTAATAAATCAATTTGAGTTACAGAGCCAAAAATATATTATGCTCTAATTTTTTATTGTTTAGTTTCCTCCTTTGTCCATTAGAGTGGTTTTAAAGTACGTTCAAACCATCCTTCACTAGTCAAGTGAAAGTATTTTGAAAAGAAAGCATATGGTTGTGAGTTTGCATGCCCATCATCATTTAAAAATCCCTCATTGTTCCATTTTCATAATGATTTTTCACCAGAGACTGAGCAACCATCCTTGATGAAAAGGGCCATTTGTAGCCTCCTAGGGTAGTAGGCCACCATCCATAATCCAAGATGCCAATACTAACCATTGTGAGCCACCATTAACTGAAGGTTGGAAAGGTTTATTTTTAAAAGATCATTAAGTTATTTAATTCACCATTGTCCATGACATGTACGAAAAAAATATTTTTGGGAAGTTCAAACCTTTTATAGCTACTGGTATTTCCACTTTTACTTTTACAAGTGTTTCATTAAAAAATATATATCCACCTTATTATGTACTAAGAAATTTTTGTGTTGGAGATATCTTTTAAGTGATTTTGATTATGTTATAAAAAGTATAAAAAAGTGGATTAAAAAAGGGATACTTTTTCTAAAGAAGTATATGCATAGTAGCCACCAATATATGTGATAAAAGATCATGAAACTAAGGTATACACGTTGAAGAAATCTCTCTATGGACTTAAGAAAGCTCCTAAAGCTTGGTATTGAAATATTGATTCATATCTTATCATGAGCGGATTTAGTAGAAGCAACGGCGAGTCCACACTAGCAAAAAATGATTAAATTAATGACTAGGTGACTAAAAACGTTAGCCACCGCAATTATTTCAAGTGAATTACTACTAAATTTGAGAAAATTTAAGTGATTAAACTAAAAATTACTAAAACGACTAATTTAGTCTAGGGATAAAATATACGACTAGCTAATAAGTAACTAAACTAAAAGCAACTAACTTAAATGACTAATTTAGTCTAGGATTAAAAAATATGACTAGATAATAAGTGACAAAAGTATTTCATGAGGAGAGTACCCTACAAGCCACCAAATTTCTATCATATCCATGAGGTCAACAACAATTTCTGGTTCAAGATATATCTAATTTGGAACAAACTTAGCTTTAAAGCCTAGGATTCGTTTCCACCTCTAATGTTTATGGACAAAGAGATAAATTTCTAGATCATGTGGGAGATAAACTATCACCTTTCCCATGTTGAACATCATGGAAAATCTCCATAGATTAGTTATCCTTATTAAAAAAAACATTTAATTGGAAATGATCATTAATCCTATGACATTACTAGTTCGCTATACTTTTTGGCCACACAAAGCTTATTTTGATGTCTACCCTTCTTATTTCATGACAAGACTACCCTACGAGCCACCACATTTCTATCATATCCATGAGGCCAATACCAATTTGTGGTTCAAGATATAACTAAGTTGGAACAAACTTAGCTCTAGAATCTATGTTATTTTTCCACCACTAATGTTTATGGACAAAGAGATATCAATTTTCTAAAACATGTGAGAGCCAAAGTATTACCTTTCCCATGTTGACTCCCTCTATTAAACATCATGAAAAATCTACATAAGTTAATTTTCCTTATTAAACAAACATTTAATTAGAAATGATAATTAATCATCACACAAAACTGGTTTTAATATAATCACCATAATTCACTTTTGATAAATCAACCAAAATTCCCTCAACTAATATTTGGTAACACAAATACCTAACAATATTCATAAATTAATAAATATTTATAATTAGAAATACCTCCATTGAAAAAAAAACTAACATTTTATTTAATGGAATTTAATTCCCTTGAAAAATACACGAACATTTAACAATAGCATTTCATTTAAGTTCCATTCAAAGTTTCATGGATTTGTTTCTTTTAAATATCAAAATTGTTTATTTCCCTCCATTTGAAAGGTTTGTCCATGGGAAGAAGGAGAAAAATTATTTATTTCCCTCCATCTGAAAGGTTTATCCACAGGGAAGAAGGAGAAGGAAGGGCGCGGCCATGCCATTGCACTCTGGCTTCAAAATTGACACTTGAAATCTTTTGAATTCTTTTTCCAGTAAAATACAGCTTATTCCGAAATAAACACGTTAAAGGTTTCATAAACATTATTACACAGGCCAGCAGTAGTGCTTCATAGATAAAAAATTTGGAAGGATCGTGGATCGAGGCCACTTTCAGCTTTGCATGCCTGCCAGATTTGAGATATATTCTCCGGGGGGATCTGAACGTCCCATAATGACTTGCAGGGACAAGCATGCATACTGTGAAACACATTTCCCTAACAAATTCCTTGTGTTCATGTTCCTCTTTGTGGTGGATTTCATGTGAACAGAGGAGACCGACTAGTGTTCATGTTCCTCTTTCTCGTGGACTTCATGTGAACAGAGGAGACCGAATAGTGTTCACGTTCCTCTTTCTGGTGGACTTCATGTGAGCAGAGGAGACCGACTAAAAACATTAATCTATCAATAGAAGCCTCATCCTTTGTATGGATCCTTTTCTCATTCTCAGAATCCCACTTCTGCCATTGACTAGTGACAAACTCAAGAGTCAGAGTGGTTTCCTTTGGAGTTCCTACTTCTTCTGGTTTGTGCATTCCTTTCTATAAATTTCCTGGAATATATTCAACTACCTATTGTTTAAATGCCACATAAACATCATTGGAGCCTTTCACTATTAGTTGCTATGTCGTTCTTGGTCCCCTCTAGGTTTTCAAGTATGACAATTTTCTAGTGTGCTGATGCAGTTTCAAGCCATGTTTGGTTGCAAATGTGGACCCTTTGTGATTTGGGTCAATTTTTTTTTATGATTTGATGTGGGTTTGAGCTATGGAAAATTTTCCTTCTTGTTATTTAGATGTGGGTGTGAGGTGGGATGGATGAATTTGATGTGGTTATGATCCATGGAAAAAGATAAGGCAGTCCTCAGTGTTTTTGGAGTCCCACAATCTGAATCCAAAAATAGTAGTATTTCATAGAATGATGATCCTCCTGTTTGATCCTCATCCTCACAACAATAGTAGAGGGTGAAATCTTCTGGAATGAGTGCCTTGAAGGATTCTTCTACTTCCAGGAATCATCTAATGTATAAAAATTCAAGTAAGTCACCTTCTCATGGCATAGCACAACATATGGAAAAGACCCACAGTAACACTAATAATAGCAACAACTATAGCAGTCACAGGGATGCAGATAGGGTAGTGTTTCTTGTGAATGATTTTCAGAGCCTAGTTCCCTCTCCCGGAAGTTCCCAATAATAGGCCCTCCAACAATAGGGTCTACATCAATAGGCACTCCACCAAAAATCCATTAAACAACATGGAATTCAATCAGTTGGGTTCTAGACTCCACTAGAGCCCAACAAACCGAGACAAACGAAGCAAACTTCACAGTGGACTCAACAATAAAAATGCATAAAGGCATAGCCAATGGATTCCTATCAATTTCTTAATTTGGATAAAAGTAGGACAATGCAAAAAATGATTGAAATAGATGATGGAAAGGGAAAGGAAGGGGCAAGAGAGCATGCCCATGGTAGAATACATGCACAGGGGGAATGACTGTATACAAGTGCAGTCTCAGTCTAAATTTAGGGTGACCACCAGTCGTGAAGCGGTGTTTGCAGACGTTAATGTGGAGCCACCCATGAGCGATGGCGAGGAACCTAAAAAGAGTGAAGGAACCAAAATTGCAGCCCGAACTGCATGTAGTAGGTTTTAACTTGACCATCATCACGCTTATTTTTTACTTTTCAATTGCAACTTCTTCAATAGTGAATTGTTTCAAAGTTAACATTTATTTATTGTTAGGCACTAGTAGGTTATCCCAACACTGTCCAATCGACACCTACTATTATAGTGAGTGAGCTTTCAAAGATATAAGTCCATTCACCTCGAAATAGATAGTTTCAACTGTGGTTTCACTTATTAATTCCGCCAAGAATTCTAGTGCCTTTTTCTTATGCATGGATAATAAATGCTTCTCATGGACACTATTTCATGATATTTCCTTTCATGATTAATTTTTTCCAAAGGAGTGTCTTCATTACTTTATATAAAGCGTGAGTGGTGGTGTTTTGTTTCCAGATTGGTGTTACATTGTTTTTAATAAAGTAACAGTCCAAAAACATACAAAATATGAATTTGTATTTAGATGAAGTCAAAAGACTACCTTTACATACAATTTTCCTTACCAAAACTGAAAATGGAAATGTCTTAGGCAACTAGTCTGACCATTCATTATTGTCTTTCCTATAAAGTATTTTCCCTTTTAAATTTTATCAATTTTATTTTTTAAGGATTTTGATTGTTTCTTGGTTTCTCCCGAAGCCATTTTGTTGATACTGTTTACTCGATAAAGCACCATTTTATTGGAAGAATGTATTTTTGCAAACTGCTTATCTCAAGTAGATCTTGATTCCTCTTTAATAGAAGACGGAATTTAATATATACTCTTTATTTTAACATTGAATTTCCATTCATTCATCTACTTGTGAATACACATTCATCAACACTCTCATTTTTTGCGAGCATTAAAAAGGGTCAAAACTTGTTATTTACATAAGATCTTGCCATGTAAGATTTCTCTAACCATTCAATGATTAGATCTTAATATTCAAGACAACCAATTTTAAAATCCTGGAACTTATAGAAAAATGAATTTTTGAATTAATGTATTTGAATCAAAAGGAGAATATTTGGTATTATGATCATATTGGTCGATTAACATATAATATTATCCATTCTCTATTGGTTCCCTTTGTATCCAATTACGTCCAAATGTCATAATGAGAAATCTTAGGATATTCAGGACAATTATTGAGATTATAGAACTAGGAAACCAATCAGGACACTGAGTTGACAAAAGGTTAGAAAAATATGTCATATTAAACATAGTACTAGCACAATGGTTTTGGTTGGCTAAATGATTGAAGGAATTACATTTATTTTAGAAAAGAAAATGTGCCATAGAGATTATTAGCCTGATGATATGCAAAGAATATATAATAATATGGTCAGATCCAAAAGGCTTTAACAGAGAAAACTCCTTCAACCCAAAATGTCCTTTACCTTGATAATAAGACTGATATACTTTAAAACTGTGAGGATACATCAAAGATGTGCTCTCCAACCCTTGGTCTAGCGCAAGGGGTCGACATGAAAATGAACTAACCAAACAAGAGTCTTTCATCTGATAAAAAATTTGATCTTGAGGATTTAAAATATTAGCTTGGAAAAACTGAAATTTCCTTGAGAATGAACTCATAATCAGTGTATGAATTTCAAACAAATATCTATGTGTGAAAATATAGATCCAACTTAGTTCAAATATTTCAATAGGATTGTGAGAACCTGACATAACCATCAACAGGAGCTAAAGTGCCTCGACTTTCTGACATGCCTCTAAACTTTCTAATGGTGGATCATCGAATCTCGGTGGCTTGGAAAGACATGCACCACTATCATCTGATGTGTCAATGAATAAAATATTAATGACATTGGTTTGATTAGATTTAGGATTAATCATATCAGATTCTTGATGGATAGGAAATTGAAATACCTCAATCCCTTGATTATTTATAGTTTGAACATATTCCTCCTGACTTATGAAAGATTTTACAATTGAATAGATCATGAATAATAGATTCAAACTTTTCATCCTATGATTGTAGTATCACACCATCATGTACTTGATTCAAACCATGATCAGTCAGTTATGGATCAAAATTATTTAAGGGGGCTACGAGTGTGACATATTTATCAAACATATTTGAGTATAATGTATAATGTGCTAGAGGTGAAGAAGGATTAAAAGACTCAAGAGGAGGAGAAAAAATTGTATTTAAATCATATTGAACTTGAAATAAAAACATATGAACATCATTGTCATCAGTGTAATGGTCAGAGACAAACATACCGATATGACACTTAGATTGACCAAGAACTCCAAATATTCAAGAACCTAACAACTTACCCTTTATATTTTTCATACAAATATGTATGAATTAAATAAGGTTCAGGATCATTGAGGATTAAAAGAGCATCACAATTCACAAATGGATTGTAAACTATGAAAAACATATTTTGAATTGATACCTCGCAAATCCAAGCCCTCAGAAGAAGAGAATATATCATCTAGTGTACTTGGATTTCACCACGATATGTGTTAATGGAAATCTGGATGTCACGGTGATGGTTATCCAAAGTCTCGAATGAGATGTGAGGTTTAGAGTCACTTAACAAGTCTTCAATATTAACAGATCATAGGTCAACTGGAAGGGAGAGATTATCATTTTGAAGGAGGGAGGAAAGATAAGACATATCCTCAAAAATTTGCTCCTCTACATGTGAAATACAACTACCTCTTTCTCAATTACCACTTGAATGAAAAAATTGAACATCATTATGAGCAGAAGTAGGTGAAACTAGTGGATCATGAAACAAGGAATCACCAAACATAGTTGTTAGAGGTTTTTAAGTATCCCTAGATACAATCAAGTTTTCATTTGTATATGATTCAATATTGGACTTATGTGCATTAATAAGATCTTGAAAACCCAAGGGGTCAACTTTCACTTTAGGATCCATGCAATTAATCCACCATTCCACTTTAGGATCGATGCAATTACTATACCATTCCAAGTTTTCCTTAGTAGGATGTGGATCATAATAATTGGATGAAGGCTGAATGGAGAGATCAATGGTTTGATTTTCATATTTTCCAACTTTAACATCATCATTAGAGGACACCCAAATTGGTACTAGAAAATGCGGAGGACAAGGAATTAAAGGAATCATAGGTTCCTCCTCCAAAAATTGACGTATCCCTTTGTTTGTAAAAGTTGGGGGGAGAGAATGATCAGAAGGTTTGGATTAAAAATATCACAAGGAAAGTAAAATCAAATTTTGAATTTTTTCCATAATGAAATCTGAATCAATAACTCCCTCAGGAAATTCATAGCAAATGTGAAGAAACTAATTAAGAAAGTCCTTTGCAGATTCACCAGGTTCTATTCTAAGAAAATCAATTCTATCACATACATCTTGATAATCATACCTATCAAAGCCTTCATGAAGCTCCTTAATAAGTTGCTCGAGTGAATGGACAAAAGTAATAGGTAATGTATGATACCATTTATTCACTTGACCTTCAAATGTGAGGGTGAACAACTTGATCATGACATCTTTACAATGTATTCCATTAGAGAGACAAAAATGAATAAATTGAAAGAAGTATTCAAGGATAGTTAGTTCACTCTCACCATAAAACTTAAATTGAGACAATTTATGAATGATTTCCACAGGGATGGTAAAATCAAACTCTTTAGAAAGACATCCCGAGATTGTTATTTGGGAAAGTTACATTTAAGATGAGAGATTGAAAACATACTCATTGGGCATAGCTTGTCATCTGGCCCTCCTTATAGAGCCAAAATGTTGACGGTTTTGGATACCACCAACACACATGGGGTCTCCCCGATGTGAAGTCCCAATTAGACCTCACACCATTTGGAGTAGGATCCCCATCCAGAGTATTGGCCCAACCACCATAAAACAAAGGTTCATCTTGGTTTTAATAGATAACATAAGATATTATATACAAAAACCTTGAATAAGCAAGTAATTTTAAGTTGTATTGCACTAATTGCAGGATGTAAAAGGAAACCTTCACAAGGGGAGACATGAAGTGAGTCTCTAAGAGGAAAGTAATAGTACTATCCAAAAAGAGGCACACAAGGGCATGGACATATTCATTATCAAAATAGTTCACACAATGATATTAAGGAAAATACAACAGACATTCAACAATATGCGTAACAAAGCCACTAAAATATTTCTATTTCTCCGGTACATATGAACACAACATATACCGTAAACATCACAAGAATAGTTCTAAAACATTTGTGATACATGGATGAAAATGTGTTGGCTCATAGAGATTCAATTATAAGGTGAAATATCCAAGTACATCAATTACAATGGTGAACACTAGTTCCAATAGTGGAACATTAAGTCACTCATTGCTTCTCCAAAGAATAGTTTTTCTCTCTTATGCCAAGTACATATAAGCCAATACTAGCTCTCCAAAAATTAAGCCTCCAAAATCCCTTTTTCTTGAGTTATAAGGATGCTTTTCTAATAAGGGGAATGACCTTTCATATCCCCATGACTCTTGAATTACCCTTATGACCCTTGGAATTCTAATGTGTCCTTTGGACTTCTAAACAACTCTTGAAATTCCAATTCCTTTTAGACTTCTCTATATGACTTTTGCACTTCTGTAAAAGACATTTTGTCCATACATGACTAAGTGTATTTCCACATTCCACATATGACTCTTAGACTTCCACATAGTACATTTTGTCTTTACAATTATTACAATACTACATCATGATTTCCACATCATCATATCATGAGACTTGACATGTTATTATCTTTAATGACAGGGACTGATAGTGACTGATGACATGAAATTTCTCTAGTGGTGATATGGCTTCAACTATGTCTTTGCACTTTATTTATCCTTTGATCATGATGCTTTCACCCTCCAGAGGATCTTCAATCTAGGAGTCTTAGGGGTGCTTTAATCATATAGTTTCAAGTGTGTTGTTGGTTCTTTTCATGCTTCCTTTGTTTATCCTCTTTGCTCAATCTTCCTCATGTGTGATTTCCATGAGGTACCTGGAATACCTTCTTCTGCAATCACCCATGACGAGCAACTATCAACCTAAAAATATCCAAATCTACCATGTTTTATGCATGTTTTATGTTTATACCTTTTTGGTGTGCTCAAAAGCATCAAAGGCGCTTCTATACATATGGGTGCACTTTGAAAGGTTGAAGGACTTGGGAGGAGGAGCTTCGAGGGTTTGTCATGTGCTCATGCACCCTAGGCATGAAATAAATCAAGGCATGGCACATGTCACAAGTCTAAAGGACGGAGGGGAAAGCTTCATGATTCCCATGTTCATTAAGCACTTAAGGTTGAGAGGGAGGGCATAGGGAACACTCCCGAAGGATGAAGGTTAAGGCTTCATGCCTTCAGGGTGTGCTCATGTGCCTAAGAGACCTCAGGAATGGAACATGGTGCACTTATGAAGGCTAAAGGATGGAGATTCGTGCCTTCAGGGTGCACTAGTGCAATCAAGTAGTTCAGGAGGGTACATGGGGCATAGGTGAAGGTTGAAGGAATGAGATTTAGGTCTTCAGTATGTGTTAGTGTGCTCAAATAGGGCACACTTCTTCTAGTTAGATTGTGCTTGAAGAAGAGTTAGACATTTTGGGAGGGTGCAGTTCAGAACAAGGAAGGGAATTCGTCCTTCTGGAGTGTGTCCAACTCTCAAGGAGAGCTCAAGGCGCACTTCTGAATAGCAAAGGATCTCTTGTCAAGGATTCGAGGTATGATCATGTCCTCTTAGCCTTAATGGGGTTGTTTTGCAACCAAAATTTGTCTAAGTCTAGACTATTTGTCAAGGGGTGAGCAAGATGAGTTCTAGACATAAAATAAAGTGTGACACATACTAACTCATTGAGAAAACTTAGACTAACTTTATCAATAATGAATATGCATCAAAATGCCACTTTATGCACATTCCCTGAGTCCAAACACTTAAGTGTGTGCGACTACGACCTGGAAGTGCCATTTTACAACAACAAGGGTGTTATGGCAATGAAATGCATATAAGGACATTTTAATCAATGTGATGCTAGTTGAGAAAATTTAAGAACACTCGACAACTAAGGCGACACTAGATGTGACAATGATGTAGGCTCCAAAATTCAAATATAGTGAAATTTTGGAGGGTGTTGTAGTAGTGACAACATAACCTTAGTAAAATCAAGGGTATTTCAAGAGCATTTTGAAGAATATGTTTTGTATCAATTTTTATCTGTCATAAGATGCAATGAATACCTTGTTTCTTTTAGTCGTTACAATCTCGCTTTTAGCCCTAAGTTTCAAGAAACCTACTATCTTGTTATTTTTGCATCATTCATTATTGCATCCATAGGTGAAAAAAAGGAACTGGGCACTCAATTTGTTGAAATTAGCCCTGGAAAAACATTGTGCATAGGTACAAACTTAAGTACAAAAAAACATTAGTAGCTGGTAGAAATGATTAAAAAACAAAATTAGGGCATTTTATTGGGACTACTTGGTCATGAAAGGAATTAGTCCTGAAGCATACACCACATATATAGTAATGAAGAAATTAGACTTGTGAGGTAGCCACCAAGGAGAATGAATCTAGCTCTTAAGGAAATTGTTAAGGATGAACTCCAAAAATTGTTGAGTGAAAATTTTATATATCCTATTTCTAACAACAAATGGATATATTCCTTAGTGGTTGTTCCCAAGTAAAATGGGGAATGGAGAATCTATGTTGATTATAGGGAGCTAAAGAAGGCCACCTTGAGAGATTATTTTCCTCTACCTTTTATTGACCAATTATTGGATACCTTGTCTAGCAAAAAGTATTTCTCTTTCGTGGATGGGTACAATGGCTATAATTAGATCCAAATAGCCCCAAAAGACCAAAATAAAACTACCTTTACCTGTCCTTGGGGAGCTTATGCATACATATTCCTCTCATTTGCCTTGTGTAACGATTCAACCACTTTCCAAAGGGTTATTTTAGCCATTTTTGTTGACCTTATACATGATGTGTGGAGGTCTACATGGATGACTTTATAGTGTATGATAATTATTTTCAGGAGGATTTGGAAAATTTAGAAAAGGTTTTTATTTTCTATCAAGAAGCTCATCTAGCTCTTAGTAATGAAAAATGTAAAATGATGCAAATGGAGTGAATTGTACTTGTCCACCATGTTTCACAAACTAGGATAAAGGTTGACCTTGTATAAATCAATGTAATTTCACAAATTCCCATTCTAACTTCAGAGAAAGAGGTAAGAGTATTTATAGTGGATGCAACGTATTATAGAAGATTTGTTGAAAATTTTACTAAACTTGTTGCTCCTATGTTCAAATTTTTGGCTAAAGATGTTGATTTTTCATGGGATAGTGACTGTCAAAATGATTTTCACGTACTAAAATACAGGATGTGAACTGCATGAGGGGACCCAATTGGTCCCTCCCTTTTCATATTTACATTGATGCATCAGCCTCAACCCTTGGAGCTATAATGGGTTAGAGGGAGAATCAAATTCCTTATGCTATTTATTTTGTTAGCAAAAATATCTCACCTGCAGAACTGAATTATACTTCCACTGAAAAGGAATTTCTAGAAGTAGTCCATGCTGTTAATAATTTTAGGCATTAAATTACTCTTTATGAATCTTTTTTCTGTAATGATCACTCAACCATTATATTTCTTATGAATAAGGCTATTACAAATGGTAGAATCAGTACATGGTTAATTTTTCTTCAGTAATTTAACATTACTGTGATTAACAAGCCTAGATGAGACAATGCGGTTGCATATTTTTTGTCCGGAATGAACATTTCACAGGATTTTCACCTAGTTCTAGATGATTTTCCTTATGAGAATCTATTTCCCATTTCCAATCACAGTCCCTAGTTTGCTAATGTGGCTAATTACTTGGTCTCACACAAGCTTCCACAAAACTTATCTTACAGGGAAAAACATAATATTGTTCAGTTGAGTGTTAATTATTCATGGATATAAGGATAATTGTACCACAGTGGACCTGATCTAATTATGAGGAGATGTGTGCAGGAGGGCAAGGTGTATGATGTCTTGAAAGCTTTCCATAGTGAACTATGTGGTGGGAATTTTGCGAATAAAAGGACAACCTACAAAGGGCTACATGTGGGCTATTATTGGCCCACCCTTTTTAAAGATGTGAAGAATTTTTTTTCCAGTTGTGATGCTTGCCAGAGGATGGGAAAACCAGATTTAAGTGATGAAATTCCTCTTTAAACACAGGTATCAACTGAACCCTTTGAAAAATGGGCAGTAGATTTTCTAGGGCCAATTTCTCCTATACCCAGGAAGAAGAGGTATATCCTAGTATGTATTGATTACATGACAAATTGGGTTGAAGCCAAAGATTTATATTTTTCCACTAAAAAGTATTTTGTGGATTTTATTTTTGAAGATATATTTACTCATTTTGGAGTACCTAGGGAGATTGGGACTGATCAGGGGACACAATTTACTTCTAAACTAGTAAAATCCATTACTTAAGAGTACCAAATCTAGCACCAAAAGTCTACACCATACCATCCTCTGGTGAATGATCAGGTAGAATCTACCAATAAAGTCTTGGAGTTTATTGTTACTAAAAAGATATAGCTACATCATGGAGACTGGAATAATTGTTATCAGAAGCACTATGGGCCTACAGAATAACATGGAGAAATGTGACTAGGTATACTCCCTATGAACTAGTATATGGGAAGCAGGTGCTACTACCCATTGAGTTTCAAGTGAAAACCTTTTGAATTGTTGTTTATCTAGGGATGGACCTCGATGAAGCTCAGAAATAGAGAGTGCTACAACTGAATGAACTTGATGAGATTATGCTTGATGCTTGTAACAACCCTATTTAAAAATCCATGTAAATATTAAAATTTAAGACCACAATCATGGGACAAGTATTCCAAGATGAATGGTGGGAAACAACATCCTAGTGGGTGTCACTTTGCTTTATTATGGCTAAATAAACTGGCAAAGGCAATGGAAAAGGATTTGGAAAGGCATGAGGCCTTATTTGGTATTTATTTATGAAAATAACTAAAATTAGGAGAAAAGAAAGGTGAAAGGTCATAGGTTGTATGTGAGGAGGAAAATAAAGGAAAATAATAGAAATTGAAGAAAATAGAAGCCCGATCGATAAAAGGCTTCTGAGGATCAGTGGGCAAGCTGGGTTAGTGTAAGCTCTTTGTCAGTTCATTTTTGGAGCTCTCATTCTATTCTCTCTCCCTCTCATACTCTTGGACAGTTTGACTTTTCGTGGAGCACTCTTGGAGAGCGTGGCATACTTGGATTCTTAGAGAAAGAAGGAAAAGGAAGAGAAGTAAAGTGCAAGAGGACACCAGGATCAACAGCTACATGAGGATTTTCTTGCAGGTACCGAGTTGTATGTATATTTTCCTCACTAGTTTTGGAATGCATGGAAAATGTATTTTGTTTATTGCTCATGATATGTCATTGGCATGGAGGATTTCCTCGATTGACAGTGGATTTTCCTAGCCTTTCCATATCATGGATAGCCATGGTGTTTTGGGTTGACTTCCTTGTTTTTCTATTTGGTTCTCATGTTTCCTTTAGCTTGGGTTGAGTTACTAGTTCCTAGAAGACCTAGTTGGAAAAATGCTTTGGAAGCCCTGTAACAACTTGGGTTGAGTTACTAGTCGTAGAAGCCTTGGTTGGAAAAAATATATGGAAACCCTTGGTGGGTTGAGTTAGTAGCCCTAGAGGCCCTAGTTGAAAAAATTCTTTGGAAGCCCTGAGTAAGATGTGGGTTGAGTTACTAGTCCTGGAAGCCTTAGTTGGAAAAAATGCTCTCAAGCCTTGGAAGGCTTCGGTAGAGACCAATATGGTGATGGTTTTGTGATGTCAAATCGTGAGGTGGAATCACTGATTGATGGGTTAATGTGGTTTGGCCTCTGGAAGCCCTAGATGGTTTTGATTGATGTGTTTCATGAGATACCACATTCATGATTGCAATATGCCGTGGGGATGACTGGCTAAAGAAAGATTTGGCTCAACCATGTCTACTGTCGGGTGGTTCGTGGAAGTCCCGAACCTAGTTGGCCTTTGCATCATTAATATGAGGTTATTTCTCCTTGTTAATTCATGAGTATTGTACTGGATTATACGTGGATTATATGGTTGTTGTTTCCTTGGTACTTCTATTATTATTATGCTGGTTATGAACATGTATTTTGATAGTGTCTATGTATGTCTAGCATCGTGTTTTTACTTGCAAAATAAATTAACAATGTATATATGGCCTAATGGATGAGACTATATCTAATGTGTTGAGGCACCAATGCTTCTTATCAATTCTCATATGAGTACAAGACCCCTATACTTACATCTGTTGTTTAAACATATAGAATGCATATTTTTGATATGTTTGACGAAATTCTTGTCATGTCTGGTAGGGGTCCAGTCAATTCCTTGTTCAAGTAATTGTACGTGTATCATTATTTTGTTGTTATCTTGTAATTCTGAAAGTGTTATTGAATTTTGGGCAATGACATGGGCTCTCAGCCTAATAAAGTGGCTCAAATCCCAGAGACATGGGTACAATACTAGGTAGAAAATTCCATGGACACATGCATACCCATGTTGTGGGAGCACCTAGAGTCTCCTGGACAAATTATTGTCCATATATATCTAGGGATTGCTTGGGGGTTCATTGCTCTAAAAAATTAGTGGGACCTAGGGACAGGTTTCCAGAGTGGTTTGGATGGTTCCTGGGAGTCCTTTTGCTAATGTGGCAGGTCTGTATGGTTTGTTTCCATTAGTTCCACTTCCTTAAGGTGATTTAGGGGGTCAAATCATATCATAGTAACTTCTCATCACATGTTTACCTCTGTTGGACGAGTAATTTGGTAGATCTGGGAGGAGGGTGTTATAGAGTGGTATCAGAGCATGGTTCAAGACTCTGCCTAGATGGGTAAAATGTGTTTTTCATACATGCATGTAGGTTTTTTATGTTCTTGTTATGTATGCATGGTAGTGGTCATTGTTACAGTTGTGTTTCCATGTAGGAGTTGATGATGTTCTTGTTGGGATGCGTTTGTCATTAATGTAGGTCGGTTGTATATGAATTTGTTATGAATATTAGTGTATATATGTTGTTAAGCATGCATTGTCATGGTTATGGTTATGCATGTATGGTAGGTTAGACATGCATTGTGAGGTCATTGTATGCAATTAGGTCATCATGATGATATTTTTATGTTATGATGCTAATGTGTTGGCTACGGTAGAGTAGGAAATGCATATCATTAAAGTGAAGTTGCAACATTGGATCTCGAGGCAAGAGCATGTTGTCATATAGGTTTGTATGTTGGGCATGCAGGTATGTAGGTTAAGTATTGTTAAATTCATTATGGTTATGTGTATGCATTTCATTTTATTGATGTTATGGTTAGATACATGATATATGCTAGTTGATTAGAGTAGTTATATGCACATGTGTCGGATAGTCATGAATGAGAGTAACATGTGGTTTTATATGTTGCTATTGTTGTTTTATGTTAGATAACTTGATGATTATGTTATATGTTGTTGATGAGTATGTTAATATAGTTAGATTGATGATTAGGTTATATATTTTTGATGAGCATCTTATATGTTAAATTATTACTGTTGTATCTTAATTAACTTGATGATTAGGGTTAGAGCATTAATATCTTGTTATTATATGTACCATGCTAAGTTGGATTGGCTTATGCAGATGGTTAGGGTTTTGACATTCAGGTATGATCTGAATTATTTTGGACATTATGTTGTACTAATCTAGAATGATCATACATATGTGATTGCTATGCATGAATGACAATTGTTTATGAGATTATGATGTGAACATGTTAGCTAGTTACTGTGATGATATCATGAAATTATTTAGGTTCAATTTGATGTATTGTGAAGTTATATCATGCTAATCTAGATTGATTGTGCAAATAAGATAACATCCCATGAGATACATTAAGGTATGAGTTTGATTATGTCGTCTAGTTGATTTAGTTAACATGGTATGTTTGCAAGTTGGTTGAATGTTTGATGAATTTCATAATCTGAGTATGTGTTCAAATGATCTTGTTTTAAAATTATTGTACTAACGCATACGTGCTGAGACAATTTATATGTACTTGAGTCTAAGTGGGTGATAGTTTTAGCATTATGTATAATGACTATGAGTTCACTATGGATTATGACATGATTGCTAGTCTTGGTAAAGGTTGATTTCGAATTGATAGGTATGATTGTCTTCATATTTGGAACATGTGCTTGACATGTGTGAGCAGTTTCATGGTAACAGGCTTGGTATTAACATTACACGGTAATAGTTGATTTGTTTATATAATTATCCATTGGGTGATGTGATAGTACATACTAAGAGTCAACTGCAGCAAGGTAAATTTAAAAGAAAGGAATTGGGTGAGAATTCCTTTGGTTATGTTTGGAAACCACAATTCCAAATGAATGAGTTCTTTGCATAAAGGAAGTCTTGTTTTTCCTGAAATTATGTGGATATGTGCTATATTCATGGACATGTATTTGACATGTATAAAAATTGGTGTCTAGTTCTAGATAGATATGTCAATGGAATTGGAGTCCCTTGAGACATAGCACAAATGTGTTCATCTATAAGGCAACGTGCTTGGCATAACATGGTACACTAGCTAGTATAATGTTATATTTATTGATACACTAAAAAGTATGTGTTTATGGTAGTGTGATGCATGGAGTTGCATGGAAGGAGAGATTTCATGGAATCTTGAAGAAGTCTTAGGTTGAGCTTCCCCTTGGAAGCACTAAGAACCATGGGGATGGAGTCATGGTGTTTGTTGCTAGTTTTGTGCTTTCGATATTTGTGATTTGGTTGTGATTGATTGCATCTTTGTTATGTTTGGTGCAAGGCCTTGCCACTTTGTTTGTGGTGTCATATTGTTATTGGTTTTCATTGTTTGCTTCTTGCTTGTTTCTTGTTCTTCCCTTTTACGTTTTAGAGTCTTGGGAATTTGTTTGGGAAAGAGGAAAGTTAATGGAGTTCGGGATAGTTGTGTGGTACCCAGCGGTGATGTAAGGCCTGGATGAAGCTCAATGCATGTATAAGGGCAAATGAAGGCAAGCGTATGAAAAGTTGGATTGGTTGGGTCCATTGAGGTAAATGGAAGGTGATAGGACAATCATGAGAAAGGTAACATGAATGGTAAATTAAAGGGATCTGAGGTTTCAGATGCCTTGGCTATGTTGGGAACTATTGTTCTCAATATTGTGCGTGAATAAAGGAATTTCTCTTAACCTTGGCCTTATGGTATCTCGTAATTATGTTGTGATCATGATTATCATGATGTCTATATATCTATACATGTATGTATGTATATATGTCATGTCTGATAGGGTAATCAGGGTCATGATTATTTTTATGCTAATTTTTATATGTAGATATCTATGTATGTACATTTTTATATGACAAGATCATTAGGGATCATGATTGTTTTATGTTGATGTTTTTATGTATACATGTATGTCGTTGTCTGACAAGGTCACCAGGGATCATTCTTTTGGAGGAATGATTGCTTATGCATATGAGTGGCATGAAGAGGTTCCTATTTTATGAGGAATCAAGTAGGAAGAGTAGTCATGAAAACTTTATGAGGTCGATATCATGGATATAAATTGATATTGGATGCTTGTATTATGCCTATGCTTATGTTGTGAAAAGTAATGTTGAAGGATACATCAACTAAACGATAAATATGTGCTTTACGACATGCTAGGATAAACATGGATGGTAGAGATACATTGGAAGCAAAGTTACATGGTAGAGGAAGTATGATTTTGGATGTGAAGCACTACTATTGTGTATATGTTTTATATGTTATACATGTTACATCTGTGATGTCGTGCACATGCGATGTTGTGTATATATAGTGTGTGTACATGTTTTTTATGCAATGTTATGTACATGGTGGTATAGATAATGTTGTGTGAATATTGCATATGCAGTGTTGGGTATAGATGGTGCTATGTACGTGTTGGATATGCAGTGTTGTGTACATATTATACTATTTTCATGATGGATACACGGTGTTGTGTGCATATGGTGTTGTGCACATGTTGGATATGTGGTGCTCTGTACATATGGTGCTATGTACATGGTGTATATTTCGTGCTATGTACATATGGTGTTGTGTGCATGTTGTGCTTGTGATGCTATTTACATATGGTCTTGTGTGCGTGATTGTACATGTGGTGTTGTGTGCAGGTTTTGTTGTGTATATGTCGTGCATGTGGTGCAATGTACATGTGGTGTCGTGTACATGTTGTGCATGTGGTGATGTGTAGATATGGTATTGTGTACACGTTGTACAAGTGGTGGGTGTACATGTGGCATTGTATACACATTGTATAGGTGGTGTCATGCGCAAGTGATGATGTGCACACTTTGTGCAGGTGGTGTTGTGTATAAGTGGTATTGTGTACATGTTGTACATATGGTACTGATGTACATGTTGTATTGTGTGCATGTTGTACATGTTGTGTTGTGGGCATATGATACTATGTATGTGCATTGGGTGTAGTCAAGGTATCATGACTTGTGTATTCGTTATGGTGTACTCTGTGTATGTATATGTATTGTGTTGTACTTGGGGAGTAGCCGTATCTATTGTGTTGTGGTGTACACCGAATGTAGGAGTATGTATTGTGTTGTGTTGTACACTAGATGTAGGAGTATGTATTGTGTTGTGTTGTATAATGGGCGTAGGTGTAGGTGCATGTATTACATGGAGTTATATGTTGTGTGTGGTTATATGTGTGTAATTTACACTATGTTTAAGTGTACATGGTTGAAGATAAGGAATGGGGTGTTTGTCAAGTGTGGAAACCAATCCAGAGTGCATATGGAATAAGGAAAAAGGTGGAAGAAAAGGACACATTAAAGGATAAGTATTAGTATGTCATTCCTCTTTACTACGCATGTGATTTAAGATTCTGATCTATGATGATTACATATGATCTATGATTATGGTTTATGATGTTTACATGTGACTTATAGTTTTGACATATGATGGTTGTGTTTTGAGCTAACCTGATGTGATATGTTTATACGTATTGATTCCATAAAAGATGTTAGTTTGATTGGTTGTGATAGGAAGTGAAGAGAATTGCAAGTATACATTACTGACAAGCCACCAATGAGGTATGATTTGAAGTTATTCCAATTTACTTTGAATCTAATGGAGTTATTTCCTTGGTACGAGAATGCTTGAACATGCCTAGTTTGGTGGTTGAAATTGATTCCAAGAATTAGCAACAACAAAAGGAATTGAAAGAGGAAGCAGTATGCTGCTAAAGCATTCATGAGTAGGGCCATTGTGGGATACTAGTACCCAATAGTGTCCATTGATTTCCATGAGCATGCTATGACTGGTATGACGGTTTAAGGTAGGGCTATGCCTTGGTTTTTTTACGATATGATGTGAGGAAGCCTTGCCAAGGGATGGAATGCTTGGGATGGGGGTGTCAATGGAACTTGGAAGGTGTGTGACTACACGAAAGGGGGTGATCGAATTACCCGAGGGACTCTGTAGCAGAGAAGGGAAGGTTGGGGATTTATCTATTTTGGTCATTATCATTGTCAAATGGAATCAAATGCACATTGGGAGTGTGCCCTGGAATAATGAGTCGGTAATTATTCACTCAAAGGACAAGTGGCATAGGATTATAGCGTTGGATAATGGATGTAGATTTGAGCTTGCAATGGATTTTGGACTTCCTCAAAAGGAGGTGAATCCTAATATTACTTTGAGGGTGGAGGTGTGAGTCTATGGATTGCATGATTGCTGATGCAGTCATCGTATCCTTTATTTGTTGGTTGAGAAAATGTGCATATGTGTATATGTGGTTATTGTAAATACCATAATGAGTTATATTATAAAGCTTCAATAAATGATATGTTTGTCATGTTTTAGCAGATGGTGATTATAAATATTGTAACGAGCTGTGTTATAAAACTCTATGGGAAATGTGTTTTATTTTTAGCGGTCTTGCTGTTATAGGTGTCATTGAACACCGAGGATAGTGTTCCCCCAAGGGGGAGGGTTATGTAACAACCTTGGTTAAAAATTCATGTAAATATAAAAATATAATACCACAGTCATGTGACAAATATTCCAAGCTGAATGGTGGGAAAAAGCATCCTAGTGGGTGTCACTTCAGTTTATTATGGCTAAATAAATTAGAAAAGGAAATGGGAAAGGCTTTGGAAAGGCATGAGGCATTATTTGGCATTTATTTATGAAAATAATGGAAATTAGGAGAAAAGGAAGGTGAAAGGTAATAGGTTACATGCGAGGAGGAAAATGAAGGAAAATAACGGAAATTGAGGAAAATTAAGGACTGATTGATAAAAGGCTTCTAAGGATCAGTGGATAGGCTGGGTCAGTGTAAGCTCTTTGTTAGTTCAGTTTTGGAGCTCTCATTCTATTCTCTCTCTCTCTCATATACTCTTGGACACTTAGAGTTTTCTTGGAGTACTCTTGGAGAGTGTGGCATATACTTGGATGCTTGGAGAAAGAAGGAAAAGGAAGAGAAAGAAAGCACAAGAGGACATTGGGATCAACAACTAGATCAGGTTTTTCTTGCAGGTATTGAGTTGCATGTATGTTTTCCTCACTATTCCTGGCATGCATGGAATATGCAGGTGGTTTATTGGTCATGATATGTCGTTAGCATGGAGGATTTCTTATATTGACATTGGATTTTATTAGCCTTTTCATTTCCTAGATAGACATGGTGTTATTGGTTCATTTCCTTGTTTTTCTGGTTGGTTCTCATGTTTCATTAAGCTTGGGCTGAGTTACTAGTTCCTGGAAGCCCTTGTGGGAGAAACGCTCTAGAAGCCCTATAACAACATTGGTTGAGCTACTAGTCCTGGAAGCCTTGGTTGGACAAACGCTTTGGAAGCCCTTGGTGGGTTGAGTTAGTAGTCCTGGAAGCCCTGGTTGGAAAAACATTGTGGAAGCCCAGAGTATATTGTGGGTTGAGTTAGTAGTACTCAAAGCCTTTGTTGGAACAAATTCTCTCGAGCCCTAAAAGGCTTGGGTAGAGACCACTTTGGTGATATTTTTGTGATGTCTGGCCATTAGGTGGAATCACTAATTGATGTGTTGAGGTGGTTTGGCCTCTGGACGCCCTGGATGGTTTTAATTGATGTGTTTCATGAGATCCAACATTCCTGTTTGGAATATGGCATGGGGGTGACTGCCTGAAGAAATTTTTGACTCATCCATATCTACGATCAAGTGGTTCGTAGCAGTCACCAACCTGGTTGGCATTTGCATAATTAATATGAGGTTATTTCTCCTTGTTAATTGATTAGTATTGTACATGTAACACCCTACTCCTAGTCCTGATCAAAGTAACCGTGCCAACTGGGGTAAACATGAGATGAGAGGCTACTGTGATTAGATTCAACCTCCTATGTGACCTTAAGGAAGTAGATTCAATGAAACATTATATACAATCATCCAATCCTCATCAAAAAAAGCCTCAGGAGACAAGTCATCCATTGTGGCAGCCTACCACTGGGTTCCACTGTTGTTCTGGACCTCTTTGGCCATAGTCGCTCTCATACTATGGGAAAGCGAGCGACCAGAAACCCAACTTTCTCTCATAGGCTTGCCTACCAGTGACTATGGACCAGAATTTCTAGTTTTGTGCCAGTGACCCTAGGATTTAAGCCACTTTTTCAGGCTCAGAGCCCAGGCAACTACCCAGAATTGAATGATAGCTTGAAATCAAGAAAAGTATATGGAAACAACGAATCAAAAGAAATAATCCCAACAAGACCTTAACTAGACCCCTACTAGCCATGATAGAAATTTTGTCAAAGCATATCATTGACATGTAACCTACAGGTATAAACAACAAAATTATGTTTAGGGATCTCATACTTTTCTAAGAATCGCTATGGACCATTATTCCCTCATGCCATTTTTTGCATTATTATCTATTAGGTCATCGACACATTATCCATTCATGTACAAGTAAAAACATCCTGGGATCCATAAATAGTTGTTATCACAAAATGTACTTATAACCAACAATAATAAGAATAGAAATACCATAAACATATCAACCATCAAAATCCATATATACATCAGTACATTTTCACATGAAAATGAAGGGAATGGATTTCTCATTAACAAATGCAATAAACCAACTAGAGATGGGACTACCATATTTCACCTACCCATAGAATGACTGAGCCAAATCTCTCTTCAGCCATTCACTCCCATGCCATATTCCAAGAATGAATGTGGGATCTCATAGAACACATAATTCAAAACTCATCCAGGGATTCCAAATTGGTCGTACATAGCAAAACCATCATCAGGTTGGTATCCATCCAAGCCTTTGAGGGATTCTAGAGCATTTTTCTAACCAAGGCTTCTGGAACTAGTAAATCAACCCACAACTTATATAGGGATTCTAGAGCATTTGTCTAACCAAGGCTTCTAGAACTTGTAAATCAACCCAAGCTATTACAGGGCTTCTAGAGTGTTTGTTCAACCAGGGCTCCCAGGACTAATAACTCAACCCAAGATAAGAAAACATGAGAACCAACCAATAACAAACAATGAAAGTAAGCCCGTAATCACCATGGCTATCTAGGAAGTGGCAAGGCTAGGAAATCAACTGTCGATCTAGGAAATCCTTCGTTCCAATGACAGATCACAATCAAGAAACCACATGCAAGTGCCATGCATTCCAAAACTAGTGAAGAAATCATACATGCAACTTGGTACCTACAAGAAAATATGACATAGATGCTAATCTCGATCTCCTCTAGTGCTTTCCTTCTCTTCCTTTTCCTTCTTTCTCCAAGAATCCTAATATGCCACACCCTCCAAGAGTGCTGCAAAGAAATCTAGGTCTCTAGGAGTATGCTAGAGAGATATAGTAATGAGAGAGAGCTCCAACACTAAATTGACCAAGTTCTCACTGACCAAGCTTCCCAACTGATCCTCAAAAGCCTTTTTATGGATGAGGCCTCTATTTTCTTCATTTTCCATTATTTTCCTCCATTTTCCTCCTCACATGCAACCTGTGACTTTTCTCCTTCCTTTTGTCATAATTTCCATTATTTTCATAAAAAAATGTGCCAAAATACCTTTTCGCCTCTTTAATGCCTTAGAAATTTCGTTTGCCAATTTCCTTACCCATAATAAACTAAATTAATGCCCACTAGGATGTTTCCGCCACCATTCATCTTGGAATACATGTCGCATCATCCGTTGTATTTATATATTTTTACATGGAATTTTCACCAGAGACATTACAGAACCCTCCCCCTTGGGGTAACACCATACTGAGTGTTCAATGACACCTATAACCAACAAGACTGCAGAAAAGAAACATACTACCCATGGAGCTTTATAACATATCTCGTTGTAGTATTTACAATGACCACTATTGAATCATGAGAAACATAACGTTTAATGGAGCTTTATAATACAACTTATTACGGTATTTACAATCCATATATACACATATGCACATTTACTAAACCCACAAATAAAGGATATGATGCCCATATCAATCAACAAGGGAATCCAGAGGCTCACACATTCACCCTCAAAGTAGTATGAGGATTCACCTCCTTTCGAGGAAGTCCAGAATCTACTGCCACAATCAAAGTTACATCCAATATCTAGTGCTACAATCCTGCACCACTTGTCCTCTCAGTGAACAATTATCAACTCATTATTCCAATCTCCACTCCTAATGTGCATCTAATTCCATCCGGAAATCCTAATTACCAGAACAAATCCATCCTTGACCTTCCCTTCTCTGCTACACATTCCTTCGAGGAATTTAGTCAACCCTTCCATGCATTCACTCACCTTCCATGTTCTGTTGGCACCCCCATCCCAAGAAGTCCATGCCTTGGAAAGGATTCCTCACATCGGAAGATACAAAAACCAAGGCATATACCTACCTCAAAACCATCATACCAGTCATAGCATGCTCCTATCAATCAATAGACACAATTGGGTACTAGTGTCCCATAATGGCCCTGTTCCTGAAGTGCTTTACCAACATACTGTTTCATATTACAATTCTTTTTACTACTGCTGTTGATTCTTACAGTTGATTTTAACTACCCAATCGGGCATTTTTGTGCTTCCTGTACGAAGAACATAACTTCCATTAGATTCAAAATAAATTCAAATAACTTGAAAGCATACATCATTGGTAGCTCATCAATAACGTACACTTACAATCCTGTTTACTTCCTGTCACGACAAGTCAAACTAGCAGCATGTATAAAAACATCACTTCAGGTTATCTCAAAACATAACCATCATAGATCAAAATCATAAATCACATGTAACCATCATAAACAAGAATCATAGATCACACATAATCCTCATAGACTAGAATCATAAATCATATGCATAGTAAAACTGAAATACAATACCGATACTTATCCTTCATCGATCCTTACTTCTTCCTTTGTTCTTTTGTACATGCACCAGATCAGTTGCCACACCCAACAAACACCCAATGCCTTCTCCTCCACTAGGTGCACATACTCATAGTGTTCATAACACACATACAACAACACATGCCATACACACAATGCAATGCATGTACCTATATCTGACATACAACACATACACCTAGACCCACTGTACGTATTTATACATGCACAATGTAAATCAGAAGACATTATCCTCACACAACGTGTGACACCACAAAATTCATACACATACACCCAGTATAAAACACAAATCATACACCTATACTCAATGTACAAAACAACGGAAATACATGCCTAGAGTGCAATACAATGAATGCATATGTCATGATACCATGGCTATAGAATGCACATACATAGTACTGCATGGCCGCAACATAGCATGTACGACATGCACTCAATCTTACAAGTACAACAGTACCACATGTACCGAGCACCACCTACACAACGTGTGCACAACATCACATTTACATGACACCACCTGCACAATGTGTACACAACGCCATATGTACATTGTACCACTGTACAATGTGCACACAATACCACATGTAGACAGTACCACACACATGACATGTATGCGACACCACATGTACACAACACCACATGCAAGACATGTACACAACACCACCTGGACACAACGCCACTTGTACAACATGTACACAACACCACATGCACATAACACCATTTGTACAATCATGCGCACCACAATATATGTACATAGAACCACATGTACAACATGCACACAATCCCACTTGTACACAACACTGCATTTCCAACATTTACATAGCATTATCAGTACATAACACTACATATCCAACATGTGCACAACATCATATGCACTCAACACCACATATCCATCATGCACACAGTACAATATCTACAAAGTAACCCATATCCAACATGCACATAGCACCATCTATACCCAATACTGAATATGAAACATTCATACAACACTATCAATACTACACCATGTACATAACATTACATAATCAACATGTACACACACTAAGTATACACCACATTGGATGCACACAATAGCATAGGTGAAACAAGTACAACATATACAACATATGCACAATAGTCATACCACACATCCAAAACCACACTGACTATTTACCAAGCAACCTTACTTCCAGTTTCTTATCTATGCTTGTCCCAGCATGCCACATACCAGATTTCTTTCACTTTTTTGATGTATTGCTTGGTATAACTTGTCCATAACATAGGCATAATACAAGCATATAATATAAATTCATATTCACATGATACTGACCTCGTATTTTTGTCATGATTAATCTTCCCACTTGATTCCTCATATACTGAGAACCTATTCATGTCATTTTGATGCGTAAGCAGTCATTCCTCCACAAGAATGATTCCTGATGACCCGGTTAGATTGTGACATAGATACATGTACACATACATAAATCCTAATATAGTAATAATCTCGTCAGTAAACATCATACATACATGCACACCTACATGTATACATATATAAACATCAACATAATCGTGATCACAACAAAATTACTAGATATTATAACGTCAAGGTTAAGAGAACTTCCTTGATCCATGCAACACAGGTGAAATATTGAGAACAACAGTCCCAAGATAGCCAGGGCATATGACACCTCAGATCCATTTACTTTACCTTTTCTTGATTACCTTTCCCATGACTGTTATGTCAATGTCCACTTACCACAATGGACCCAACCATTCCAACTGAATTTCATAGTCCTACCTTCTAAAGCACTTACTCATGCACCGAGCTTCACCCGTGTCTTACATTACCTATTGGGTACCACACAACTCTCCCCAAGCTCCATAAACTATTCCTCTTTCCCAACCAATTCCCCGGACTCAAAACATAAAAGACAATAATGGAAAAAACAACAAGAAGAAACCCATGAAAACCAATAACAACACGACTCTACAAAAGAAGTGGTATGGCGATACTCTATACATAAATAAAGACGCAAATCAAGCACAAGAAAATAAAAAAGGACCAAAAGAACAAGACTAACAGCAAACACCATGACTCAATCCCCATGGTTCCTAGGGAAACTCAACTAGATCTTTCTTTAATATTTCATGGCAACCTCTCTTTTCCGTGGAGTCCCTTACATCATATTTCCATAAACACATAATTTTTAGTGTATAAATAAACATAACAATACGTCAGCTACCTTGTTGTGCCAAGCTTGCAACTGAACACATCCACACAATCTATCAAGGGACTCAAATCCTTTTATAGATACACCTGTAACTAAATACTAGGTAATATATATGTCTTGAAGTACATTTTCATGAATCTAGCACATATCCACATAATGTCAAACAAAGTCAAGGTTTATAAGACTCCCTGTATGCAAAGCACTCCTTTGTTTGGAATTAGGGTTTCCAAGCATAGCCAAAGGATTTCTTACCCAATTCCTTTCTTTTACCTTTACCTTGTTGCAACTGAGTCTTACTATATATTGTCACGTCACCCAACTATTAGTTATATAAACACATCAATTATTAGCTTGTCACGCCAATACCAAGCATGTTTCCTGCAACTGCTCACACATGTCAACCACATGTTCCAAACATCAATACAATCATATTTATCAATTTAAAATCAACTTTTACAAACAATTATATCATAATCC